>OZ059830.1:9063871-9444674 GCA_964057195.1 Orthosia cruda | reverse complement strand
AACAAGAAGAATACTAATATGATACCAACTTGTTTTCTTTCAACACCACATCTCGTCACTTTGAAGCGGGAAATACACAAGAACACTTTCAAAATGTATCAAAGCATGTTCGGAAAGTTGAAGAACAGATAAACAGGCTGTTGGGAAAGCGAAGTTTATTTCTAACAAAAGTTTATTTACTAGTCCCTGAGGCTGCCTCAGTATTAAGTACCATTTTGAGAACATTACATTTGCTTGTCTACACACAAAGTGCTAGGCACAGTGGTGATTACTGGTGGTAGGCGTTTAGAAGAAAACGTTTTCCAAGTTTCTTCTAATGAATCTGTATATTTTGAAATGGCTGCGAATGCGAAGATCGAACTTAATTTTGATGAAAGAAAAACTGCGTGTGTTTGTGTGGAATTCTTTTCCAGTTTATGTCCTTCCTTAATCCCATCAGCCTTAAAAGCAAAAGTGAACAGATTTCTTATTAGTTCGCATCATCTATCACTTTCAATCGAGCGTGATCAAAGTCAAGAGCGGGGACATTCTTTCTTGTCTATTATTTATGTTCAGGATCAGCGCTTTTGGTAGTTAGATTACAAACCTACTATTTTGAAGAGCTCTGTAAATTGAAAATTCTTTTAGTCAAGCACATGCCCATATTCATTGATAACCGAAACCGTACTTACTCAAAAAGTAATCATGACATCCATCGCGAGAAGTAGAGTTTTTCATCAAAAAATAAAAATAACTGACATTCTACATAAATTACATAACGAGTAATCGTGTTTCTGCCCTTGATAGATAATAAGGACCTGTCTAGACAAACGCCATAAAGAACCAACTCTAATAATGACACAGCAACTTTCCTAATAATCTACGGAGTAAAAACAATCATCTAATTAGCACTGGAAGACATGTTCTTCACTTTCTTATTTCGTGTCCATCCAATTAATATAGAGTAGGACATACAATGATAAATTACTTGTATTACATGGGTGCCAATGACGATTGCAAGTAACTTTTTTTTATGATATAGAGTGCCAAACAAGTAGGCGGCCCACCTGATGGGTAGTGATCACCTACTGCTGCCTATGGACATCTGTAGGTATACTAGACCGTATGTCTAGAGGAGCATCGTCTCCCTTTTTATCCAACTGTCGAAGGAGGGTAATGTGTATATGAGACTCATGTATGTAAGTTTGTTCCTATGTGGCTTTCTAAAGACCAAACGCGTTGGCCGATTTTGATGATTCTTACGTCAATCGATTCGTCTTAACCTTGCGAGTGTCACTGGCTACATTAATATTGGAAAATAGAAAAATAGCGGATTTTGGGTGACATATTGTGAGGGCCATCCCCATCGTGTGGGGTACCAAAATAAAGATGAAGAAGAAGTTTTAAGAGGTGATTTCAAAAATATATAAAACTTATATGTTTTTTGTACCTAATTCTAAAAAAGAAAGTTATAAATAAAAAAAGTCAATTCAAAAAACTGAAAAGCCCGGGCTGCTTTAAAAGCGAACTAAAAAGACGTAAACAAGAAGAAAAACATGCGGTGCAGGCGGAGGATACATCTGTTTTTAGTGAGCCAGCTCGCGAATATGTATCTTTCGACTGCAAAGCATGATTTTCTTCTCGTTTACGTCTTTTTAGTTCGCTTCTTAAGCAATCGGGTGTTTTTATTTTTTGATTAACTTTTATTATTCAAAGAAGACTCTACAAGCTTCAATCGTTGGCTTAACCATAGTCATTCAAATTAATAACATTAGTATTCTACTTTTCAGTATTTAGCTACTTCATTTTGTAGCTTTGAAAGCTATGCAATCTTTCAAGGTCAGAGTAATGCCTCCGATAAAGTCAAATGAAAACTTTTAAAAGAAAAAAGAAATAATTTCTAAAAGAAAAACATTCTCCACAATTTCTTCTCCATAGATTATATTCGGAAACAAAACTAACAATAAATAATTGTGCGGTTATATTTGTAGATCCATTTACCCTTACAATCTTAATTACATTTCGAAATCAAAAACAGATTTGCGCCACCGCCGTCATCACGGAATCGGCTGGTCATTTGAGCCTTCTCGTTAAGGGCCATTCTGTAAGGCCCCAAGTAATTCAAAACACGCGTAAATGGGTAAATGTTGCTACAGTTTGGGTCAAGTCGTTTTAACTAAACTTGAGATAAATTAGATTTGACCCCGCTTATTGCGTGTTTTAATGTGTGTAGTGGTATTTTATTGGAGGGATCAAACATGGTAAAGTTAATGTTCAATTTACAAATGGTCATGAATACATCATTATTTTAGCCGGAAAAACATACTTCTGAATGCTCACAACAGTTCCCCAGCTCCTCAAAGTGTCGCTTAAATACATACAAGTCTTCAAATCTTGAATAAAAATTGTAGCCATTTGGAGATACTGAAGAGTACGTAAGTAAGTACAGTACAACTATAATCTTTATTTCCTTTGGCAATCTTCGCATTGCTGAATACAAACGAATGCTAATTGTCATGTGCATCAATTAATAGATTTATCATCACCAATATTATAAAGAGGTACGATTTTTTTGTTTGTTTGTTTGTACCGAATAGGCTCCGAAACTACTGGACCGATTTTAAAAATTCTTTCACGAATAGAAAGCTACATTATTCCTGAGTGACATATGCTATTTTTTTATCCCGAAAACGGGTCATGTGGGGTGGTCCACGGGAGCGAAGCCGCGGGGAACAGCTAGTGTACAATAATTTGAATTCAGAACTAAGTACTTTATTGTTATTTTGTTTACCGTGTGAACTCTATAGCTAAAGTAGTAAGTGATGTTAGATCAAAATTGTATGAAGATTTATTATAAGAATCCTTCAATGATGAGGGGCCTCCCCAGAACCCATTCAAAAGTATCTTTTCTGAACTTGTAAGAAATGTGTGTAAGACTAATTTCCTTTTTAACTTTAACAGTTTTCCTCCCAGTTTATAAAATAAATAACATTAAGTTAAAATAATATTAACAACTCTATATACTTCCAAGTTGATTGAGAGCGTCCGGTTTGCACCAAGTGCAAAGAGCAACTGATAGAAATCCGACGACTGACGAAACATGAAGTTTTCCGAGGAACTTTAAGAAAATAGGTGTACTGTACTCATACTTCACAGTAATAAGTGGGCTATCCACATAACACAATTACAACACACATACATGTTTAATAAGATATTAAAAACAATAAAAAAACTTTTTGCAAAAAAATACTACCGACTTCCAAATACAAAACAACAAAGTGAAAAATAATTGAATTTTTTGAAGTTGGTGTCTTTCGTAGGTACCATTTTTCGCTTTATGGACACCGACTTCAAAAAATAAAGTTATTTTTCACTTTGTTGTTTTGTATTTGGAAGTCGGTAGTATTTTTTTGCAAAAAGTTTTTTTATTTTTCACTTTTTAGTTGTACGTACCTAATAGGCAAGTTAGTAAGGGAACTATTTCGCCAGAATGGATTTCATGAAACTTGAACATAACCGGTGAAATGAGAGATCTGCTTACCCCTTAAGAGCGAACTGGCGTGATTTTATGTTATGAAATGTTATAAACAACAAACAGACATGCGATTGCAGCAATCCCGAGAGATTTGCCGTTATTTATTGAAGAGTTCTGTTGTATATCTCCGAAGTTCTTCATCAGATCTTCACCAAATTAAAATGGGACCAATTTCGAAACATACTTTTTCAAACAAAAAAAGAATTTTCAAAATCGGTCCAAAATTGACGGAGTAATCGGTGAACATACACAAACAAAAAAAAAAACAAACTTGAAGTCGAACATAGAACCTCCTCCTTTTTGGGAAGTCGGTTAAAAATGTATTGAAGTCTATAGAAGAAAAACGTTGAAATACACTAAAAGCACCGACGTGACATAGATAGAAAACTGTGGCATTTATTCACACCTAGAATACAAGAGCAAATGCTAATATACTGTACCCATTTATCAGTTTTATTTTATTTCGCTGAGAGCTTCATAAGAAAAACAAATTGGCGATATTTTTTTCCTATTTCTTTTTAGCAGACCAGTGACATAAAAAAATAAGACCTTCATTAATAAGAAAGACCTTCATTAGTCTTAGTTAGTCGCTTTCTACAGACTTGATTGAAAAAACCGAGCGTCCGATACCGCAGGGGCAGATGTCTATCCGATACTAATTTTACTAAAACCGAGCGCTGTGGGTCAGTACCACATTGCAAGTATACTAATATTGAAAAGTATTGCACGACTTAGGGCCGATTTCACCAATTAAACTAATCGCGATTAGTTCAACTAAACTGAGTGTATACAAATACAGCGTTCTGGTTGGTAGTTTCAAAGCGGTCTCAACCCTTAGTGAAATCAGCCCTTAGTTATAAGTGAAAACTTAATTTGATTTATGAAGTGAAAACTCTTTTTGGTAGAGGCAAAACTTATGGATTCGTGTGTGCGCCATGCTGACTGAATATTGGCAATGAAGCCACCAGTCTATCACACAAAAACACAGTTATTCCAAAGTTTTAAGCTTACTCTTCAGCTTACTGTGCAGGGCACATTGTTCGCAGAACGGATGGCCGATGGCCCGATAAGTTCTGGCATAGCGACCGCGAACTGGAAGACGATGCGTTGAAAGGCCTTCCACTAGGTGGACAGATGACCTGGTTGAGGTCTCTGGATGCGATACGCACGGGATCGGTCAATGTGGCGACGCCTATGTCCTGCAGTGGACGTCTTTCGGCTGAAATTATGAAGCTTACTCTTCTGTCGGCAGTCCTCATGATTACCTATTTATTATTTTCATCAAGTTTATGAAATCTTGTCTAAAGTTTTACTTACTCTTCAAGTTTAAAAAGGATCGATCACGTCATAGTGTTTGTTAACAATCTCCACTCAAATGTTTGCAAACCGCCGCAGACGGAATTTATACAGGATAACAATCAATAGAAAACTGTTTTGCTCGGCAATAGGGTAATAATTTCAGTTATAACACAAGAAAATGGCCTTTGTTTACTTGCTAAGATGATTCATATTAATGCTAATGGCTATAATTGAGCCTAATTTATTATATCTCTTCAATTATCTTTAAGGATAAGAATACAATTAATTGTCAATCCGATTCGTTTTTATGTTCCGTCTCAATAATAATACCTTTGTTATCTTATAAGTATAACATTTTGTTGACACACCGAAATGAATATCTCCTAATTACGAAGATCGTTTGTTATTACGGTTTAATTAACACCTAATTACATATGAATAAGATAATGTCTTGGTCCCCTACCTTTTTCCTTATAATGTACATTATTATTTATAAATCGAAAATGTGTTTATCTTTTTCCATTATGTTTTCTCGTTTGAGGCCAACGATCAAGATCTGTCATGCCATAGACACGATGGAAGTTAATGAAATGGAATTGTATTTTCTTTTAATTTTCAAAATATGTCTTTTGCTTTAAATAAAACTTTAGTATCTGCGCCCAATATCGAACCTTCTCCACAACTTCCTTTTTAGATACAATCGCATTTAATATTCTCGAATGCAGAGCCTGGCAATGAATATTCTAATCTATATATTAATATTTTATTTTGATGTCTTTGCCTTCGAGGTCGACCCCAACCCGCAAAGCCCCGTTAGACATTTTTAATGCAGAAAGATACCAATCATACTACTTCGTCAGAAGCTATTTCAAATAAATGTAAGAAATCCACGAAAGTCAATATTTTGGCTCTTCTAATTCTAAAACGTAATTTAATGATACGTTACAGGAAAACCCTCATCACAATAATAAAATTAATTATCAAAGTTATCTACATATTCATGTGTTTTATTGCCCCTAGGATTCACATTCTATATTTGGAGCGTACCTCTGTAACCCTTTTAATTGTTCATTTTGAATTTATAACTCCCTCTAGGCCATTGATATTCCGCCTTTTAATTCCCTTTATTCCCGTCCGCTGGATAATAGGAAAAACAGAATTACGAAATCAAACATATTTGTTTACGAGTGGCTTTCGTCTGATAAGAAGCGATAGCATTTATCAGCTACGTGTAAAGATAGAAGATGGATATTAATTATGAGCTATATACGAAAGACTAGGTAACTAATCAACTTCATTACTAAGCACTATGCTATATAAACAACCAGTTTGTGTACTTATTTATACTCAGAAAGGAGCCAGAAAAATTTAGCACCCATCTATAAGCTATCATCACACTAAATTGTTGATGTGATGAGTTGATGTTTATGAGTGTGTGGTTTGTATGTTTGTTCCTTCTTCACGCTCAAACGGCTAGACGGATCTGGAAATTTGGCACAGAGATAGATTATAGTCTAGAATAGCACATAGGAAACTTCTTGTTCCGGAAATATGTTCCTCGGGCTAATTTTCGACTTTTACGCGGGCGAAGCCGCTGCCAGAAGCTCATATCGTGAAATTCCTAAGAAGCTTAATCTAGGAGCATTACGAAACAAAACTACTACTAACAATGAATAACTTATAAGCCAATTTATTTTACTAGTGTGTTAACAGTACCTACTCAAATATCAAAACAGGGCTAAGAGTACATAGAAAATGAGGATGTAGAACATAAAATGTATGATCTACGATGCGTCCCATAACAATAATTCCTCTATAAATAAACATGTCATAATATCCCGAGGTGGATATTTTGGTCGTAATAAAATGCCATTCTGTTTCACTTTTATACGAGTAACAAACCTATGATTGAAGGAAAACATTGTTAAGCAATGGACTGATAACTATCTAAAATTGGCCTAACTTAACACATTAGTTAGCAACCTGCATAACACAAGAAAGTTTGTTCTTAACCGCCAAAATACCTGATGATAAAATACTTTGAAAAGCAGTAAAAATTACGAATCACCCAACTAACTTCGACTTTGATGGAGCCATAAAGATTTGTCAGATTTACTAACATACTTTGGCCATAAGTTTATATAAAAAAACAAACTGGCACAAACACGCCTGAAATGTGCACAAGAGGAAACCTTTTCAGGATATATCAGGAAGTTTCTGAAAGTAAATATATGGAGTCAGGTTTTTGAAAACACATTAATGTTTCGTTATGTACCTAAATGCCTGTCATACTTGTTACTTTACCTAAAAGGTTGCATGTCACGTCTGACACACCGATGGATATTTCAAACATTGTAAGTTCCATTATATCGTCATCAATGTATGAAATATTAACCGCTTAATTCTCAAACTTGTAACTTAATTAAAAACCACTAACAGCCAACGTTAACATGGACAAAAATACTTCCAGAAGCATCACAAAGCGCCACTGCTTAATAATTCAAAAGAATCAAGGCAAAGTATCATTCTTGCGATGACTGCAGTCATAATACCAAAATTTAAGGTATTGATCTCGTGACTTTTCGATAAGCTTGACAATCCTATGATTTTTGTTATTTACCTAATCGGTATCGCGACGCTACCGTGGATAGAATATCATTTGTCTAGAGCGATAAGTGATACTTTTTAAACCTTTCACCCTGACTAAAATCTGCTGACCGTAGCCCTAACAATAAAAAGACAGGAGCAGTTTAAATAATAAACCTTAAAAATTTTATTCACGCAAAAAGACTCAATTTATTCCAAATTTAATTTTCGCTTGGTCGTTTGAAGCCTGTCGTGCTCATTACGAGTTGGCCGGGCCTTAAGTGTGATTGACAGGTGCTATTGAATAATTGGATCTGAATCCATTGGCCAGTCAATCTCAATGGAATACAAATTGAGAGTCGTAGTGGTATCGCTTTTGTAACAACACATTTTAAGGTTAGCTAGTAAGGTTTATTGTTGATTTCTTAACTGATTAGCAGTTTTTAGGGTTCCGTACCTGAAGGGTCCAAACGAAGCCTTATTGCTTTCACTCGTCTGTCCGCCTGTCCGTCGTCTGTCACACGGGTTTTACAGCCAAACGGTTAGAGAGTCTTCAAATTTTCACAGTATAAGTATCTTGTTAACCCAAAGCTACACTAATCGTCATAAAATATTTTTAAATGTTTTTAAGGGAGACTTCCATACAAAAAATTGAAATTTCCGCAGTCGATACGGTAAAGGGCTATTATTGGCTAAAGATGACCAAAATACGTAAAAGAATAAAACGGTTATTAACTAGGTATCTTTTCTGATCCTTTCATCGTTTCCAATATAAGCCTCTTAAGACCATTCTTTGTTGAAAATATCTATCTTTATGAATCTGCGATTTTCAGGTTCTAGCGTCTAATTTCACCAAAAAAGCATGTCGATAACTAAGTAAATATACAAAATGTCTTATACGGTGGTGTAATTCTATTAATAATAATCAACATTAAACTTAATTGGTGTTATAAGTAGGTAATTAAATTAACTGTCACTAATGCTTAATTAATTAATTTAATGAGGTACATGTACAATAACTCAATCAATTGAATGGCTTGAATTAGGCTGATTGCATTGTCGAAAAATACTATAACTACGTTGTAGTACTTCAAATGCATAGAAACTCATAAAAACTGACTTTGGCAATGGATATGTGTTCAAAATTACAATCATGTAGCAAAAATACTATCTGTTACAAAAACCTAGCAGATATCGAATTACCTTAACTGTTTCGATTCGGTTAATCGATCAATAAATCGTACTGCCATAATACCAAATCAGCCTATAAATAGTGTTTCCCACTGCTGGTACACACGCTTTGTTTCTTTGAGTGGAGGTGGACCATAGTCTACCACGCGGGCCTAGTGCGGAATGGATCGAAAGACATGTCTTAGAATTTCTGGTTCTAGGTCGTGCCGGTTTCCTCAAAATGTTTTATTGCCATTATAACAAGCAATCCCAAAAGCCTCAATCTTCCTTTATAAATAACCAGAAAAGCTCAAACACTGCTCACTGAAATAACCAACCCCGTAAGCCATAATTCTTGTTGAACAGACAAAAAGATTCCCTCTTCAACCGTTAACAAAGCTGAAGCCACATGCTATCACCTTTATCTTTACCCATTCAACAGGTGACCTGGTATTTAAGAACTCTTTTACAAGGTCTTGCGCTCTTCAAACTTATTTTCTTTCTTTTCATAAGTATTATAAAAAGGTGATTTGTAAAGGTTTTTCATAGGTGTGGTTTTTTACTCTTTGTATGTAGATAATTTTATGTTAAGATTGTTTAGAAATCAGAATCACTGCACCTTTATATTTTGTTCTAACGTTTCAATAACTGTCAGTCTGATGCAGATTATACTAAACTAAATGTTCAGTATTCAACATTTATATCCGTAAGTCAAATACAAGTCATGCTTACTTTTTAATTCTAGCAAATGTAAAAGAGTTATCGTTACAATCTGGAAGCATGTCAATTTAAACTAGCTTTTATGCCATCTCAAGCAACCACCTTAATTATCACTTACTCTCTACCTAACATATAATTAACTAACACAGCTTATTCCCCAGTGATGTTATCCAAATCCCCGTGGCACCTATTAGGCCGTTAAAGGTACGTGGGGACAGAATAGATAGATACAGAAGGTCACCTATAAACCGAGCGAAAACGCATGCTCGCATAGATACGCGTTTACAGATACCAAGTCAGTTTTTAGGGTTCCGTGCCTGATGGGTCCAATCGGAGCCCTATGGCTGTCACGCACGTGTCTGTCGGTCTGTCTATCCGTCGTCTGTCACACAGGTTTTACAGCCGAAAGATTGAATCTACAGTCTTCAAATTTTTCATAGTAGTGGCATCTTGTTGACCCAAAGCCATACAAATTGTCAAATAATATGTTTAATGATTTTTAAGGGGGCTTCCATGCAGCTAAAGGGAGAGTGAAAAAAATATTTTTTCCCTTCCCCATGCGTGTGTCAATGGGGTATCGTTGTTTTTTGCTCGTTGAGTTGATACATACTACTTTTAAGAATATTGGAAAACAAAGGAACGAGAAGCCACCAAAGTCAGCTTTTTTTAACAACATTTTGATCTGAAGATTTTTTTGGGAAGTTGAACTTCGAATTTCGTTCGTCCAAAAGCACAGAAGCATCTAGGCGCTTCACAGGCTTCGCGGCGCAACCTCCCCGTTCCGAGGATTTCTTCACGTTGGGAAACCATGGCCTCGCAGCTAAATTATTACAACCAACTTCATTTTGCGGTTTGGTACGAAACCCTAAATGTGCGAAGTCCTACACGCACTTGGCTGGTCTTTTTTGGTTTCAAAAACTATTTGCAATCAACACTGAAGTCCACACTAGAGTACCCTGTGTCGTGAGATTCAGTCTCTATTGTCAAGAGGTTACTATCAGAACACAGTGCTAGCCTTTTTTTTAGTTTTGGATATCATCCAATGACTTCTCCCGCTCTAGGTTAAGCGTGTTCCTTCAGTTGTTTGTGCCAGGGCCGCGGTAACTCTCTTTCAAATTTATCTGCGACCCCACAATGCCAGTTTATTATCGCTTGATGTTTGGCCATCCTTCTGTACCTACTTTCTTAGTGCCCTGAGGGTAAGTGGTCGAGTGATCACACCACTACTTCAGCCTGTTGCTCCCATTGAAGCAATTACGGCGTCTGTAACGCCTGTAACACAATGTGCTAGCCAATTACTAGTGTTAGAATTAGGATTGTAAAGACATAGGTGATGATAGTGGAATATACTACAGAGGAGAATTAGTTTTTTTAAATAATTATTTAAGAGTTACAGGCCTAACAATATCATTGGACTTTTAATACCTATAGACCATACAAGATATGACTATCACTTAGTTTGCAGCCCTCCTCCGGGTAACCGGAGGTCCGGAGGAGAACACCCCCAAGCTGTTACGAAGAATTCCACGGCGCTCCTTCTGCACATCACACATGAACACAAAGATAAGTTACAAACATGTACTTATCACTCGCCATACAAAGAAAGGCAATCCAAGGAAGTGCCCGTCCTTATGGGCAACAATCGCTACCGCGAACAGGAGACGAAGCTCCGTACAGAATCCCACAGGCTTAGTTTGCATTAACAACAATCATTTCATCAATCTCATTTCTTTAAAGCATCACCATGTTTACTACTTAGACATGTTGCTTTGACCTTATGGTCTGAGTCAAGTAGCTGGTACAGATGAGGAAATTCTAACAGCTTTCTCAGATCATTTTCAGATTAAACCCACACAATTTTTTTTTTAAATGATTGACATTTATTTTACGACTCGATTCGTTCACACAGATTCTCTTAAATTAAATTACAGCAACGTCAACCAAAGCCATTTCAATAACTTCGTCACTTTCTTTGTGACAACTTTTGACTTTCTTGCTAACTTTGTGAATGATTTTTCAAAGTTATTCCTGTTATTGTTGTTCCCAGAACATTTTCACTAAGAATTACACCTAGCTTTATTCAGAAACATTTTGGTATTTATTTCTCTTATACATTTACTTCGGTGACAATAATTTCTTCATCGTGGTTAGAGCGACATACATTGTCACTCATTGTTGTAGCTTTGTTGTTTTTCTTTGTACTTTTATTAATATGTTTGTCTTTGTTTGTTTATTTCGTTTCTTTCTTTGTTATTGTGTAAGCCGTACACGCCTAGTTGTTAAAAGAAATACAAAATATTGAATTGCTTTCCTTTTTCGACTTGTTTGTTTCTTTATATAAAATTAAACTCTTCAGGATTTCCCATGGGCTTTTCCTCTAAACTAAGATGGACGAGATGTCAGATATTCGCAATAATAAATCAATCTCAAGCCATCTTCTATGTTTTGCTATTGAAGTATTGATTTATTTAAACTTTTCTCTGTTTTATTGCCGTAGAAACAAAAAAGGTTTACGTCCTAAAGAAAATTCTTCTCCAGCTTATAGTCGATCTTATGACAAGGGTGACTATTGTAACGTTGATATTGTAAGTGTTTAGTGATTTAACACAAGTATTACCAATAAAATGACTATAATTTTCCTGTCTTCACCTATTGACGCTCTTGCTCAGGGAATTCCTTTGAATATGATATCTTTGTCTCTCGTAATACTTACAAAACCTTTTCTTTGAATAAATAAATGCTTATTGTCTAGCCTTGCATATTGAAGTGGAAGAATTCTGCTGCAAGTTATATGACCCTTCTTAGTAGTTGATAGATTGGTGTCCCCAGTTCCCCTCTTAGCATGCTCTATTTCACTATCAATTAACCTAATAAAAGGAACCGTTACTGCTTCGAGTATCATGAAACCTCTTAAGAGATTCATCGACTCGTAAGAATCTTATATCCCTAGATACCCGGAAGGTTTGTATATTATTTTGTAATATGTGAGCAAACAATACAACATAAATAAAAACGCTTGATATTAGTATAAAGTTTTAAGTAACTCCTATACACGCAAGAATGGAAAAAAATAATTCACCTTACCGGCTACCAATACGGATTAAACACGTGTTTAGATAAATAGTTGTGATGGGTTTACTATGCGTTTAGTACCAACCCTGGAATCACGGAGGAAAAATCAACTGCTGATGCCATATATTTATGTTTGCGTAACTTGACAAAATTTACTGACATGTTGTTTTATTTTGCGATATCAGTGTTTGTGGAGCACTAATAAACGTGGTTGATAATGACAAGTTGTTATTTCATTAATACATTAGATAGATGTTATTATACAAATGTCATTATTTTGACCTACACGTCAATTACCTCTATTAACAACATTGGTTCCCAGAATTCAATGATAAACTGTACCTGGGCTACGTGTAGTCGGACGACTAAATTAAAACAATAACCCAGTGACATATCGTGACTTGGCCTAACACGCAACTCGGCCTTGGGGAAATATGTCACCTAAACTTATTACAGTATATTCATTAACGCCCGATGCGTGTACTTAAAACACAAGCCACCACCATTGATAAGTAAATTAAGTAATTTTCTTATCAATGGTTGTATTTTTGAATAATGTACTGACCAACGTCGAAAATAATAAAAGTGAATATTTTTATCACGCATACGCGTATTAGATATCTTCTAACCATTAGGTTAAGACAAGTTAACTGCATAGGCTTAGCTTGCTACGAAGCCTACGTAACAGCGCTACGCCAGACCTGCTACGTAACAGTGCTACGCTAGACTTGCTACGCAACAATGCTACGCTAGACTAGCTACGCAATACTCTACAAAAGGCTTTGCTACGAAGAGACTATCAACCAATCTATCTAGCTTTTTAATAACTGCGTGAATATTGTTGTTAGATGCCAGTTTATCCGGATGGAGTAGAGTACCAGTATTTAACAAGGAAAAAAGTAACAAAGTAGTAGAAAGGAAGTAGGAAAACAGAGTAGGTAACACGATATCCCGAAGGTACTATATGCCCTTAAAAATAAAATGTTCTAAATAAATAGAGACCGGGTGCATATAGTATTTGCATATTTGATAATTATCGTCTACAAAGTTGTTACATTTTTGTAAGGATAATTCATGATTGAATATGTCACTAATTGTATGCTGATTTAGAAAAAAAAAGTTTTCTGAATCTTTAGTGTTGCTTAAGTTACACATTTTCATGTATATTTTACAAATTTTTATGCATATTTTAGGCATTTTCCATGCTAATTTCAAGCTTTTTATGTTGCATATAACCCGGGCCGGCCAGTAATAAGCATTGGAAAAGATGAAGATTTTGCCATGCTTTTAAAAGTATTACAACTTAAAAGAAATAAGTAATGATAAAGAATACTCCTCGTTCAACAAAGTTTCAACGAGTGGTTGTCGACATAGTTTCTCAACTTATTTTCACGCCTTTACAAATTAAGTGAAACTTTGAATTTCCTCCGCTTACAGACAGTGTTTTCAGCAGCTGCCAGACAACTTTTATAATATCTTTGATTCTAGCAGCTGAAGCCACGAATTTTCCGGCATATTTTTTTTTCCTTTTCCAAATTTCATTTTATTTTCTTTGCCTTTTGGAGTAGTTTTGAAACTCATATGAAGGCACACTTTCTTATTTCTTTAGCTAAGTATTCGTGCCAAGTTAACCGAATCGCGTATTAGGCTTTTTTAATGCAAACGTAGTCACCCCATATGATAGCTTTTCAACGTAGGTAGGATTGTTCCTTCATTATAAGAAATCTGTTTTATTATTCAGTTTATTCATATTGGTTACTGGGTATTAAGATCATATAAAATAGACCTCCTCCTTAATCAAAATCTATTTGACAGTAAAACCAAGAGCACTATATTTTATAGACACTATGTGTGTGTGTTATTCGTTAAATTCGAATATAACATACACTAAATTACCTTAATAAAGCTTCACCCTTTCACCCTCTAAACCCATATCAAAAATGTTTTATCGTAACTTAGCCCTAAAAGTCTTTATTATTTCATAAAATACTGAAATTTTATGTCAAGCACTAGCAAACGCCTAGCCCATTCGAGATAACGGCTCCCAAATATTATAAAGCTTTGTAAAGCCCGCATGGAAATGTCAGTTCTGCTGCAAAACTGTCGACTGCCGTAAAATATATAAAACCAGGCAATATTTTGAAAAAGAAACATTATGGTCTAACAATAATAGTGTAACATATTTTAAGAAATAGTACTCATTTTTTTGTTGTGAGAGAAATCGATTTTACTTTAGAAAATTTTATATGTAACCCTACTTGAATGTATTTGTTATACATTTGAATAGTAAATGCGCTTCGTTCTCGGGTTTCTCCTATATTAAAATGTATTCCGAATCTCGTGACATACATGGCCACGAATAGTCTAAAATCTTAAAGAGATAAAAGTACTTTTTAAATATTACTGACTGATATTGTAAGACGTTGTTTTACGGCTTGTAAAGAAGATTATTTCTGTTCAATTACAATTTCTCAGCATGAAAATAAACATTTATTTTTCTTTTCGAAAGTAAAAATCATTATAACATCTCTTAAGCCTCAACTACGCAGAAAACTTACAGGTCTACAGAGATTATTCGATGAAAATATGTTTATAATGATAGGTACTTTGTTACAAATTATTTATTCAAAACTAACTAGAATTTGAAGTAGTTTTTAAAGTATTCTGCGTAGATCAGCGTAACAAGAAAATCCGAAAGATAAAGTAGGCGCAAGAAGTTTTCAATTTTATGTAACATTTTATAAAAATTAAATTTATTTACGTTGATAAATAAGATGTCCAACGGCATACCTACTCGAATTTACGTTTATTATTTTTTTGCTATGTTGCGCTATCCCACTCCTGAGCAGAAGCCTCCCATTCTCTTCTTTGGCTCTTCCATGCCAAATTCGTCTTTCGTCCAGTTGACCCATAAACATTTTCTATCTCACACAAAAAAACATGCAGATAACAAAATTTTGTAAACTTTCCGATACAGCAATATCCATTGTTTACACGAGAATATTTCGATCTTCTTGTTTCTCCCTACGCAGAACATCAATGTTGTGCTCCAACAGACTTACTACCGTCATACCCTTATTAAATGGATCAATGCATCCATCTTTATCGAAGACAATATGTATACGGAATCTAATTTGGATTACGCTGAGTAGTCGACGAATAAATTCCTTTTAAGCCGTATTGCAAACAAAGTAGATTTGCCTTGCTTGTATCGGGAGTTAAATTAGATCAACAAGTGTATTTTATCAATGGGGATTTATCGCTAAAGTTTTCATTAACGTTCTGGATAAATCGGAATTTTCTTTCAGGAATCGTAGTCTTTAGTAGCGAAGCGGGCGTTCTGAAATTGGACCAAAAATTTTCACACCAACTAAAACCTAATCTCTGTTAGATTAGGTTTGAACCCCAGAAGAGCTACACTGTTGTATACTTTATTATTATTATTACATTATAAACACAGGACAAACAAGTTTACAATGGCCGTTCTATAATAATGCTAATAGGTACTAAGCATCCGTAATGTGTTTTAGTAGTGAAAACTGTATACTTTAAAAATAATTTAAAATTAACGTTTGTTCGTTAATTTATTAATATTTAGGGACAAATTAATAGTCTAGTGGGCTATATTCCGTAAATAAAATACTGTTCAGAATCCCACGCTAAACGAAAATTAATTATTCATATGTGGGGCTAACGTGTTGATAGAACAAACACAATAGTTTGAATTATTTACCACCGGACTAATTAAACAACTAGTTGCAATGGAAATGTGAACAAAGCTTTACTTAGTGAAATATATTATTATGATTACACAAAATATATTTCAATTCGCAAGAGATTCGAAATATAACTCATAATAGACATTGTTTTGAATTCGTAGAAATATTTGCCGAAATTTACATTGTCACGTAAAATAAAATAAATAAATTAAAGGATATACTGCGATTTAGTAGCAACATAATTGCGTAGTGTAGATACTCTCTCCTACTTATTTGCTGTATCCATTTACATGATCAATTATTTGATTGATATTTTTTTTATTTAATTAGTTTGTTGTTTTTCTTTTTTTTTTGTTTGTGTTGATTGTACCGCAAGTAATCGTAGTCACAGAGAATATAATACTAGCATACAGAGGCCTCATACCATAAAAAGAAACCGTGCCGATGTAACTAGCGTTTTCCATCTGATTATACTGATTATATTTTGTAAATCGATCGCGTTTGGTTCCGTTCCACGGCGATAGATAGATCACCATCTATATCCGTGGAACGGAACCGAACGCGATCAAACAATCGCGATCGATGTATAAAAAATTATGACTATAATCAGTACAGTACGTCGGCACGGTTTCTTTGTATGAGATGAGACATCAATATGCTATTATTACATTATCTGTGCCGTAGCACCATGCAATGCACTAAGTTTGGGCACAAAAAAATCAATTATATTAATTTTCGGACAGAAAATAATAACAATGGAATATGTCAAAGTTCAGCGCGATCCTGTCTCCCTACATACACAAGTGAGTACCCATCCTAGAAAGGCAAACTAGCTTGCAAGGCGAATGTGTGCACTTACCCTGATAACGCTCTCCCTTAGCTGTGCTCTTAAGCACTAAGTTTAATATGATA
This sequence comes from Orthosia cruda, assembly GCA_964057195.1. Lineage (NCBI taxonomy): Eukaryota > Metazoa > Arthropoda > Insecta > Lepidoptera > Noctuidae > Orthosia > Orthosia cruda. The sequence continues at coordinate 9,427,682 of OZ059830.1, read as the reverse complement.
TGAGCATATTTAACTAGATATTTAATTGGTAGCACGTAAGATAGACTATAGTAAGAGCATCAATATATTTTAAACTAACTATTACTACGCGGGTTTGCTCCAGGATCTTGCATTTTTGCAGCAGCTAGCAATATCCAATTGCTAGCATTCCTTTGAAACCCTTCCCTTGATTGCACCAAACATAGTATTTTTCTAAAAATACCCGGTTTATTTCGACTAAGTATTTTTAGAAGATCCAATAGTATTTTATCAGCACCTACGTTTATTTTGTGTTACCCACATTAAATCGGCGTCCACAAAGGAAATGAGTTCAACAAACAATTAGTAGGGCTCGGAGCACACGCAACAAATCACAGAGCAGGGAAACAACCCGGTGGTAGCTGATGGAGGCGGTATTGTCAACACATTCCATGCCATCCATGTGACACATATTATTCTATAATTGGACGACTTTTTAGGCAATCTATCACGGAAGTTGTGTGCTCAATTTACTTTCGGTGTCATGCATTTTATTAGATACCAAAACCGGAACCAAACATTCGAAAATATATTACCTATGTCATTTACCAACCTGCAATGAGCGTGGTGGATTATGACCTAATTTTCATAGAGAAGAGATCGTAGTCCCAGCAGCAGAACCGATTTGAGTTGATTACGCGTTTTGCTGATTCCGTGCTCTATGAAACAAATTAATCGTGAGTATTTGAGAATAGACCACAATTCCTACGACACGACACACGTGCGACATCTGTGCGGGCATTTATTATGTTGACAGTTTAACTGGGTACCAGTATTTATCACCCCTATTGCTTGGGGTTTAATAAGCAAACGTAAACGCGTATAAATCTTTCTACAACACTGTGAGTTTTAATTAAACCCATTCTATATAGATAGATAATTGGTTATTAGTAACTGCTCAGTAACTATCTGAAGTCAGAATTTATGTCCGATGTATGGTAAAAAAAGGATAAGCTTCAAAATATAACAACCTCAATGCGGATTAGGTCAGAACATAATATCTCTATCTACTTTATGCGTTAGGTTCGGTACCTAAATATTTATCGGATATCATTCTCAAGCTTAGCTGTAATATTGCTACCTACATATTTTATTGCCCTATAATACGCCTATTATCCCAAGGGATTAAATGGCTTCTTCGATAAATTGCGGTTGTACAACAATACACCTGCTTTGGGTGGCGACCTTTATGAAAACATATTCAGCCGTAAATGTAGGAGGTATATGATCCGGTATTTTCGTTAGTTCAGACGCTGCAAAAAAGGAAAATATATTTTTGTCAACATACATGACTACTAAAAAACTGATATTGTTATGTCACTATTTTATCCAGAAACGCAAATTTGAGTAGTTGCACCTTAGTGTAGCAATGGCACCTAATCAATTCTAATACCAACAACAACTAATAGCAACAGGGTTAATCAAGTCTAATACCTCGTATTCGTATACCTTAACTAGTTGATAGAAAATGAAGAGAAATATAAATATTTTCAACAACTGATTGACAGATTCTAAATTAAAATTCTGTATAGCATCTCCTAAAACTCGATTATGCTCGATCTTATATTACGGGTAGGTACCGTGTCTACCTTTGTCATTAAATAATAAAAGGGACTATAGTAGAAATTCAAATCTAAGACGAGTTGAAATACAACAGCTCGAATTCACTGCCGTCGGTGTAAGGAAGCATGTTCACGTTGGCTCCGTCTAATACATTTATAACGCATGTATTCTGGTTCCGGAAGCTTCTCGATTCGAAGGGATTAGCATCTGTCATCCCCACAGTAGAGCCGAGTAACGTATTTTGAGTAGCACTAAAATATTCATCAGACAATACTGAATCAATGTCAGGCTTTTAGAGAAGAAAAGCGATTACAAACTGAATTATTTAATGCTGAAGAGAGTGCAAACAGATTTTGCTGTGACCGAGATAGGTATGAAATAATTAGAATAATCTTAATATTTATAGAACTTAAGAGTTCAATACATAAGAAATCACCTACAATTAACACTTGAGAAAAAGTGACGTAATAAATCTTTGGCAAGACGATAAACTTCGTAAAATTAAAATACAGGGGACATCATCAAAGATCCTTATATCCTTTTTTACAAAAGATGAGTTAAATCGCTGTGCTGAACGTGACCCTGCATAAAACACTGCACTTCAAACTTAATCCCTAAACCAATCCACAAATCGTTTCCACATCGAAATGCACCAATATTGTTAGTATTCCCATCTGGTGCTGGTGGTGTGTATAAAGCCTCACAAACGTATAAAATATGTCAGTTTTAAGTACCGTCCACTTTCATTGCAATCGTAAACTGGCCCATACCATTCCATCCTATTCAATCAGAAATTTTAACTCCTATGCGATGGGACATAAAAGCTGATCCGCGTTGCTTTCACAGACAATTGTTTTGGTATTGCCGTTGAATTGAATCCCACGACATGGGTTCTGAATTAAAATAGATTGTATTGTTCTCTTGTGATGGATGTGGAATGCATTGATTTAAAGCTGTAATATCAAACAAAACAGCTTTTTTCTGTCCCACTGCAAGGCCTCTTTTTATTTAAAAAAGACACGAGCACTAATCACCAATTGCATCACCAACTATGAATCCAACTAGCTTCTGCCAGCGGCTTCGCCCGCGTGAATGTCGAAAATTATCCCAAGGGAACATATTCTCGTGTTTAAAAGTATCAAGTGCTATTCCAGACTATAATCTATCTCTGTGCCAAATTTCATCCAGCTCCGTCCAGCCGTTTGAGTGTGAAGAAGTTAAACAAACAAACACACTCACAGACTTTCGCCTTTATAATATTAGTGTGATTAATATTAATTAATTCATAATCTATACTAATATTATAAAGTGGTAAGTTTGTGAGTTTGTGACGTTATAGGGGGATAATCTCTGGATCTACATAACCGATTTTAAAGATTCTTTCACCAGTAGAAAGCTACATTATTCTTGAGAGACATAGACACACACACACACACACACAACACCAACACACAAAAAAAATAAAAAATGAGATCCGTATGAAAATTGCAATAATCTTACCCAAAGTAGCATCATTATATGGCGTGCGCTGAGAAAACTAGGTACCACATGTATAAAGTGCTCATTATTACCTACAAAAAAGTCTGGGAGACCATATATCTAATTATCATAGTTAAGTCACAAAAGCAGCTTTTGTGTTCTGAAATTTAATTAGATCGCCGCGCCGTCCGGTAGAAACAAAGGTTGGTTACATTCGTATTGCAGTATAAATTCTTATTCAAATAAATATTTTAACAAATTAGTAGGTAGGTAGGTAAGGTAGGGGGGTAGGTAGGGTAGGTAGTAGGTAGGTAGTCAGTTGACGGGAGCGAAGCCACGTGGGTCAGCTAGTTTAAGTGTATTAATAATGATGTTTCCTCATGACGTTTTCTAGCACGTTCTGTAGATAGATTTAACAGGATTAGGTATTTGTTGAGATGTTACAAAAAATCAGAAATCCGAAAGTCGGCAAACAGCAACAATAAATGTCGCTTTACCAAGTAAATAGGTTGTGTAGATCAGATAAGTACCATCTTCGGGTTACACTGGAAGTCTACCTTTACATCGATGGGAAAGGCTCGCACACAAGGCACATTCATAACAAACTTTTAAAATGATTGATTGCAACTATAATGACACAAATTTAACAGTGTAAGCTAAGATGGTTTGGGCATGTTGAGAGGATGAATGAAAGGCGACTAACAAAAGGCAGACGTGAATAGAAACGCCGGGAGAGGACGCCATAGAAAGACAAACATAGACCTTAGTGGTGATGTTCTTCAGAAAAGCTAGGTGCGCAGTACTCATAACCGGCGTGCGTGTATGACTAAAATGCGTGAAGCAAAAGAAGTATGTAAGGATCGTAGAAGGTAGCGTTCTTGAATTTTTGCCTAACCCCATGGGAATAGGCGTGAGTTTATATATGTATGCAACGATAACGTAATAAAATAGGCCGTCAATTAAAATATCGGTAGATCTAATCCGCCAAATACTGACCAAGCCAAACTTATGATAAGACCTGAAGCCCTCGGAGTTGTCCAAAAATAAATCTCCAAGATTTATTTCTTAGTCAGTTAAAGCTGAAAACTTCTGCCGCGAGTTAATTGAAAAAGTTTGCGGTATCGACAAGAAAAATATTGTTTAATATTATGTAAATTAAACAATTATAAAATGTTGTTGGAAACTGTTTCTTAGTAAGGACGGAATGAAGTCGTTTTTACCTTGGTTTAAGTATACAATATAAACAACCTTTAGCGTTCCCACTGCTTGGACTCAGGCCTCCTCTTTGTGAGTGTTGCCGTGGTATAAAAATAAGTAATATTTTTTTAGTTTTGCTGCCTCTTAATTAAATACAGTAGGTACGTTTATATCATCTTCTTAGCGTGTCAATGACAAATATAAAAAAAAAATATATTTATTTCGCCCAGAATTCTGCCACGGTTACACCATTCAGTGACGGAGTCATAAGATCTTCGCACGTACAGGTGACAGTGCGCATGGGCACACTAGAGCATTTTGTGGCAAGGACACTTACGCCGTGTGCAACAAACACTGCGTTAACGTTTATATTATCATGTAGAAATGTATGTAGAAATTAGAAGAGACTTAAAGAAATTAAAATAGATTTGACTTTTAGTGCCAAAACCAAAAGAGACTCCGTTAAAACCGTTTTAAACATATTTATCAACAGATTTGTAGTACGTAAAATTGCGTAAAAGGTACTAATCAAGTTACTCGTAATAAATAGAAGTTTGAGACTAGAGAAATGGGTATTTAGGTAACCTTTAATCTTCCTAAACTCAAATAGCACAATTAAACAGGTACAATATTACTTTTAAGGCCCCAAATTATCGCAGATTTCTAAGTGTGAAACTTATCCTAACTTTAATTATTTAGTTTAGAAACAAGTAGTAGTTAACTAAGCAATGTTTAATTACTCTGCTTTTAAACAATTTGTAATTACGAACTCTCCCTAATTTACTGCTAAGACAAAGATAAGTAACGATAGAATTATGAGATCAGAAAGAAAATCCATCACGAAATTAAATTAAAGGAATAAGAAAGCTCAACTTGTACTTCTAAAGAATCCCTGTAATAATCTCCAAAGATAACAAAAAAAATCGAATTCCAATATCTCAAGAATCTCGATTAAATAAATGAGAAGTTTAGCGAAATTGGCACTAAAATCGAGAGAATTATTTGACAAAAAGCCATCGTGAGGAATATCGTAAAATATTCATATTTAAACTAAATTAGAAAAGGCGTCTTCTAATGCAAAATATCGGTATCAGCTTCTTATGATTGGCAATCTTCTATTCCAAAAAACACCGAGTTGAGTGAGTCTCATCCCAATTTGAATATCGACAATTTGTAATCACGAAAATGACGATTTTCACAGAATACCGACGAGCCCACTTATTTCATGAAAAATCCAGTCCATATTTTATTTCTTTAGTATTGCTCAATATGGCTTATTTAAAACAAGATTTTCCTCGGACTTCGTCTGCGTAGGATTCTTAATTTGCCGAACAAACTTGAGACACTACTTCCCTCTATTGAGAATGATTTTTAACAAGCAGGTAATCCTTAACTTTCTTGAGGACTTAAAGCCATATATTAACCAAATTCTATTAAAATTAGGTCAGGGCTATAAAGACGCAACAAACATACAGAATCACTTCGTATTCAAAATATTAGTATGGATTACTTGAACAATCAGAAGGTCGATTATTACGTGCATAGGAATGCTATGGCTCCGGGAATGTTCAGATATTGAATTCTGTCAGCTCTTATTGTATAATAAGAGATGTCGCTCGGCTTATGTAGGAATGTGGCTTCACGTGGGTGGGTGTCGTAAATACGAATATTCCCGATTGTTTGTTTGCTTAACGCCGAAGGCACTTCTTTGTTTTGTAGTAAGATGGGTAAATTATAATATCAAACTGACTAGCCTTTCCCCAACTATGTTGCAGCTGCATCCGATTACATTGAAAGACATCCGTCTTTACAACCAGATGCAGATGAGAACCAGTATCTTACAAGACGTTACTGTCTATCTGACGTTTACTACCGAAAGTGAACACGATACCCCTTCACAATACTTGTGTCAGAATGTTTGGATAACCAAAATATGCAAATGATAGCAGGGACCAAAGCCTTAACGTGCTACCAGACACGAGGGATCTATCCCTCTCTCTCTCACCCTCTCTAGAGTAAATTAACTATGGCGATTCAAAAAATTAACTGGCCAATAAAAGACATTCACATTTTCCCTCTCTCTAAACTCCAGCAGTTTCCAGCCAGGAAGTTATTAAAAAGCACGCAAGCTGGGATATAAAAGAAAATCTTCTTAAATAATCCAACTCTGCCATTCAATATGCGCGTGGATTTAAGTACGCTATTAAGGCGCAGCCGACTGAAATTTCTGTAAGTGGCTCAAGGAAGAGATCACAGAAAAACCTTTGTTACCAACCGAAGTTACCAGTCACACAGTAAAATGTATTTTTCCAAGATTTTTTTAAGACAGAAAGAGGGTGTTCATTTATCAATGTCTAGTAAAACAGCACGTTTCTTTGAATTAGATTCAGACTTCAGTACTAGTCTATCCATTGCAGCGTTTTGTTCTCGCCGAGTTTTCTAGTCGTAGTGTGCTTGAGAAATTGCAAAAACTATAATGACTTTTCCGTGGACTGATTGGATGTTTTTCTCCAGCTTTTCTACGCGGGTGGTTGTTTTCCAGTCAATCTTTTAAAGGATCACGCTGGAGTGGCAATGCTGTCGTTATTTATGTATATTTTGAGTGAAAAATGTTCCGAATCTGCCTGTTTATCTTTACGCGTGAGGGTAAAAAGTACCGCAGAGAGAAAAAGCCACATTTTTTCCCTTTATTTTTTATTTAACATACATTTACTCAGTAATCCCTTGCGAAAAAACACCGATTGACGATTACCAACTCGAAACCGATTTCAGTTATTCCGGTTAAAGTATACATACCTGTTCGATACGCTTTAAGTATTATTCTCCTTAGTCCGATTATAAAACTCTTGAATTTGTCCTCAGGTACGTGTCCCAGATCGGATTTCAATTTTGACGATTTAACGAGAATCAAAAACGACTCTTAAAAGTCTGTGAAACGGTAAGTGTAACTTAATCATACACTGCAGACATGGGCTTTATGTAGACGAAGAAGATTTCCATTTCGCTGAAGCTGAAGGATGCAAATAAGTTTATATTCACAGTACCAAATGAAAATGATAATAGCTGGTCATTATAGGCAGTCGCTCTAAGAAAAATACTGGTAATCTGGTACGCAATAGGGAAAAGTCTAAGTTGATTAATTGATTGGCACAGAATAACAATAACACACACAGTAACTCCTAACACACACAGTAACTTCCAACACACACAGTAACACCTAACACACACAGTAAGACCTAACACACACAGTAACTTCTAACACACACAGTAACTCCTAACACACACAGTAACTCCAACACACATCCTATCCATCAGATTACAATCCAACCGCACTATTCCCAAACCACTGCAACTCCTGAAAGCCAGAATCAACAGTGGCGGCAGAAAAGCTCCGAGGCAATCCATCAAATTAGCATAAGATCTCATAGCAAGCCATCAGACTAAATTTTCTAGATAGCCATACAATATAATTTAATAATGGTAGCCATATAATATCCCATATTAGAAATAGAGAAAGAAACAGTGTTGATCCCTAAGCATATTCATATGGAGCCCCGTATTTACCTTTCATTGAACATTATTACTTTTATAAACCGCTCTTTAGACTGTAGGCTCAGTAAATTCTTATCATGTGTAATAGGAATATTCTGTATTATCCCTTAAAAAGAATTTAGCTTCCTTTCCAGCAATATTAATTAATTTCCTCGTACGGGGATTAAGTAATAATCCCGCATAACATATTAAAATAGAACCGGATGGTGTCGTTTCGGTGTAATTCGGGGGATTTCTGCAGTTATCTGATTTTAATATTGCTGTTATGAATTTGTATTTTCAACCGACTTAAAGAAGAAAGAGGTTGATGTGGTGTACCTACCTAAATTTGTTCGGGTTTATTTTATATTTTATGTGATAATTTGTAACAATAATGTAAATTTTATTTAATTTCTATTTAACTATTGTATGCCCGAAGGGCGGGACATATCTGATCACAATTTAATTATTTAAGACCTGTATGTATCTACCTATGATCCACAATCAAGATATTGATTGATGTTATGGATAAGATTTTGGGCAAAATCTAGAGATATCTCTGAGATAGAGAAAATAATATTACTAAGGTATTGAAAATACTTTAACATTTACAATTAAACCAGGCACACACTAGGGCTAAAGCTTCTTTTTATACGACTAGAAACTAGGGCTTACCACAAACTCACTGTGAATAACGACATGGTCCCGAATTTCTCACGGTATTACCCTTTTCATTACTTTTTCCTTGATTGACAGCTAAATGTAGCTGACAATCAAGGCAGAAGTAATGAAAAAGATTTCAGGTACACATTTTTTACAAACCATTGCAAACACTTCAAATTAATCAACCTGATTCGTATTATAATATTTCAAGAGAAAAATTCTTATATAGCAGTGTGCAATCGTGCGGAAGCTTCCTGATAGCCGGCCAAGTATCACGGCTCCTTTTGTGAGGAAATGATGTCATTCTTGTAACGACAACCTTCAATTAGAGCACTGAGGATAAGAGGGATGTAATAGCACAAAAAAATATAGGAAATTATTTATCTAAGCGTGTCTTTCAGTCTAACCACAGCTGGTTTTTTATATGAACTAATCTGAAAGTAAAAGTTAGTGCCAATCTGAACTCCACAACCGCTCCACTCCATAAAACCACGACCACCACCACCACCACCACTGATATTTCTTGGTAAGGTGGTTGTCTAACCGCTCGTAACGATTGTCAAAATCTTTTTTTTTTTATAAATTTCAAACATATTTATCATCGTAGCAGAACCATTGCCCAAAACTACGTTACAATGTAACTTTATTTGGCTTTATGATTACGTAAACCTACATACAATAAAAATTAGCATTAAAAAGGGATTTGCTCGTGACAAAACAACATAACTCTATTTTACATAATAAACAAAAACGAACATATTAAAATGAACGATTTATCATAATGTAACCCCGGCTCACATTAGCAAGATACAGTTTGACCTACAAGTGTCGCCGGCTATAATTTATCAACCCAGACGATGTAACTGTTGCAGGATGTGTGTCAGTCGTGACTATGGTGATCACGGTACGCTGTAGTGGGCGGAGACCTTTGTCATAATTAATTGTTCAATTACCGTTCTATTTTTGAAAATTGCGTGTTTCGTTTGTAGTTTTTGTCTATTTACATAATTATGTTTGTGGTATTGTAATATCCTAAGCCGGCTCCACACGCTTGGCGAACAATGGCAAACAGCAAACACAAAACACCAAACACGAACGTGTGGATGGATGTTTGTTTGTGTTTGCCTGGTTTTGTTTGTGTTTGCCTGTTTTTGTTTGCGTATTCGGCATCGGTGTCGGTTTTTATGCACAAATCAAAGGGTGTTTGACAAACGTGTTTGCGATGTTCAGTTCAGTAGTACGCGTGAGCTTGCAGGTGGCGGAAGGAGTTAATAGTGGTGGTCAAATTTACGAATCGTAACATTTTGTGTATCCTAAGCTAAATTGTAAGGAAAACTGTCTGATTGGTCTGAGGAGGTTAACCCGAAAGTAATCACTGCCACAAAAAGCTCGTCGTCTGCCATGTTTGCCAATCCGGAATATACTAGCACGTTCGCCAAGCCTGTGGATGCCGTGTTTGTGTTGTCGTGTAAATAATAAATGATAAATGATAAATGATAAATGATAAATGATAAATGATAAATGATAAATGATAAATGATAAATGATAAATGATAAATGATAAATGATAAATGATAAATGATAAATGATAAATGATAAATGATAAATGATAAATGATAAATGATAAATGATAAATGATAAATGATAAATGATAAATGATAAATGATAAATGATAAATGATAAATGATAAATGATAAATGATAAATGATAAATGATAAATGATAAATGATAAATGATAAATGATAAATGATAAATGATAAATGATAAATGATAAATGATAAATGATAAATGATAAATGATAAATGATAAATGATAAATGATAAATGATAAATGATAAATGATAAATGATAAATGATAAATGATAAATGATAAATGATAAATGATAAATGATAAATGATAAATGATAAATGATAAATGATAAATGATAAATGATAAATGATAAATGATAAATGATAAATGATAAATGATAAATGATAAATGATAAATGATAAATGATAAATGATAAATGATAAATGATAAATGATAAATGATAAATGATAAATGATAAATGATAAATGATAAATGATAAATGATAAATGATAAATGATAAATGATAAATGATAAATGATAAATGATAAATGATAAATGATAAATGATAAATGATAAATGATAAATGATAAATGATAAATGATAAATGATAAATGATAAATGTAAAAGTATCCGACTACGGCGAAGCAAAAGGGAGGTTTTTTTAAGACCGGTATGTATGTATGTACATTCATCTGTTCCCTCATAACTTCAAAACTACTTATCATAATTTTAAAAATGAGGTGTCGTTAGAAGCGTCTTGTTTGTCCGCTAGTTATATGCTATGTGACGTCATATTAAATTGAATATGGCGTTTCGATCAACAATACCAACTAGATATGTCTGTGCAAAAAATACGTCTCGGTACATAACAGCTCACTAGAGACGTGAGCTCTTATTTTGATCAGTTTGTCAAAGTAAGTATTTTAAATGTAGGGTAGTAAGTATATTATATTCACACGGACAGAATTTTGCATTGATTTTGTAAGTGACCCGTTATCTAATTGGTTATTGTTGATCGAAGATAGCCCGCCCTCTGGGAGCACGAAGGCAAGAACATTTTATTTAAATTTAAAACCCCATCATGTGTGGTATCATTGAACAGGGATTTTAAAATAAAGGTATGGTTTGGTACATCATATTTTGTCAAGCGTACCATTTGCGAGATTTATCCTGTCAAAGTCATGCAAACTATTTTTTCCCCACTACGGCGTCCCAAAGTGTTTATTGATCGATATGTATACAATACAAACATATTTTTTAATATCCCCCGCCAAACTACGTGTTTCGTCAGACGTCAGCTTTCTATCAGTTGCCCTTTGCACTTGGTGCAGACCAGACGCTCTAAATCAATTTGGAAGTATATAAGTCCTTAATACTCTTTTAAAATTTTGTATTTTATTTAAAAATGGGAGGCAAGCTGCTATTTTTACAGCTCTATATATTTCACACGGAAATCAAAACAAAACAACAATAAAGTACTTGACTCTGAATTCCAATTATTATACACGATAAATCTAATAATTTCCGAGGGACATTAAGAAAAAATTAAATAGGTATACTGTATGCATGTATGCATTGTTCATTTGTTCAACGGAGTCTCTCAAATTTCGAATCATAAACCTATGTGTATGTATCGTTAGCTACACACACATAGCACATACCTATACCTGTCCTTTAGTGAATACTAAATTTCAACTTCGTTATCGTTATACATCATCTAGAGTCCACTCTTGTAACTTATGCATAATCTAGATTCATGTAAAACAACAAACCATAAACAAATAAAAAAATTGATGTGGCTCTGTAAAACCCCCAAAATACTTTAAATAAAAAACAAGTTCAAAAAATAAAACCCGACTACTAAAAAATCACGCGTTAATAAGTATGAAACCAGAAAATAATCTCATCTGAAATTATCATGTATAAACAATGCTTTCGAGGATTACAGGCGACATGTTATTTATGTATCTAAGCTTCTTGAATTTAGGTAAGTAGACAGTACATAGACAATTCGAGAATTGGAGTCCTAGACATATCTATCTAAATCCACTGATGTCGAACACAATTTCATAAGTGTTTCTGACGAATCCAATATCCCTTCAATCCGCTAGGGATTTGCTTGGATCAGTGACTACTTTGTCTCCTGTTATCACGAATCTACAGCATTTACTCGCAAAAGTACTGAGCTATGACAGAGGAAACTAAACTATCTTGGGACCACAACAGTCCGGGGGAAAATTAGGAGATTACGAAGGGAAGGAGCTAGACAAGACACTTTGTTGACATTTGGGATTTAATTATAAAGATGTTTTGGGCAATAACGTTTTTCATCGATAAGGACTAAGGAGTTGGCATAAAATCAATGTGATCAAATACTTCTTAGCAATGTCTTTTTGTCAAACGACGTCAGAATAAAAATACAGCTGAATAATGTCCGTTTTTAATAGATATTTACCTTTTTAGTATATCGCTCGCAAGCGCTATAATTGGACATGAGGTGCTGGGTACGACTGTCAGTTCGAGCAGAGTGTTATTAGGGTTTACATCTGGAATTATTATTATCTGGATTTGTTCCCGTTTCAGACTAATTGCCTAATACCTGGGACCATCGATGTACTACGCACTAGATTTGGCGATCCGAACACTCACTCTGTTCGACTAAACTGTACTGTAATCCGCACACCTTACTTTTAACTATGTTAAAAGAAACGCGTAAGCCCATGAATTTTACGACGTTTTGATCTCGAGTAAGCTAAACTCTTTAAGCGATCTAGCGCTTCATTTTATAATTGTTTGAATAGACAAAATAAATATTGTTTTAGCGCTGTAGCGAACTTTAGTTCTAACTCACCAGCATTTAAACATTTTTTTTTCTTAAATATTCTTGTGTAACGGTAGAATCAGTCAATGCTTGAGACCTACTGGTGAAATGTGAGTGCACTATTAGTAAACCTCTGCCTAAGGCTTCGGTTAATACAGGCTTGATATTTTTTATTACTTTGTTGGTAAAAAGCATGTCTTAGGTTAAGGTTAAAACGGGCTGTTTTCCGCAACTCCACGACCAAGCGCGTATTTTGCGTATTGTATTTCATAAAGTTACATCTTATTGCTGATGAACTAAAAGACAAAGCATGTCTTTTAGTTCAACAGCAATAAGATGTAACTTTATTTAAAACGAAAATCACACTTTATATATTATATCATCACATGATATATGTATCATATGATTACACTAATATTATAAAGGCGAAAGTTTGTGAGTGTGTGTGTGTGTTTGTATGTTTGTTACTTCTTCACGCTCAAACGGCAGGACGGATCTAAATGAAAATTGGCACAGATATAGATTATAGTCCGGAATAGCACATAGGATACTTATTATCCCGGGAATATGTTCCATTGGGATAATTATCGACATTCACGCGGGCAATGCCGCTGGCAGAAGCTAGTAATAATATTATAAAAGCGAAAGTTTGTGAGTGTGTGTGTGTGTGTTTGTATGTTTGTTACTTCTTGACGCTCAAACTGCTGGACGGAATTTGGCACAGATATTAATTATAGTCTCGAATAGCAAATAGGACACTTTTATCCCGGGAATATGTTTCCTTGTGATAATTATAGATAATTTTCAACATTCACGTGGCTGAAGCCTCTGGCAGATGCTAGTAGCAAAATAAGTGTTACCTTTCTTACATTTTTAAAATCATTTATTTGTAAGTGAACCGAAGTTGTGCATTAGGTATTATCGCTCAAAACTATTATATTCAAGTGTCACATCCTGCAGTTCCTGTTAACCAAATAACAACACTGTGGGATTGAATAGAGGAGGATACATTTAGTATTTATTTAACCTTTTTAAACCTAAGTTGTACACCATCATCATCATTTAAGCTGAAAGACGTGCACTGTTGGACATAGCCTACCCAAAGCGTCACCTCATCGACCGGTTGTGTGCATCTCTCATCCATCGAATTTCCACAACCTTAACCGGGTTATCGGTCCACCTGGAGGGAAGTTGACGTTGCGCATAATCACTCGGAACAATTCTGTTGTAGTTCTAGTCATTAACTAGTACATTTCATTAGCAACATTGTTGCAAGCTAACATATTTTCACATAATACTCCTTGCAATTAAACGTGCATGCTATTGTTTCTATGGTAAATGCACAGAAGACGCTCACTGGAGCCAATTCATACTTTGTGTTATTGTTAAACTAGTGGGGACAGCATCTTATGGTAAATAGGGGTATTTATTGTAAACGAGAATATAGGTATTTCAAATAAATAGAATAAACTACAATCTGAAAATACAAATAGCGCAAAGCGTACCCATACTTAAAGGGTTACCAACTCAGCATTTCCTGGGCGTCAGACACCTAGCGCTGTTTTTTAGTTGGCACCCCTCAGTGCCATACGGGTGTGGGTAACAAAACAAAAACTAGAGAGATTCTTCATTTAATAAAATTATAGTATAGAATGTACGATAAATATAGTAGTCACAGCGGAGCTTTGTGTCTCTGTAGTTTGCTTTGCGAACCATTGCGCAAGAAATAGTTTGTCATTAAGTAGGTATACTGCACAGAGTAAGCGAGATAGGACGATTAAACAAACATAAGCGAGTGAAAGAGTCAGTTATACAATGCTAACTTCACTTTCAATTTTGAAACAAAAATAGCTACTGCGCAGGGTCTAGCAGCAACTCAGAGACACAAAGATCCGTTGTGAGTATTATAGGAACTACTTTACGAATTAAGTGGCTATAACGTTGTAGCACTTCGTAGCTTCGTAGCGTACTCAAGTTGAGAGGTTCAATGCTTTTCTTTGCGCTTAAAAATAGACTATTTTCAAGACAAATAACATCATAAAGTTGTAAAAGTCAAAATTTGAATGACATAGAATTCAAGCCTCAGGTCAAAACCAATGCGATAACAAAGACAGAATTTAGGTATTATTTTTTGTTTGAATTCTATAATTATTCGATTTGCATAAAACCCATTCAAGAATGTAAATGATTCAACATATATGTAGTTCATACGTATTCTTTTTTACTCCTTTTCACAAAATATAAAACTGTTTTCAATGCAAGTCGAACGAACGGAGATCTCTTTAACATACAAACTACGCAAAAGCTGGATCAAGCAAAAACCATTATGTCTCGCATTGTATGGAACATTTGCGAGTATAATATCAGTATCATATAAAAAGGAATAAGCAGTATCGGATTACTAATGTAAGTATACTATAAGGGTATATTTAAATGCGAGAGCGCTTAGCGCTTCTTCGTCTTGCTAAAGAATATATATGTTTTTGTAAGAATAACATGATCTTTGAACTGGATGTCGAATGTTTTAAAACATAATTTTTAGATCAACTAAATATCGATCTCATTGTTATAACATTCGAAACTGAAGTTGTTGAGCTAGCTAAAGACACATTCTCGTGCTAAAAAGCGCTTGAAAATCTTCAAATTAAAGCCGCTATTCCTCTTATTCCTGGTGAAGATTGCGGGGATCCACTGGATACGGCATGGGACCGGTCAATATGGTGACGCTTGGGGGAAGCCTATGTCCAGCAGTGGACGTCTTTAAGCTGATATGATGATGATGACTATGATGATTCCTCATAGCGTCAATAAATTGAAATATTTTTGACACTGAAATGAGAACGTCCTTAAATTACAGAAATTGCGCCACTGGTTTCAACACAAAATTATGATTGTCATAATCTAGTAACTAAAATAAATTCAATACAACGTGTCTTCAATTAAATTATTTAAATTACAAACCGTCACGCGTAGTGTTACCAAAATAACGCTTTTTAAAATTTGTAAAAAGTATGTTATTCTTTTATTGTTCGACATAAAATTGCCGAAAATACTCGGTCATAAAAAAATAACTGTCACTACAAAAATAAAGATTGAAATATTGCTTCCACTACAGATTTTTATTTACTGGAAAATTTCCAAGTCTTTCATTTTCCGCTTGTCGGTGATGGAACGAATATTAATTGACATGTTTAAGATGACATTGGAAGCTAATAGAAAAGACAAAGATGACATTGACATTATTTTTGTCGCATTTCCGCGATCGTAGTGCAGAGACTCTAGCTTATTAATTATAAGGTACAATATCGCATGGCAGTTCAGAGATAATGTATTTGACTCTCGTTCTCCTCTTGACAAGTGTAGGTATATCTTTCATCCCTAATATTTGGAGGAGGGTTCCGCCTTATACTCGTAGTATAGCAACACAGCTATTGTTATCGACGTTCTCAAATATCCACACGACACCGTATGAAGATGTTTTGATATAGGTACTACAACATTGATACCGCACTTATCTTTGTGTAAATAAACCTCGTGTAAACAGGTTTGTGTACAGGGGTTTTATTTACACGTGCCATCGAATTTAATCTAAACCAAAAACAAAGCAAATCTCGGGGCGAGAACCTAAAGATTTACAAATACAAATATCGGCAAACATTCGTGCTCAGATAATTGAAACAGGAGCTTAATCAAATTAAATACAGAGAACGAAAATAAATTATTAAATAATGCAACTGTGGTTTTAATTCTTTGGAAGTATAACTTTTGTTTTGTAATCTTGGTTAATTATTTGTAAAACTTGCTATTTCCCACGGTTTTGCTTCAGCGGCTTATTCCGCAGGCACCGTCTATTTTTTTAAATAAAAGAAAACTGGTCAAGTGCGAGTCGGACTCGCGCACCGAGGGTTCCATATAAACAGCTACATTCAACAAAATAATTAGGTAGCATTGCTCTTAAGAAGGGATAAAATTAACTTTGCCGTTGGAAAACTATTGTCCCCACACATCGACATAGGTCGCGGTCAGTTTACCAACTGCGAATAAGTTAATAATGTTTTTTTGGTGAGGCTATAAATTTCCAGTTTTCAGTTTTCCTTTACTTGTGTTTTAAGACAATGCTTCTTGCTAAATTTTACGATTCTAGTTCACGTTAACGCGAAGTATCGTTTAGGTCCCTTGCGATTCCTCAAATATGCGACATAAACGGTTGTATCTTTTGATTGAGTTGATTTAGAAGTTTGAATTTGACCTGAGGATATCATATTAATTTCAAATAGGGATTCCAGAGAAAGAGGTCTTGACACACAGACAGAGAAATAACGAAGTGATCCTATAAGGGTTCTGTACCCGAAGGGTCAAAACGGAGTCCTTATTGCTGTCACTCACGTGTCCGTCTGTCTGTCGTCTGTCACACAGGTTTTACTGCCAAATGGTTGGCGCTACAGTCTTCAAATTTTTCCAGTATAAGCATTTTGTTAACCCAAAACAAAAAAAAAGTTTTTTAAGGAGGGCTCCATACTGTAAAAAGAGGGTGCGTAAAAAAAACATTGACCTACCCCATCGAGTGTTTAGAGCTCGTTAAGTCAAATTAATACTGTATTTTTAGTTTAAAAAATATTGGCAAACAAAGGAATGAGAAGCCACCAATGCCAGCTTTTTTTACAAAATTTTGTTACGAAGTCTTTTTTTATTTCCCTTTAACCTATAATTTTCAAACTTGGTGATAATGTTTATCTTTACGTATATTTTACTAACAAATACTAATATATTGATAAATCAGATTTTTCTTTGAAATTTCCAAATTTTTTATATGCGGTTTTTTGTGGTACCCTAAATGTGCGAAGACGGACACGCACATAGCCGATTTTTTCCATTTGAGGAACGGAACCCAAAAAAATAGCTAAACACGCTCCGCGATGGTCCAAGGCCCTATTATAAAAGTGTAATTTGATGTCAGCGATGGCGATGGTCGAAGTTACAAAATGTGAGGGACTGATCACAAGACATTTCAATATCGTTTAACATTCCCATATATTTTTGTAAATTTTCCAATCGCTATCGCCACGCTTTTGACGTTAGAATGTCAATTGTCTAGGGCGTCATCTTACTTATTAACGAAACTTCATCATCATCATCATCAACCTTTTTAATGTTCCCGACTGCTGGGGCACAGGCCTCCTCTCGGTGAGAGAGGGGATGGGCCTTAATCCTCGACGCGGGCCCAGTGCGGGTTGGTGGATGTCACGTCTTCGAATTGTTGGTTCTAGGACATGCCGGTTTCCTGACGATGTTTTCCTTCACCGTTTATAGAGCAGTGGTGATAAAATAATTTACACAAAGTAAAGCGCTTGCCTGGCGGGCGAGCACAGCCTACTGTGATAGGCTTGAGTCACACATTTTTATCACAATTTGGGAGCATAAACCATGATAAAAATGAGTGACTGAAACCTATCACAGAGGCCGTGCTCGCCCAGCTGGTTTTGTACCCACGACATACGACACGTAAGTCGGGGCGTTACCACTGGGCCACCACTGCTCTTACGAACCATATGAATAATGTAATCGTTCCTAAAAGTAAAAAAAATCCCCGACAGAAACCAAGTCTCGAAATAGAACATTGTAATGAACCACCCATATTTTATGCAAAAAATATTCATACACGGTGAAATCGAAAACATTCGCATAACTCAAAAGGCCCTACGTCGTCATTTATTACAACACTTTAGACCTTTTTTGTAGTATTTTTTTACATACCTATAGAATAGACCAGTTTGTTACAAATGGGCAAATATTTTGTGAGAAATGGTTTTATAAATTAGACCCGCGGAATATTTTTCGAGTGCCGTGTTCGATTTATGTAAGAGGGGAAAACCGCCAACCAGACTAATATTAAAGTTGTAATAAATTATTTAGAAGTGAAATAGACTGCATTGTTACAGAAAAGCAGTAGGCCGAAAAATAAGAACGAGAATAATTGGCCGCCCATTTTATTCTCCATATCGACCAAACCCTACAAACGGTCTTGCCTGAAGGTATTCGTAAACATGGTTACTCTGTCTTATTTTATAAAGAAGGGGCTATCAAAGATAAACATGGAAGGGCCACGTTAACCATGTATGTAATCTCTTGTAGCCACGGATTTAACAGCCAATTTCGTGTTTACTCTTTTACAGTATTTGCTTTCGGGTTGTTCTATTCGATTGTTTCGTTAGATCTTTCAAGGGTTCTGTACCCAAAGGGAAAACACAGGACCCTATTAATAAGACTCCACTGTGAACTGTCCCTCTGTCAGTCTGAAACCAGGCTGTATCTCAAGAACCGTGATAGCCAGACAGTTGAAATATTTACAGATGATGTATTTCTGTTGCCGCTTTATTATCATCATTATATTTAAGTGTGGCTCCCACACAACAAACGTGATTTTCTTGCCGATTTTGCGATAATGGTAGGGAACCCTTGGCACTTGGCCGGTTTTTTATCACTATTCCTCTCAACAAGATTTTTATATAAAAATTTTACTACCCGTTATGGGTGGATTATAATATTATGATGTTGAAATGTTATACCTAATTTACCTACATAGTAACGAGGGAAATTCTACAATAATGAACATGAAACTTGTCAAAGCTACGTAGGTTTTCACTCAACATTTTTTTCATGGACTATCATTATTTCTCAATTAATCAATGAATACTTGTTGTACGGTGCACGTACATGAGTTTAAAATTGTTTACTAAGTAGGAGTTGTGCAATAAGTAGGCTCGCACCTTTGCACTTACACGTGCGACCTACATTAGATATTATGATAATCACGCAGCAGCAGCAGCGAGCAGAGCATTGATGATGCATTGTTTCAATATTAATTTTAGTGTTCTAATAGACGCGGTTTGGATCGGACAACTTGCATTTTTTATTTCTTGATTCCAGCCCGTTGGCACTCATTGACATTTTACATTACATTGACATTTGCATTGCATTGACAATAATTAATGTTAAGGTGTATTTGCATTTGCACCCTACATTTTTTTTTTGGTCCTTCGAAATTATTGCAAGTACCGTACAGTCCGATTTGTCGGTCAGTAAAACGTCGCGTGTGACTTGTGTCTTGGTCGTGTGTTGCCGTGCAGAAGCAGTCGCAGCGATCCAGGTTCCAGAGCGACGCGTTACATCAGCGTAAAGGGAGAGTTCCTGAGTTTCAAGTAAGATCGTTCATTTTTTGCTTACTTCGTTAACAATGGAGGGTTTAATCGCGCGTCAGGCTGAGATCCTGGAGGAGATGAAGAGGGTCCATACCAACTTCAAGAAGGATTCAGCGAGCAGGAAGACCCCCGAGTACATTCAGCAAAGGCTTGAGCGGTTAGATCAGCTTTGGGCGGAATGTAAAGAGAAACATCAGGAGCTGAGTGCGGTAGAAGACAAAACGCATGAGTACTTCACCAACAATATTCACGAAGTATTAAGGGATTGGTACCACGGTGTGCGGCAGGAGCTTACAGCATGCGGGACCAAGGTGCAGAGTGGACCCGGCTCTAGCAAGGTACACGTGGAGTTTGACAGGACCTTGTTCGGGAGCTCCTCGGGAGCAGAGGACAAGCTACTCGAGCTACAGCAGCTGCAGAACGCGAACTTCCGTGCGTTCGACAGGTTAGTGACGAGTAAGATCATTGAAGAGGTCATCGAAAGATGGGAGATAGAAGACGCTTTGAAGACGTTAGGGTCTCGGTGGTCAGCGATTGACAATATGCATCTGCGAATCGATGGTTTGTTAGACGGGGCGCCTAATGAGTACTATGACGAGTTTTGCCGCCACGAACGGGCATTTGTAAAAACAAAGCGGGCGCTGAACGTAAAACTGAACGCCTCCGTGCACCAACAACAATCCGTGCCCAAAATAGACATTCCCATTTTCAACGGGAACTATTCGTTATGGCCTACTTTCATGGATCTGTTCGTAGAAGCAATACACAATAACCCTGCAATTGCAAAAGCACAAAAAATGCAGCACTTAAAAGGGAGATTGCGCGGCGAGGCGGAGAAACTCGTCCAGTATCTACACATCTCACCCGAAAATTACGACACGTGTTGGGAAATCTTGAACCATAGGTACAACAACAAGTTTATGTTGTTCACTAAGAATTTCCAGAGTTTCATGCGTCAGCCACATCTGCAAAAACAATCTGCATTCGACCTTAAGCGGTTATATGACACGAGCAATGAAACCATAAATGCGATACACAATTTGGGGGTAGATACAGGTTCATGGGATCCTATTCTAGTCTACGTGTTAT
Organism: Orthosia cruda; assembly: GCA_964057195.1. Lineage (NCBI taxonomy): Eukaryota > Metazoa > Arthropoda > Insecta > Lepidoptera > Noctuidae > Orthosia > Orthosia cruda. The sequence goes on along the minus strand of OZ059830.1, from coordinate 9,406,554 downwards.
GCGAGAAACTAGACTCCGAAACGTACGCGGAATACATGCAGTCTAGGGCGGATCCGCGAGAGATACCTACGTTCAACCAGTTTATGGATTTTATTGAGAACAAATTCATGGCATTAGAACCTTTGCATAGAAAGAAGCCAGAAAACAGTAGCAAGCCTCCTGCAAAACCACAATCCAACGCATTTCATCCATTCAGCAAAACCCCCAAACCAGCAAACTCTCGAAACTTCCATGCATACAACGCTGGTCAATTTAATAAGATCATTTGTGCATTATGCAACACCAATCATGCATTGTTCCAGTGTTCAATTAGACGTGGTTTGAGTCGGACAACTTGCATTTTCATTTAGATTCATCCCGTTGAGCATTCACTGACATTTTCTGCATTTAAGTTTAAGTTTGACATTTACATCTGCATTGACATTACTTATGTTAGGGAAGCACCCTACATAGTTTTTTTTTGGTCCTTCGAGCCGGATAGGGAAATTAGTATTCTACTACAACATGACAAACTACTGGCGAAACGTTGACACTCTGCAAAAATTCGTGTCTCATATAAAAGGATATCGTTGCGAGGACTGGATGATGCAATTCCACATTTTAATCAACCAACTCGAACAGAGCATGAACGAACTGGACTATTACAATAATCTGCTGAAGTCCCAACGATTAATTCAACACAGATTCAAAAGAGGATTAATCGACGGAGTGGGATATGTTGCCAACTCACTATTTGGAGTACTAGATCAGCATTTCGCAGAAAAGTACGAACACGACATCAATTCCATTCAACACAATGACAACCACTTATTACACCTTCTCAAAAATCAGACAAGTATTTTGGAAACCGAGCATAACATCGTACAACGCAACGAAGCGACAATGGTAAAGCAGTTTACCTTGATGAATGACCACCTTACCAATCTGGAAAATAAAACAGAAACGAATAAACATGACACCGCTAATGCATATTTAACATCAACAGAACTACAAAACGCTGAACGCAAATGCCCTCAGCACTTTACAAACGATGGAACTACAAAAGCCCTGGGTGTACAGTGGAACCCTACATCTGACACTTTTGCATTCACTAACAAAATAAACTTTGACAACAATAAACCATTGACAAAACGGAAACTACTGTCCGAGATATCAAAAATCTTCGACCCACTGGGCTGGCTGACACCTCTGACATTGAAAGCAAAACTGATGTTCCAAAGCGTTTGGCTGTCAGGATGCAACTGGGATGAAACCTTACCTACAGGCGTACAAGAAGAATGGAAGCGGTTTACAAGCGACTTGCACAACATAACGCGATACGAGATACCGAGATGGTTGGGCGATACAACTAAACCCTTCCAAGTACATGGATTCTGCGATGCCTCAGAAAAGGCCTATGCATGCACTATATATCTACTGACATTAGACAGCAAAAACAAGCCCTTAAGTCGATTAGTAGCAGCAAAATCTAGACTATCGCCAATCAATAACAAATTGACATTACCACGGCGTGAACTATGCGGAGCCTTATTACTTTCCCGATTAATGAAAAAGGTCCGGAAAGCATGCAAGTGGGACAACATCGACAACAACATATACGCCTGGACGGACTCCATGATTGTACTAGGCTGGCTGCATGGTGACGTCACAAAATGGAAGTCGTTCGTGAGCAACAGAGTGCAACAAGTGCATGAAGTCATCCCGAAACAACACTGGAGGTACGTCAAATCAGAAGAAAACGCAGCAGACTGTGCATCACGCGGCATCAGTTGCTCCCAGCTATTGCAACATCCTTTGTGGTGGCAAGGACCAGAATGGGTGAAAAATTACAATGACAAAACAGCTGATAAAGTTGAAATCATACCGACAACATGCGAAACAAAACAAAAACAAATGAAAGCGTATGTTGTGAAATTCGAGCCGTCTTCAATTGTAATTGAGTTATTAGATCGACACAGCGACATGGCTCACATTACAAGGGTCACAGCGTGGATAAAACGATTCATAAACAACTGTTCGAAATCCAACACAAATACAACTGCATATGGACGTACACTTACTATCACCAACTCAAATGCAAACCGAATTAGATAGAGTAGCTAGACAACTACCCCGCGATGCCACGCTACCAGAAGTCCAGAATGATGTACGAGACATCTACAGAATGTTCAGAATACATGCACGCATTACACAGCAATATTTACTGATGGAAGTAAAAATACCAATTCTGAATGATGCTCTATACGAGCTGAATAAACTTATAAGCATACCTCAACGTATTGGCATAAATCGGGTGATGTACGTCATCCCAAATTCGGAACTAATAGCATTTAACGCCAACCAATACTCATTCATACCTCTCGAGCAATCTGACGTTCAAGAATGCCAAAAGATCCAGGGCAAAACATTGATGTGCAAATTAAACCACCCTATCTATCGCACCGGTGACCGACGCAAGTCAATTTGCGATGTACAGCTGATCCGAGACAATGAAGAACACAGTGTGTACTGTCACACGGAAATAAGGGAATGCGCTGACAAGTGGGTAAAACTACACCAGCAAAACACATGGTTTTATTATTGTTGTGGCACGTGCGAAGTGCAATTAGTTTGCGGCGCTCAAATGACATCGGAGTCGTTACATCACTCGGGTCTGATTACACTTAAACGAGGATGTAACTTGCAGGGTGACTCATTCATGTTGCACGCATACATAGAACATAAAAGTGACGTCATAGTCAACGAACCATTCGCCATGATCATACCCACGATCTCTCCCATCAACAACATCATCAATACGTCGATCCGCAACTCGTCATTGCCTATCGAAACGCATGAAGAAATGTTCCAGAAGATTGACACACAACTGCGCTCGATTAAAGAGCAATCAAACCTGAAAACGTTATCCCCCCATGACATTCACCACTACACCGCAATCTATGTCGTAATAACGATTAGTATTGCTCTGTCTGTAACATCGTACGTGTACTTTTGGAGAAAGACGAGCACCAAAAGACAGGGGGAGGGTTCGCGAGATGCGATAAGCAGAAGAGGACGAGAAGAAGAAGATGACATCGAGGGCGGGTGTAGCAAAATCAACAAACGGGTGTCAAAAGTGAACGAAGTGATAAGTGTTGATCGCGCCTTAAGTGAAGTGAAATTTGACACTGAAAAACATAGTGACGTGTGTGATTAGGGAGTTTGACAATTATATTTATGGATTTTAAGTGTACAGTTACATAATATCTACATTAGTCATACAAATATTTTACATTACATATTATACCTAGTACCTACTACATCAGTGCTCTGCATTAGTTTCTACAGTCGTTCTTGTCTTAATTTTATTTGATTAATTTTTAGTTCAGTAGTTGTTAGCAGTCTTGTGGTGGCAATATGTACGGTGCACGTACATGAGTTTAAAATTGTTTACTAAGTAGGAGTTGTGCAATAAGTAGGCTCGCACCTTTGCACTTACACGTGCGACCTACATTAGATATTATGATAATCACGCAGCAGCAGCAGCGAGCAGAGCATTGATGATGCATTGTTTCAATATTAATTTTAGTGTTCTAATAGACGCGGTTTGGATCGGACAACTTGCATTTTTTATTTCTTGATTCCAGCCCGTTGGCACTCATTGACATTTTACATTACATTGACATTTGCATTGCATTGACAATAATTAATGTTAAGGTGTATTTGCATTTGCACCCTACATTTTTTTTTTGGTCCTTCGAAATTATTGCAAGTACCGTACAGTCCGATTTGTCGGTCAGTAAAACGTCGCGTGTGACTTGTGTCTTGGTCGTGTGTTGCCGTGCAGAAGCAGTCGCAGCGATCCAGGTTCCAGAGCGACGCGTTACATCAGCGTAAAGGGAGAGTTCCTGAGTTTCAAGTAAGATCGTTCATTTTTTGCTTACTTCGTTAACAATGGAGGGTTTAATCGCGCGTCAGGCTGAGATCCTGGAGGAGATGAAGAGGGTCCATACCAACTTCAAGAAGGATTCAGCGAGCAGGAAGACCCCCGAGTACATTCAGCAAAGGCTTGAGCGGTTAGATCAGCTTTGGGCGGAATGTAAAGAGAAACATCAGGAGCTGAGTGCGGTAGAAGACAAAACGCATGAGTACTTCACCAACAATATTCACGAAGTATTAAGGGATTGGTACCACGGTGTGCGGCAGGAGCTTACAGCATGCGGGACCAAGGTGCAGAGTGGACCCGGCTCTAGCAAGGTACACGTGGAGTTTGACAGGACCTTGTTCGGGAGCTCCTCGGGAGCAGAGGACAAGCTACTCGAGCTACAGCAGCTGCAGAACGCGAACTTCCGTGCGTTCGACAGGTTAGTGACGAGTAAGATCATTGAAGAGGTCATCGAAAGATGGGAGATAGAAGACGCTTTGAAGACGTTAGGGTCTCGGTGGTCAGCGATTGACAATATGCATCTGCGAATCGATGGTTTGTTAGACGGGGCGCCTAATGAGTACTATGACGAGTTTTGCCGCCACGAACGGGCATTTGTAAAAACAAAGCGGGCGCTGAACGTAAAACTGAACGCCTCCGTGCACCAACAACAATCCGTGCCCAAAATAGACATTCCCATTTTCAACGGGAACTATTCGTTATGGCCTACTTTCATGGATCTGTTCGTAGAAGCAATACACAATAACCCTGCAATTGCAAAAGCACAAAAAATGCAGCACTTAAAAGGGAGATTGCGCGGCGAGGCGGAGAAACTCGTCCAGTATCTACACATCTCACCCGAAAATTACGACACGTGTTGGGAAATCTTGAACCATAGGTACAACAACAAGTTTATGTTGTTCACTAAGAATTTCCAGAGTTTCATGCGTCAGCCACATCTGCAAAAACAATCTGCATTCGACCTTAAGCGGTTATATGACACGAGCAATGAAACCATAAATGCGATACACAATTTGGGGGTAGATACAGGTTCATGGGATCCTATTCTAGTCTACGTGTTATGCGAGAAACTAGACTCCGAAACGTACGCGGAATACATGCAGTCTAGGGCGGATCCGCGAGAGATACCTACGTTCAACCAGTTTATGGATTTTATTGAGAACAAATTCATGGCATTAGAACCTTTGCATAGAAAGAAGCCAGAAAACAGTAGCAAGCCTCCTGCAAAACCACAATCCAACGCATTTCATCCATTCAGCAAAACCCCCAAACCAGCAAACTCTCGAAACTTCCATGCATACAACGCTGGTCAATTTAATAAGATCATTTGTGCATTATGCAACACCAATCATGCATTGTTCCAGTGTTCAATTAGACGTGGTTTGAGTCGGACAACTTGCATTTTCATTTAGATTCATCCCGTTGAGCATTCACTGACATTTTCTGCATTTAAGTTTAAGTTTGACATTTACATCTGCATTGACATTACTTATGTTAGGGAAGCACCCTACATAGTTTTTTTTTGGTCCTTCGAGCCGGATAGGGAAATTAGTATTCTACTACAACATGACAAACTACTGGCGAAACGTTGACACTCTGCAAAAATTCGTGTCTCATATAAAAGGATATCGTTGCGAGGACTGGATGATGCAATTCCACATTTTAATCAACCAACTCGAACAGAGCATGAACGAACTGGACTATTACAATAATCTGCTGAAGTCCCAACGATTAATTCAACACAGATTCAAAAGAGGATTAATCGACGGAGTGGGATATGTTGCCAACTCACTATTTGGAGTACTAGATCAGCATTTCGCAGAAAAGTACGAACACGACATCAATTCCATTCAACACAATGACAACCACTTATTACACCTTCTCAAAAATCAGACAAGTATTTTGGAAACCGAGCATAACATCGTACAACGCAACGAAGCGACAATGGTAAAGCAGTTTACCTTGATGAATGACCACCTTACCAATCTGGAAAATAAAACAGAAACGAATAAACATGACACCGCTAATGCATATTTAACATCAACAGAACTACAAAACGCTGAACGCAAATGCCCTCAGCACTTTACAAACGATGGAACTACAAAAGCCCTGGGTGTACAGTGGAACCCTACATCTGACACTTTTGCATTCACTAACAAAATAAACTTTGACAACAATAAACCATTGACAAAACGGAAACTACTGTCCGAGATATCAAAAATCTTCGACCCACTGGGCTGGCTGACACCTCTGACATTGAAAGCAAAACTGATGTTCCAAAGCGTTTGGCTGTCAGGATGCAACTGGGATGAAACCTTACCTACAGGCGTACAAGAAGAATGGAAGCGGTTTACAAGCGACTTGCACAACATAACGCGATACGAGATACCGAGATGGTTGGGCGATACAACTAAACCCTTCCAAGTACATGGATTCTGCGATGCCTCAGAAAAGGCCTATGCATGCACTATATATCTACTGACATTAGACAGCAAAAACAAGCCCTTAAGTCGATTAGTAGCAGCAAAATCTAGACTATCGCCAATCAATAACAAATTGACATTACCACGGCGTGAACTATGCGGAGCCTTATTACTTTCCCGATTAATGAAAAAGGTCCGGAAAGCATGCAAGTGGGACAACATCGACAACAACATATACGCCTGGACGGACTCCATGATTGTACTAGGCTGGCTGCATGGTGACGTCACAAAATGGAAGTCGTTCGTGAGCAACAGAGTGCAACAAGTGCATGAAGTCATCCCGAAACAACACTGGAGGTACGTCAAATCAGAAGAAAACGCAGCAGACTGTGCATCACGCGGCATCAGTTGCTCCCAGCTATTGCAACATCCTTTGTGGTGGCAAGGACCAGAATGGGTGAAAAATTACAATGACAAAACAGCTGATAAAGTTGAAATCATACCGACAACATGCGAAACAAAACAAAAACAAATGAAAGCGTATGTTGTGAAATTCGAGCCGTCTTCAATTGTAATTGAGTTATTAGATCGACACAGCGACATGGCTCACATTACAAGGGTCACAGCGTGGATAAAACGATTCATAAACAACTGTTCGAAATCCAACACAAATACAACTGCATATGGACGTACACTTACTATCACCAACTCAAATGCAAACCGAATTAGATAGAGTAGCTAGACAACTACCCCGCGATGCCACGCTACCAGAAGTCCAGAATGATGTACGAGACATCTACAGAATGTTCAGAATACATGCACGCATTACACAGCAATATTTACTGATGGAAGTAAAAATACCAATTCTGAATGATGCTCTATACGAGCTGAATAAACTTATAAGCATACCTCAACGTATTGGCATAAATCGGGTGATGTACGTCATCCCAAATTCGGAACTAATAGCATTTAACGCCAACCAATACTCATTCATACCTCTCGAGCAATCTGACGTTCAAGAATGCCAAAAGATCCAGGACAAAACATTGATGTGCAAATTAAACCACCCTATCTATCGCACCGGTGACCGACGCAAGTCAATTTGCGATGTACAGCTGATCCGAGACAATGAAGAACACAGTGTGTACTGTCACACGGAAATAAGGGAATGCGCTGACAAGTGGGTAAAACTACACCAGCAAAACACATGGTTTTATTATTGTTGTGGCACGTGCGAAGTGCAATTAGTTTGCGGCGCTCAAATGACATCGGAGTCGTTACATCACTCGGGTCTGATTACACTTAAACGAGGATGTAACTTGCAGGGTGACTCATTCATGTTGCACGCATACATAGAACATAAAAGTGACGTCATAGTCAACGAACCATTCGCCATGATCATACCCACGATCTCTCCCATCAACAACATCATCAATACGTCGATCCGCAACTCGTCATTGCCTATCGAAACGCATGAAGAAATGTTCCAGAAGATTGACACACAACTGCGCTCGATTAAAGAGCAATCAAACCTGAAAACGTTATCCCCCCATGACATTCACCACTACACCGCAATCTATGTCGTAATAACGATTAGTATTGCTCTGTCTGTAACATCGTACGTGTACTTTTGGAGAAAGACGAGCACCAAAAGACAGGGGGAGGGTTCGCGAGATGCGATAAGCAGAAGAGGACGAGAAGAAGAAGATGACATCGAGGGCGGGTGTAGCAAAATCAACAAACGGGTGTCAAAAGTGAACGAAGTGATAAGTGTTGATCGCGCCTTAAGTGAAGTGAAATTTGACACTGAAAAACATAGTGACGTGTGTGATTAGGGAGTTTGACAATTATATTTATGGATTTTAAGTGTACAGTTACATAATATCTACATTAGTCATACAAATATTTTACATTACATATTATACCTAGTACCTACTACATCAGTGCTCTGCATTAGTTTCTACAGTCGTTCTTGTCTTAATTTTATTTGATTAATTTTTAGTTCAGTAGTTGTTAGCAGTCTTGTGGTGGCAATATGTACGGTGCACGTACATGAGTTTAAAATTGTTTACTAAGTAGGAGTTGTGCAATAAGTAGGCTCGCACCTTTGCACTTACACGTGCGACCTACATTAGATATTATGATAATCACGCAGCAGCAGCAGCGAGCAGAGCATTGATGATGCATTGTTTCAATATTAATTTTAGTGTTCTAATAGACGCGGTTTGGATCGGACAACTTGCATTTTTTATTTCTTGATTCCAGCCCGTTGGCACTCATTGACATTTTACATTACATTGACATTTGCATTGCATTGACAATAATTAATGTTAAGGTGTATTTGCATTTGCACCCTACACTTGTCTATCATCAATTCGTATCTAGTTAACAAATTCTAATTACTTGATTAACTTATTATGACCACACAATAGTTTAGTTCGAACTGGACGGACAATGTTTCGGGCTTAGAGCCTTTGTCGTGTCCTCTCAAATATATCAAATAAGCCTTAATAGGGTAAGGGTCCCTTGAACTTGTGTCATCGTGTAACGTTAACGAGACTGAGTTGTTTTGACGATGTTGTATGTTTGAGTAAATAGTTTGTTATTTCTGTCTGGTGTAAATTAATATCTGAAATCAATGCAGCATGAAACTAGATAGAATAAAGAAATCAATGCAATCAAATGGTATTTAATAAAATTAAATATCTGGCATCAATGAAAGCAGTGCCCAAAGGTAGCTGTTCCTACTCAAACAGGCCTAGTCCATCAGAGGACAGTTTTGATCGAGTATAGTAGGTAAAAGTAATTAAGGGTGCCCTAGTCAGTGATTCTTCCATACAAACGCAGTATGGCGAATACTTCACTGTTTGACGGTGTACGTTCAAAATAAATATCAATATGTCTCATCATTATCTAGCCCTGTTTGCGAACAAAAAAAAAAAAAAAAAATTAAGTTATGAGCCTCGAAAGTTCCATATTTTAACACTAATTTTAACGCATCTTTACGCGGCAATAAATACCATAAGAAGAATAAAAATTGCGAAACAGTCACCATACAGGGATAGATTAGGAGTTCAAAAACGCAAATAATTTTATTTTGAACAGATACATTAGTAGTTTTTTCATGATTTCCATATTCCCAAGGGTCTGTTTATAAAATTTCGCGCGCTCGTTTTCGTTCTAAATCATCATCACAGCGTAAGGAGTGTGTATTCATACGCGCACTAGCTTCTTACAGCTCATCACAGCGTCTATCTATCCCTGTCGCACGTGTTGTCGGTTAAGATAGCATGCATTTTAACCCCGCCCACAAAATAGATCGTGCCGCTGACTACGGCACCCTTAACATATGACTTTGGCTCTCTCTCTCTCTTTAACTCCTATCTCTCAACTTAAAAATTAAATTAATTAATTAAAAGACCCCCGACACAAAAACCTCTAAAAAGCATTAAATAAACCTCGCACTCGCGTCGGGGTACCGCTAAGTAAATAAAATAAACTGCTGTAAACGTTGGCTGCTGTAAATCTTTCAAAAAAACCCATATTCAAAGAGTAAAATGCGGGTAACTTTTGAACGGCTGAACCGATTTTAATCAAACATAGCTAAGAACCCTTTCGACGAACCTCCTTTCAAACAAAAAAAAAACAAAATTGCTTCGTCCGTTTAGGAGCTATGATGCCACAGAGAGACACACAGATACACAGCAACACACGTCAAAACCTCTCCCTCCCTCTTTTCCCGTCGGAGGTATTGAGCTATATCATCTTTCTCACAGACCATCAATCGTATCTTTGGTCTTCCCTTTCCCCTTATAGCCATCCACATTCATACTAAAAGTTTCCACACTACCTGCTTCCTTTAGTTCGTTTATTATTGGTAAGATGGTACACTTTCCTCATTCCTCCGCATCACACGCCCAATTGTCTTGACAACCGAAGAGCGACAGTAAATAAATACACAGGGAAAGTAAATAGGAACAATTTGCAAAATGTCTCGATAATTGATTGTTTGTTTGTACACGAATTACTAAAAAATCGCTATGGAATTATATAAATCAACAATCAAATGATAACTAACAAATGTCTCTTGCCCAATTTGTTTAAGGTCAGTGCAACATGTGTTCTTCTGTACGTCTCTTTTAGTCTTCATCCGGATTGCCACCCCGTTTCTATATCATATTTCATACAATACTTCTATCGTTTCATTGATATCCCCTTACTTAAACAGCCTTCCATATTCAAACTCAAAACTTACCACACGACATTTTTCTTTCTTTTGTTTATTGTTTGTATGGTAATCTGATGGTACACTTTCCTCATTCCTAGGCGTCACACGCCCAATTGCCTTGACAACCGAAAAGCAACAGTAAATAAATACAAAGGGAAAGTAAGACTGCTTTTATACAAATCAGAAGTCACCGGTGTGAGTGCCTACGCAAGAGTTCGTGTCATTTCGGTGCTGAACAAGAAAAAATCTTGTCTGCGCTAGACAAGATTACACCTTAGGATGTTTAAGTCAAGAGTGAATAGGTTACTTCTAGGCAAGCGTGCATCACCGTCGACCAAATGGTCGCTTACCATCAGGTGAGATAGTGGTCAAATGCGAGCCGTCGTTAGTAAGAAAATTTAAAAAGGATTCATGCCTAGGTCCCACAAAATTCTTCTCGTCTACGTGATGCAAAGGGTAGTTGCCTGAGTAGGAAATTAATAATTCTATTAGTCTGTCGGTGAGATTATCAAATAATATTGGACCCGTATTTTTTGCTTTATCAAATTAATAAAAATTGACAAAGATAAAGCGCATCAAAGTTCAGGAGAGGGGGTTGTGACGTCACTTTGTCAATATTAAGTGTAGCACACCGTGACATCACACGATATTTCACGTATCGTCGTAATTTTTTGTTTAAGTGGCAAAAGAAAAATACGTGTCCAATATTTTTAGGTAATCTAACTGACGGACTAAATAGATTTTTTAGTCATCTACCCAATTAGTCGTGTACGACAAGAATTCTTGCGTAGACCCGGTGAATTTTCTTAGCGTGTACAAGCAGCCTAACTGCGACACGTAAATAGGAACAATTTGAAAGCGAAGCGTCTCGACAATTTATCGTCTGTTTGTATACGAATTACTTGAAAAACTGCCGCGTTTAACGTGAGTTTTACGATGGTTGCCTTGGACACTTGAATAGGTAACAGGGCTGTCTGGAGGACGTCTTCGCTTAATTCACTGATTTTGTTAATGAGGGTTCTTTGCAATGGTTTCTGTGTCCTTCGGGATCAGAGATTAGCTCTATAACTAAACTCTCATCCCAAGGACCACAGAAACAAAACTGAAACCTTAAAAATTTGATTCTTAAAATACTAATATAAGTGATTTTACTATCAATTATCCTTTCCTACTATAATATTATATTATAATAATATTATAAATGCGAAAGTTTGTGAGGATGGTTGTATGTATGTTTGTTACTCTTTCACGCAAAAACTACGTAACGGATCTGGATGAAATTTGGCACAGAGATAGATTATAGTTTGGAATAGCACATAGGATACTTTTTATCCCGGGAATATGTTCCCTTGCGGGCGAAGCCACTAGCAGAAGCTTGTTGCCTAATAAATCGGAACATAATTTATTGAGTACTCGGTGTACGCACCGATTTATTTTTGCCAACTTATTTCGATAATTGTAATCGATGGTCAAGTTTAAAAACAATTGTTGACATGTTAATTTGATTATTCTTTGTGTAATCACCATTGTTTACTTACGACAATAGTTTTTGTATTGTTTGACTATTTTAGAATGTTAATCTTATTAGATTTAGCACATTTTAGTTTTTTGTATCAAGTAAACACGTGACGTTCTTCCGTACGTCATCGGACAGAGTTGTTGTGGAGAGATTGCAAGATATAAGCTAACACTCGGTATGCAAGTAAGTCGATCTTAGGATTCGACTCAATAAAGAGCTCCCCTGCTCCCGATAAACTGTTGGTTTATTTGGTACAGCGCTGTTGTATATTCACATAGCTGTATTGGCTTGCTGATGGCGAACGATACACTTTGTATTTGGGTGGCTTAGGCTGCTGTACGAACTGTAACCTTAAGGGTTTGTTTGATTAACTGTATCGTTGTTACTATACCTTTTTAAAGTACTTTATGTTGTACCATTTGTATTGTTTTGTTAGTGAAACTAGTACTGTAATAAAAACCTTGTTATTGTTTATACAGTCTTGTTCATCCCAATATAATGGGAACTCCAAATCCTGACGATATATACCACTCGGCTCGCACGATAAAGATTCAGATTATATATATGTATATATACAAACGGAAACGGAAAGGAAACGGCTTCAAGTATTTTCATAAACTTTAGTATGCAGGGGGTTTCGGGGGCTAAATCTATCTAGCTAGATTTCATTTTTAGAAAACGTCGTTTTCTCTATTGTTACTCGGGCTGAGCTCAGATTTCATTATTTATTAGTCTAAAAAGTGAAAGATTATATGTCCACTTACCGTTATTATCTACCCTTATTAATTTACAAAAAAAAGTTTCGCCTTCTCGTCTTATTTTTTTAATTAAATCTATCGACCGTTCGTAAATTGGATTTTGATAAGCAAATCCTATTATCTTCATTCTTCCTTATTCTATTCCCGAGATGCGAAGACTTATACAGTTATAGTATATTCTGTTTTTTTTTTAAACCATGATAAAGACTGCTAATTGATTAAAAATAAAATACTCGTGTAAGCTTTTGTAATCCTTAAGGAAACTTTTTTTTTAATCTCTTGTTTATAGATCACGATGAATAGAGAACGATTTGTGTTACAATTTTGTTAAAAAATAACGTATTATCTATATCCGAAAACAACAAAGTATTGGAGAGGAAAACAGGAAGAGTATTTTCATTAAAAGGTCCAACGATTAATATTTTGTTCAAAAAACAAACCTTTACTTTCCATAAATAAATATGATAAAACAGTTAAAACAAACTAAAAGAAGATAAAAGGGAAAATAAAACCATTTCAAAGTTTTTCTGGCTTACGGACCCGTAAACCTCGTAAAAGACAAACAGAAACTTTTCTGGATCATTTACGCAATCGCGCCGACACTGTAGACTTCCGTAGCTCGTAGAGGCGTAGACTCTCGTAGCCCGTAGGCTGTCGCAGCGTCGTAGCACTTGCTACGAAATGTAATTTCTCAGACATATTTGACAAATTACATGGATAACTCTGCCCAGAATAACAAGTGGTCTAGATTGTAACAGCCCTCACTAAGACACATGACAAGTTAGATCTAGCTGAGGTTTGGTGTATGACGATACCTAAGTACCCGTGCTAAGACATGACCGACTGAAGTATAACTAGGTATGTACGTATGTAGGTACTCTCTCAGGGTGATATTTATTTATTTATTATATTCTTTATTGTACACCACACAAAATAGGTATATACACATATACAAACAATCAACAAAGTAAGTGATATTTATTTTGCTTTGACAAAAATGTAGCTTTTACAGACATATTTTGTGGTTACTTAGTCTAGGCTGGCCTACGTTCGACAAAAATATAATAGCTCTAAGTATTTACTAAAATCGTCGTCAAACACCGACGTCATTGCTCAAACAGCAAGTTTACAGCCCAATAAAAGTAAGCGAAATTCGTCAGAATTCAATATGGCCTCTTTTATACCTACCACCTTAATTCATTGAATTCTCAGAGCGGGCATAAAACTCGCCCTGTCCAGTTTTATTATTTGTCTCTCAAAGTCATATTGTCAACTTGACCACAGCCCTCAGAAAGGGTCCAATGGTACTACATATAAAACAGAACCTGAAAACTCGTCAACTTTGTTTTATTTTAATAAATACAGCCTTTACTGAACTTTTATTTACCTACTCTCACAGGAGAGCTCTTGACGACTACCTTTTTTTTTGGGATGACAACAACAAAAATGTCAGTTCTAAATGAACAGATTTCTTAATTAATTCGTAGAAAGAACGATGAGCTGACGACAAAATCTTAAAAAAAAAGCATGAATCAATTTTAGTTCATCTTAGACATCTCTGATACCAGGAAAACATAATGAAAGCAGGTTATTGTCTGAACTTAAAATTAAAATAAGTCTATGTATGTGAAAAATCTTTAGCGCTACAGTTTTACAGGCTGGTATTTAATGATAATTTCTTAGTCAAACTGAAAAGGGAGACTTAACATTCCATTTACCCTTCTTTCCACATCTGCTTCAATCTTTGCAACTCCTGTAAACATACTGCCCAAATATGCAATCTCATGTATTTATTAATTTATTAAATCTTCATGCAACATAAAAGTACATAGGCAGACTTAATGCCTGAGGCATTCTCTACCAATCAACCAAAGGCGGTGAAGAGATAGCATGGCAGATGCATAAAAAAATAAATAATAATATCATAAACGTAGGCGCTTTTCTGGTGGTCGCCACTGTTGATTCTGGTTTTCATGAGTTGTAGTGGTTTGGGAATAGTGCGGTGGGATTATCCCAGGTATTAATTACATAAACGTAAAATGAGTAAAAAAGTATAATAGAGTAATATATAGAATGGGTTTAGTATCGTTTGGCAGGAGCAGAGGGTTAAAAGTGGGTAAAGCTGGTAGGGGATGGGTCCCGGATTAAAACACTACCACTCTTATTACAAGGTATTGCATATTTTTCGAGAAAATAACAAAAGATGTTTCTAACCTTAATCAGATAAACAGTGAAAATGAACGTTAAAATGGGCGATTGACTTAGCACGCACTGCGATTTTTATTCGCGCGAATTTTGTTTCCATCTACCTGTTCATAGAGCTCAAAATATTCGGGCGAATAAAATTCGTGCCGTGGTGTGGTGGATTCTGTGGCAAAACACGGATTTCTTGCGGTATTATTTCCGCACGATTTCTTTACCGCAATGCGCACAACTTCATACAATGCCATAGGTCGCAGAATGGGCGGAAAAAAATCGCGCGAATAAAGATCGCAGTATGTGCTAAGCCTTAGCGCATGCGCGGTTAATGCGGTGATGTGCTGGGTTTTGCGCCATTCATACGTTTTGCAAGTTTTGCTGTACTGAATTTCATGAGTTATTTAAATTATTGTTTAAAAATGTCTGATATCAGTGAATGTGAAGAAAATTTGATTCCGCCCAATATTTTAGATGCGGCGAAGGAGAGAAAAGTATATGACAAATGCTATCACGATTTTATGGCATGGAAAATGCAAAAAGAGGTATTTAGTAGGTTCAATCCCAATTTATGAGTGTAGATAAAGTAGTGTATGAAACTGCACTTAACTAGGTATTCGTTCTATAACATTCGTGTGAAAACTATTAAAAACCTCGCCTACGGCTCGGTTTTTAAACACACACTCATGTTTTAATACCCCTCATTGTGCAACAGTTTCATAAACTACTATTTTATAATAACCTAGAAATCCTGCTCAGAAAGTAAGTTAGTGTACCCCCACTTCATGGTTAAAATAGGTCGAATCTGTTCCAAAACCGAACCAGGGCACCCTGACTTCACGTAGTCTTTTGGCTGCTACCCCTAGAGTGTTTATAAAAACCGGAGGCGCGAAGGGAGAGCAACCCCCGCCCGCTGTAACAAAGCATGGGTGCCCATCCTTTGTTACGTAAGGGTGAAGGGGTTGCACTTCCCGCAGCGCCGGAGACGATGCAGAAGCAACTATAAAGTGTTTTGAGTTTAGGTTACCATAATGTGTTTTTCTCAGGAACGGTGCGTTATCTTGTAATAGGAGTGGTGCCAGGGGGGCAGGGTAACCCCTCCTACCCTCCCCCCACCCCCTGCTCTCCCTCCTCCTGCCAAACGATACTAAATTTTTACCAAAATAACAACTCATTCACTTGCACTACACTCTTATATCCTACCAAATTGGGTATATATTTATCATTTTCAGATATACCATATATATACAGATATATATAGCAGTTTTCATAACTATCGCTACTTTACAATAATTAGCGATGAAATGAAACTACAATTAACAGTACGCCTACAAGAGGAAAATATAAAAGCACTAATTGGTCCACTGGGGGAGCCCTGAGGCCTTTTGAGCTGGAAAGAAACTTTTAGGAGTTTAAACTGAAACAGAAAACAAAGAAGAATTAATTAGAGATTATGAATGAGGAGTTTGTTATTACTACTCACAGAATAATTTTATTGTTTAGTCCAGTTTTTGCAAGCGCTTCTGGTGACTATGAGGCCTTAGGTTCGATTGCCTGGAAGGGCAACTTTTATTCGAATTTGGCTTCGGGCAATTTTCAGTAGCTGCCCGGAGCATGGACTCCTTTAAACATAGCAGGAAAATGTAGGTATAATATAGGTACAATCCTGCCTAATCCTTCGCGGAAAACAGGCGTGATGTTTGTGTAATTTTATTTACGGTACCCGCCACAGTTTGATGCATTACTACATTTTAGCCGAGCACTGTTGTCGTTTACCCAGTATTGCCTTTTTGTCATTTTTTACGAGTCCGCAGGGAAGAGTACAACCCTATTTTCCTTCATAATAATATGTAGGTGACCTGACTCACACGAATCCCACGCAAAAGTGAATATATTTTGTTTTATGTTCTATTTACGTATATTTTTAGAATCTCTCATGAATTTAGTGAAAATTTTATCCTGAAATGCAAATTTACAGGGAATAATTCGTTTCTCGTAGAAACAGACAAATTCAGGAAAACGCGAAATTACATTTGAAATTAAACAAGTGTAATGCGTTTAGCAACTTGTCTTCAACTGCAATTATTATTAAAATGTTCTTCACTTTTTAATGCTGTTTGACGACTCGGAGAACTTTAAATGTCACCAGTAATCAGTGTTCAAGCGAAGTTGAGCGAGCGAGATTGAAATTGCAGTGGTTTTGATGTTTTCAGGCGGAAATCGCTTATCACCATCACTATATCTTTGAAGGATTTGTTAGGTTCCTAATACAAGCGTGAATTGTGCTTCCTCCGTCGATACCTCTCTACGGAGGCAGATAAGCCTCAGAATGTGGAATGATAAAAGCCTTTTGAGAATAATAATAGAACATGGAAACATGTTTTATTATTATCAAAAGTCCCAGGTCCAAATAGGGTCGATCCTATTTCTATGAACTGGGACCAATCCGGACTTCTGATGGATTCCTGATGGAAATAACAGATAACCAACCCGGGGATTATTATTACCTCTCTCACAGAGAGGATGCCTGTGTCCCAGCAGTGGGAACATTATAAGGCTGATGATGAACCCGGGGATTGTACCCAGAACCTCACGTAGGTACTAGACCACTAAAGGTCAGGTGTAGGTAAAGAAGAAAAGCCGAAAACTGCTGCACAAATTCTCAAGAAAATCCGCCTTTTATTTCTGTTTCTATGGTCGTAAAATACGTGGTCCTTGGGTTGACCTCGTGCATATGCATTCAGGGGTGCGTGGTGACGTGTGCCACCAGCGGACACCAGAATCAGGCAGTATGGAACGCACATCAATCCCAAGTGGGATACTGTCGCAGGACGATCGTGGGTAGACCACCCAGGTACCGCACCGCAACAGTAGGTATTGTGTCAAGTGATGTTCAAAGAAGAAAATCTCTTCTCTGCTGTGGATACCAACACAGAAACTTAGTGTTGGAATTAATTAATGTTCAACAAGACGCTATGAGGGAAACATGTGCAAACTTTATACGTAGTTTAATTCGCGAGGTACCCGCATCCTATACTTACTAGAGTAATAAATTGATAAGGCGTCTTGAATGAAGAAAGGTAAGATTATAATTCGTAACTCGTTTGATGGTAAGCGATAAGCTTTGGTGGAATGAGCGAAACCAGAAGATGCCTGGATTTAAAAGCATGTGGAAAAGAAACGCTTTTCTGCGACTAGTAGTAGTAGTAGTAGTAGTAGTAGGGACTCCCTTTTCCGCACTTAGACTCCCATTTGGTCCGTTGTGCGTGGGGGTACTGGCTAACATAGCCAGCCCAACTCCGCCCAAAAGCACAGAAGCTTCCTGGGAGCTTCACAGGCTTCACGGAGCGACCTCACTGTTTCGAAGGTTTCTTCGCGTTGAGAAGCCACGGCCTCGCATTCCAGGATTACGTGGGCGGCTGATTCTTCGGCGTTAAAACAGCCCCTGCAAAGTGGGCTGTCCGTGGCGCCTATGTTGAATAAATGTTTGTTAAGAAGGGTGTGGCCCGTTAGTGTCCCTATAATTATTTTGAGGTTATTTCTACTCAGGCTGAGGAGTTTCTTGGTAAGACGCGGGTTTACTATCGGTACAGCCATTTTTGACTGTCTACAGTCTGTAGCCCGTGACCATCTGTTATTGTGCAATTCTGTTGATCTTTGACGAATCCACGCACGAAATTGCGAGAAAGGCAAGGGGATGAGTGGGTACGGGCCTAGCACCAACATCTCGGAGCCCCTTTTCGCAAGTTCATCTGCGGCATCATTGCCTAGGGATCCACTGTGCCCCTTGATCCACTGGAGGGTGATTCGATTGGATTTTGATATACTCTCCAGGGCGAGGTGGCATTCAAAGATTAGTTTGTTGTTGGTTAGTTTGTTTTCTAAAGCTTTGAGCACAGCCAGACTATCAGATAGGAATCTGATTCCGTAGTTCTGGATACCTAAACGCTTTACGGTTTTTGCGGTTTGTGTTAAGGCGACACATTCACATTGGAAAATTGAACTATGTGTGCCTAACGGTATGTGAAAGTTAATGTTGAGGTCAAGGGAGTGAACGCCAGCACCTGAGCCGCTATTAGATTTTGAGCCATCTGTGTAGATTCGCACTTCATTAGCTCCTGACTGATCCCTTTCTTCCTCTATTGTTTGTATGTTATAGTTTTTGTTGAACATAGGTTGTTTTTGTATTCTATCACACGGAGCGGCGATGAGAGGTTGATACTCAATCGCCCGGTCCAGGATTTTAGCGTGTGGGCTTGTGTGGTTTTTACCCCATATGCCTAGATGCATTAGCCTGATAGCAGCTAGCGCCGCTTCTTGCTGTATGTACAGGTCCAGGGGAGTTATATGTAGGGCTATCTCCATGGCTGCTGTTGGGGTGGTTCTCATGCAGCCGGTGATAGCTGAGCAGGCCTGTCGCTGGAACCGTTGGAGTCGGGTGATGGTGGTCGAGAGTTCTGTCCTAGTCCACCAAACCAGAGCACCATAAGCCAACATTGGCCTGATTACCGCTGTGTATAGCCAGAGAGTAATCCTTGGAGACAGCCCCCATGTTTTTCCTAACATTTTTTTACACTCATAGAGTGCGATTGTGCATTTGTTGAGTTTGTAGTCAAGATGCTTGTTCCAGAGCAATTTGCTATCAAGAATTACCCCCAAGTACTTGACCTCCTCTTTAAGTGTTAATTCTGTGTTGAAAAGTTTTGGAAGCCTATGCGGTCCAAGATTTCGTTTGTTAGTGAACATTATTAGTTCCGTCTTTACGGGGTTAACCGACAGTTCGTGTTTTGTGCACCAGCTCTCGATTATTTTGAAGGCCTTTCTCATGAGATCACATAAGATGCCCTCAAATTGCCCCGAGATTAGAATTGCTATGTCATCTGCGTATCCTACCGAGTAAAGACTGCTGGCGTTGAGCTCTGCAATGAGCTCATTTACGACTAAATTCCACAGAAGTGGTGACAGCACCCCACCTTGTGGGCAGCCCCTGCTCACGATTCCTCGTGTGGTAGTGTTCACAGTAAATTGAATAGCACGGTTTTTTAGCATGTTGTTAATCCATTCTACGAGCGTCGGCGCAACACCGTGCGTGTTGAGTGCCTGACCGATGCTGGTGAAGTTAGTTTTGTCGAATGCACCTTCGATATCAATGAAGGCACCTAGGGTTGGATTTTTGTTTTTGAGAGCATTGCCTACGCGTGAGACTACGCTGTGGAGCGCTGATTCAGTTGATTTGCCTGCACAGTAGGCATGTTGGTTCGGGTGCAGAGGTTTTTGAATCGAAATCTGGTTTCTTATCTTCCTGTCCCCCAGCCTCTCCAGTGTCTTTAGAAAGAAAGAGGAGAGGCTTATGGGTCTAAAAGATTTGGGCTGGGTGTAGTCGCCCCTACCTGGTTTCGGAATAAATATTATTTTTACTTCGCGCCATTTCAAGGGGATATATCGGTGAGCCAGACAAGCCCGAAAGACCTTAACAAGGTAATCAGCTAGCAGAGCACCGCTCCATCTGAGCAGAGCTGGAAAGATACCGTCCATCCCCGCTGCTTTGAAAGGCAGGAAGGTGTTGATTGCCCATGTTAATTTATCTTTGTCGATAACTTCTAACGCCACCTCCCAGTCCAAGCTGCTCGTAGCCCTTTCCCTGTACGGTTCCCAGCTTTGCTGGGTGGCAATCTGGCAGCCCGGGAAGTGGGTAGTTAGGAGTAGTTCGCTAGTTTCTGCGTCGTTTGTTGTGTAAGTGTTATCTGGTTTTCTTAGGCATCCTATAGACAGGTCTGCCTCTTGAGCAAGACAAGTTTTGACCCTATTTGCCTGGTTGTTGTTTTCAATGTTAGTACAAAAACGCCTCCAACTTGTTTTACCTCGGAGGCGAATTAGTTTTTTATATGTTTTGCGGTTTGTTATGTAACGGTCCCAGTCTACTGGCGACCGTGTGTTCTTAGCTCTATTGAATAGCCTTCTCAGTTTGTGTCGGTGTCTCTCCAGTTCAGGACTCCACCAGGACTGCCTGATCCCTCTCCTGGGTAAGGTGAGGGGACACGACTGTTCATAGCTCGATAATAGGATGGAAGTGATTTTGTTTACGTGTTCGTCTAAATTGTTTATCGTTATTTCAGCCGGAAGAGAGGGTAACCTACCCAGTTCAGTACCTATAAGTCTGACGAACTTCGATTGGTCTGTGTTGCGAGGAACTCTTCTTGGCTGTGGTGTGGTTAAGTTGAAGTTAATTGTAAAACGAATCCATCTATGGTCTGAGCATGATATCTCATTGGACACATGCCAGTCCTGAATGGAGTTGGATACACCTAAAGTTGCTAAAGTTAGGTCTATTATTGTTTGCGATCTTGCGTTTATGAAGGTGGGTTCGGAACCCTTGTTAAGTAGTACAAGGTTATTGCTAAGAATAAAGTCAAGCATTTCCTCACCTCGGTTGTTGGTTTTGACATTACCCCAGAGCGTGTGATGCGCGTTGGAATCTGTGCCGATGATTAGTTCTAGTTTCTCCCTTTCACAGTACTCCACCAGCAAGGCGAGCTCTGGTAGAGGCACGTCCGCGTCGCCTGGCAGGTATGCCGAGGCTAGTACAATGTCTGGGCGTTCTTGTTCGGTTCTGAAAAGCCTGGTTGCTGTCAGGTCCCTTGAACAGAATTCGTTAATTAAAAGGTTAGGTACATGTTTTGGGACCAATATGCAGGTACGCGGATTACTTACGGAGGTGTCTAGCAGCAACTTACCTCCGATGTTAGCAAGACCGCATATTTTGCCACTTCTAATCCACGGATCTTGGATGAGGGCGATGGTCTTCTCTTGTTGGTTCTCCAGCACTCTGCGTAAAGTAGCCGACGCAGTTTGACTGTGCTGGAGGTTGGTCTGCAGGATCTTAGTTCTCCCGCAAAGGAGAGGAGCAGGGATCGCTGTCCTCGTCCCTACTTCTTCCCTCCGGCGGAAAGCAGTCCTCGTCCGAAGTTAGTCCGGGCGAGGGTGGATCCTGTGTTGATCCCTCAGTTGAATCGACCTCAAGCGCTGCCATGGAAGTCGCCAGCTCCACCGCCTCCCCAGCGGTCCCCGTCGCGGGAGGCGACGGGGAACGCCCAGGCAGCGGCGGATCAAGCTCCACTCCAGGCGCAGTCGAGGCCGTTGAGGTTGAAGGCGCAGCGGCATCCTCCTTGGTTCCACCTTCCTTCAGGAACCGGATGTATATACTACCCATAAGGTAGTATACTCGCCTCTGCTGGTCTTTAATGGTTTTAACCATGGACTCCGGCACACGAAAGTAGAGACAGGTGCACGGTGGCTCCTGACTGACCCTTGCGTGTGTTAGAGTCCAGGTGTTAATTTTTAGATTGGGG
Organism: Orthosia cruda; assembly: GCA_964057195.1. Classification (NCBI taxonomy): domain Eukaryota; kingdom Metazoa; phylum Arthropoda; class Insecta; order Lepidoptera; family Noctuidae; genus Orthosia; species Orthosia cruda. Next base: position 9,384,156 of record OZ059830.1, on the reverse strand, counting down.
TTCTGCCTCGCCAACATCCCGAGAAGGTCTGATGTGTCCTCGCTGTTCTCGGGGACATACAGCATGCACAGTGCCTTCTTGGGTATGTCGGCCTGGGGCCGAACGGTGAGTCTGGTCTCCGGTAACGGGGACGGTGTGTTATTTATGACCCCCTTGAGCCAGGCCAGTGTGAAGTCGTCCTCGCACCATGTTTTGAGGACGCCTTCGGCGTAGTGGGCCCGACCTCTAAAGTGGATCGCGGTATTTTGGGTTGGGGTGGCTGGTTCAGGAACTGCCTTCAGCAGAGCCCGGAGCTGGTCCTCAATAGTTTGTCGGATCCCCTCCGCTTGCTCCTGCGTCATGTCCAAGAAGGGCTCGGTCATGACGGCGACTGTTCCTGAACGACGCGGCCGCTTCGGCGTAGCTCACCAGGGTTCCATCAACCATATGGGAGCGAGCGGGTTTGCTCTTCTTGCTTACCCCAGTTGAGGTGACGGAATCCTCGGGACGCGAACGCTTCTGCGCCCTAGCCGGTGGTTCGCTGTTTTTTTGCTGTTTTTTGCGCCCTCTAGGCCTCGTGCTGCGTTTGCGCTTAGCGCCGGTGGCAGCCTCGCCTATTGGTGTGTCAGCCGTAGCAGACATCACCCTGGGGGGCGTCTTTTTGCTTGTTGCTGTTTGCCATTTATTGGCGTTAGATGAGCCTGCCATATGGCCTTCGGCCAGCTTCGTCGGGTCCCTCTCGGAGACCGCAGCCGCTAACGCAACCCGTGTTTTGGGTGCATCAACTTTTGCAGTGCTCTTCGAGTCGCCGTGAGCGAGAACTGTCCTTGGCTTTTCGGTCAGGGTAGTGTTAGGGGGCGCATCCATAGACGCAGATGAGGTTGGGATCGTTTGGGACGCAGCCTGTTGTGGTGCATCCCTTGCGGTTGCCTTCCTCATCGCATCCTTGGACGCAGTCGAGCGTTTATGTGTGTTGGGTGCATCTGAGGACGCAGTCTTAGGCGGTTGTTGCTTAGACGCATCCTGAGACGCAACCCTTGGGTTAGTCGTAAAAGGCGCATCTGAAGACGCAGCCCTTGGTGTGTTTTGTGTAAGCGCATCCGACGAGCGGGACGCAGCTTTGTTTTTTTGTTTTTTGTTGTGTTTTTTGGTCTCTTTATCCATGAGTATGGTATCAAATAATTCACCGTTGGAGCTCTCCACCCGCCACGGAGCCCTCAGTCGGGGACGCCGCTCGTTCAACAAGCGACGCCAGAGCTACTCCTTCGGTATAGGACCAGCTTAGTGAAAAGTAGACGAACCTGCACGCGACGGAAGATCACGGGACTGTATACGGCACGAGACTATGCCGCAACTCATCCCGAAACCCCACGCCACGCCGGCTGCCCCCCCCCACTAAACCGATCCTCGCTTGACATCCCGCTTATGGGATGCCTCAGCCGATTGATCGTGGGTAGCTACCCCACGACCTCCCGTTTGAGAGGAAATCCGGGCCAAAGTGGTGTGTTGTGTGCAGCCTGCTCCACTCAACCACCAGGATCCCTTCATCCCCCCGTACGGGTCCCCGCGCACGGCAAAAACACGCAGGAGGTCATTGCTATCCATCATCTGATCTTGTTCGATGGTGGACACCCAGGGGCATGACCTCGCCACCCCTGTGATAAGTCGCCTGGTGATTTCTGTTTCGTCTATTTCATATGGAATTAGACCAATAACGGGGCGGCAACCACGAGAAGGTTCATCACCACACTTGCCTTGAGGATCTACACGACCGTAGCGCTCTCCCTCAAGACCACGCCACCTTGCCACCTCAGAAGGAGTAAGGCAAGGTAGGCCTGCGTCTACAAAGCCAAACCAAGCAAGCAAGCGAATGAACGAGCGAAGCAAGGCATGTTGCTGGATACAAAGCACGAGTTTGTGAAACGCATGACCCTCCCCGCGACTAATCCCAACATATATTTGCACATATATTTGTATATCAACCAATTATTATTAACCTGAAAATATAAAAACAACCAAAGAACTTAAAGATTTCTCTTTACAGATAACGCATGGTACTCCTGAATTGTTCGTTTACGATACAACATTAACAAGTTAAAATCCCGGTTAAATCAATATTCCCCGAAGCGATGGGTTCTTAAGTGCGTGTAATTGAATGAAAACATCAACGCAGGGCAGTAGCTTGTTATTTAACAAATTGATTCTGAACCAAAGCAAAGAGATATATTTTCGGATGGTATCCGCCGATTTTACATATAAACAGCTGTTGTTAAAAGTTGGTTAATCGCTTTATAAAAATAGGCTTTTTGTGTGATTTTCATGTGGATATAAAGAGAGTGACATTTGTAGCAATTTCATGATTACGAACAAACTGGTGGCTAGCGAAAAGGTTTTTGAAGTGAAAACACGTTTAGCCGAGATGAACGATTTTTAACCGACGAAAAAAATAGGTGGAGTTTCTAAATTCGACATGTATATTTTTTATGTAGCATAACTTTTTATGGGGTATTGGGTTTTCAAAAATTTAGTAAAGAGAGCCCTCAAAGCTGGTCCAATTTAAATTAGAAAATTAAAATCAGCCTGGCTGCCTGAAAAAAAAGGTTTTATCTACCTATTGATAAATTGCCCACTGAATTTTCAATTATGAACCGATTATGTTGAAGATTCTTTTTTTTAAATTTTTATCAACGAAATAACAAACTGAAAAGCAAAAAACAGAAAACCTTTTAGTCTAGCAATTTGAGGCGGCGCCAAACAAACAAGTTTTATATTTATTTATTAGATCAAATAAATAAATAATGTATTTTTTTTTATCTTTCATTGAGTAATAATGTACTACGCACTACATATTGTCTCAATGATCTATGTCGACATTATTTGGCGCTGATTTTGCACTTTATCTTTTATAGGTATTTGACAACACCTTATTTAGTATTTTTTCATTAATTTCTGACATATATATTAGAAATCATATTCTCAACACGAGCTAGTACTTTTTTACCCAATAACTTTAAAACCTATACATCAGAAATCTAACAGTACCAACTAGAAGTCACGTATATAGATCAGTAATGTTTGAGTTTATAGATGGAGGCAGACATGTGAGCAGTGAGCACATCGCTGCCGCCCTGCCTGCCAATTTCCTTTGGTTAACGTTTACACGGGAAAAGGGAAAATACGGAATACGGGTGATATTCTGCAGGCGCTGTAGTTTTTCTCGCATTCCTTTTGTGGTTTTGATGAAGAGAATTGATATTTATTAGGTAGCAACATTTTTTACCCGATAGCCGAAGGAGGATAATTTGTTTATCAGTCTATGTATATTATGTATGTTTGTTCCTATGTGGCGTTCCAGAGACCTGGATACATCTGTTTTTGGTCAGCCAGCTCGCGAATATCCGACTGCACAGCTTGATTTTCTTCTTGTTTACGTACTTTTTAGTTCGCTCTTAAAGCAGTCGGGTTTTTTGATTAACTTTTTTTATTGGGGTTTTTGTTTTGTGGGTAGGTACCACACTCGAAAGTTGGAGAGTAATCAAAAGGACTATATTGTTCTGCTTTAATAAGTACCTCCTCATTGGCCTTTTTTGAAAATATTTTGATCAAAGAACAGATGCCTAAAAACTCGTATAAATATTTTGTACTTTCATTAAAAAAAATACATACACGAAGTAAAATGAATGACCATAATACTCGTATAACTCGAAAACCAATAAGCTACCCAGTCAGTTGACACCGAACAAATTAACGGGAGATTTAACCATCCGTCAGGTTCAAACAGTTAGCGGCCCAGTAAGCCCGGCAAACTAATCCCTGCTTAATAAACTAGAATCCCGTATACATTAAAATATTCATAGCGATTAACTTCCGCTCTGAAAATGAAATGCGATTATAAGGCTACTTTGTGAATGGTTGTAACCTTTAAAACATTTACTGTCATACCGCAACATTGTGTTGAACAGCTGTTTACAGGTAACTGGGATTAATCACGTTTCGTTTCACGGAAAATATATAAAGTTTAGATTCAGGTAAACTAGGTTTGTTTTGCTGAGTTATTACTATGAAATCTGTAAGTTTTGGAACCAAATTTACGTCTGAGCATTGTTTTATAATAAGGGTCTTAGTATTAACCGCACGAAATCCTTCTACTCGAATTAATGCCTAAAAATTATGTTTTTTTTGTTTACTTTGTTTTTGGTTGGTTCTTATCCAATGACTTCTCCCGCTCTGGGTGAAGCGTGGCAGACTTTTTGACAAACCCACCCGCGTTCCTTCATTTGCTTATGCCAGGGCCGCGGTAACTCTCTTTCAAATCAACCATACTAAATGCAATGTCGCTAGTTCAAGCGTTGAAAATTCAAGAGCGGCGATAACGTCGTCAAATGTTAGCAAAAACAACCAAAACACCCTGAAAGTCAAGTCATTTGTGTACAGTTACAATTAAGTAATAAGCCGTTTCCAGCAAAAGTTCGCGTCACATTCATTTTAAAAAGCAAAACTAAACTCCTTAAAAAGGCGACAGCTAAAAGTAAGCATCCTTTTCTTAAACTTTTAGAGCCAAAAAACATTACTGTTAAAGTTAAAGTTAATTACCAAGAACTGAAACACATTATTTCGTAATTAACAAAGTTTTAACTGTCCACATCTTTCTCTGAAACCTATGAATGTAGCGAAGGAGAAATTCCATTACATCGCACGTTGCAGAATATTCAAAGGGACATTCAAATATGTTAAGTGTGACATAGAGTTTCAGAGAAGCACAGGTGTACCTGTACAGTATAGAATACAAGGATGGTAGTGAAATAGAATAGAATGCATTTATTTGTCAGAATATTGTATAATGCTGTTATGTGAATTATGTGTTACGATCATAATATTCTGCCGCTTCTGACGTACAAATATGGTTTCTAAAATTATGGGTCATCATTACATTAAAATTAAATTATCAATCAGTACAATTAATTACAAAAAAATTAAATAAATTGAACAATAGTTGTAAAAGAAATTAATGATATAAGACAAAATTCAATGAAGTCAAGGAGATTGTAGGCAATAATGTCAAATATTTAGGTAAATTTTTCATTCTTATAAACTAACATTTGCTTAAAAGAAAGTTAAATAATTTAAATTTTAATGTTCCGAGGCTGAGAGTTTTGAAGCCATCAGGTAATTTGTTATAAACAGTAATGGACATGCAGTATACACCATTAGAAAACAAATTCATTCTACGCCTAGGAACATTAAGCATATGCACTTGTTTGCTCTTGCTGGTGTATTAACATGCGTAGGTAGTTTCACATACTATATCAAATTGGTAGGTCTACATTGTTAGATATTATGTGGTTGGTTCCATTTTATTTTACCAAATACTTTTGCAATATCTCTTTTGTGTCAACATTGCCTTTTAACAAGAGTGTTGTTGCATACCTTTGTTTATTTGGGCTATCTACTTTTAATGAGGTTTGCTTCCAGTTTCAACGGATTCCACAGAATAACTGTATTTTACGACTGCCTATCTGGTCACCACAACCCGATTACGTGTAACACGACACCCCTCAGTAAGTCCAAAAGCTAGCGGAATATTTACCTTAAAAAGTATGCATAAGAAGTAAGTTTAGTGTAGTATTTTAAGGAAAATATACCGCATATTTTTGGACCTACTCTCATAAGATTGGTTGTCTGACTTTAGGAATGAAGTGAACTTTCAGATCTAGAAATAGACTATTTTTACTAAGTACTTAACGTACTTTCTGAGGCACGAAAGAGTTTAATATGACTTACCTTGAAGACCGACCCGTATGGTTGTTACCACTAAGCCACGAGAAGTGATTTCTTTTATCAAACAACAGACTATTATGATAACATTCTGACAAATGCATTCGCCATCAAAAAGACTACCCTCAACAATCTAACACCAAAAGGAAATCATACCATAATCGCATCGCAACTGTCAATAGTAAGTATCTCCAATATCTTTCAATCTCGAAGAGGAAACTGCCCGTCAGACCAGCAGGTTTAATAAATGGCACTCTACCCTAAGAAACGGCGAGATAAAAATAAATCTTCTTGACATGTCTAACGCCTTCAGGAAATCATTTAGTCGGATAGCTATCGGGGATGGAAAGATGCGGCAGCTGCGTGTCACACTGTCATCTTAGATGCCATAGAGAATGTTAAATGAAGGATGCAAGAGTGAATTGTGGTTGTTTGTCATGGGATATATGACAATGTGGACTGGCAATCGTGTGGAAAAGATTTCCCATTTTCATACTAGTAGGCAAAGTTTGTCATTGCAGTTTTTATGGAGTGACAAATGCTCACGCATATCAAACGACGTTTTCCAAGACACTTGCGAAGAGACACTAAATAGATAAACACAGGTTATATCTTATACAAAATATTTGAATAGTTACTGTCTTCATTAAACGCGTATTTTTTTTCATGTACTCTATTTTTGTAAAATAGGCAAGCCACGAACCAGCCTAATATTTAAAATATTTATATGTAATAAAACAAATATGATAATTGAAACAGACTTGTGTGAAATACGCTGCGTTACGAAGCTAAAAGTAGTGCAGTATAAGCCAGTTATCGGGTATCCGTGTTGAAAATAACAATTTTATAGAAATATCTAATAATATCTATAATCTTTTTTTTATTGCTCAAATTAGCCAAAGACAACAGTAATAATCCTGAAAACAAAATGGAAACCAGCGTAGCAACCATTTAACTAATTACGTACCTGTCACCACACAAGGTACAATAAACATAGCAACACCAACAGACTTCTGTCACCTAATAACTAAATGGTCAGGTTTCGGATATGTTGACACCGAGTCGGACGCGGTCACGCGGCACGCCCATCTATTTCATTACGGGCTTGAATTTCTTCCATTAGGTAATTCTATACACATCGGTCCGTTTATTTTATCCCAAAAAAAGCCAAATTAACGCGGGGTGACTTAGGTACAATTAGTTAGATGTACTTAGCACACAATACAAGTATAGGTAGGTAAACACAACACTCGTGGCCGCCATTTTGCGAAAACACGCGTGTGTTAACGCCTTTTATAAATAATAAGTACCTAACTTTTGTTTGTATTTCGCAGCTTTTTCCAACCCACGTTTGTGGTACAAACCTTTGATTCATCAACCTTTGAGCCATTAACAAAAACCACTGAAAAATTACCTTCTAGTTAAGGGTTAATTAAAGGGAACCCGAAAAAATATTTATCGTCCAATTATATTCACTTTGTGGCGGATAGTGACTATTAATTACCTCGTCCTAACCTCCAGTTGGCGATGGAAAAATTCAAAACAATATTAAGTGGAGAAAGTGAATAGGACGTAATTTTCTATTCGCTCATAGAATTTTAATAACAGTCTTGTCTAGACTGACTGTTTTTCAGCGAGCATGATGCGTTCAAGGATATATTTTATCATAGAAACCGAAAAAGATTGAGAGGCTAAAAAACAATTATATAAAAAAAATGTAACATCAATCAAAACTCTACAAAAGAACCGAAAATCGATCAAACACCTTGAAGGGAAATAAATACAACCTACACATGCAAGAAAAACATTACAATATACTTCAATCATCCATTTGGCGTTAAGATTTGAACAATAAAGAAGTCATTAACTGCTCCAGTGACACACGCTAGATCACTGATAAAGAAAATGAAGCGTTTTATTTCACAGTAGCTGTGCCCGCAGCTTCGCTCCCGTCAACTGATTGACCTTTTTTTTTTGTTACGGTGTGGAAAATCCTTATTGGATGTCCTACGCCCTGAGGGGCGGAGGGGTCTGTCAGACTCCTACTGACTAAAAACCACCCTGGTGTTCCACCTCACCTACGCTGGAACAACGAAACTTTTGCAACCCCCGGCTGGTGCGGGCCCGCCTCTGCAGGCCTCGATTTCGGGTTGGGGTTGAGTGAGGTGTTAGGCTACCCCCGCGATGACTAAGAGGGGCGTGCGTGGAACACTACGCGCCACCACCTCGGGTCCTGATGTGTGGGGGGCGCCCCTGGACCTATTTAGGGGAGCTGAAAGAGGGTGTTGTCCGGCCTCCGCCGACGCCCGGTGCGTCAGCCGCGGAACGGGTGAGTGGATGAAATCTCCCTCTCCCTCTCCGCAGCTTCCTTCTGCGAGACGACTGTTTCGCAGAAAGATACAACCGCGTCCCAGGACTCCTCACTGCCGACCATAGAATCAACTACGACCGCCAGCGACAGGTCACTGCCAACTTTTGAGATGAGGGCACGGCGTGGCTCCTCCCAGGAGGCACATTCTGCCAACGTAAACCGCACCGTGTCCTCCCGGCAGTCGACGCAGTGGTGACACCGGGCGTCCGGCTCCATGTTTATGCATAAAAGGTACTTCCAGAAGCAACCATGCCCCGAGAGCACCTGCGTCAACCGAAACGACAGCGAGCCGTGCCTCCTCCCGAGCCAACGCTCGAGCACTGGCCGGAAAACCTCGATGGTAAAGAGGTAATGGCGGTATGGTAGGGTGTAAAAGCCTGTCCCGCCATTCCACCACCAGTATTTCGCGGAGCTAAGACCGACAGAACTCTATATGTCGCTGCATCGGCCCTAGTACGCAAGCCACCGCGTAGGAGATAGTGCGATACCCCCTGATGACTCTGACGGCTATCGCTCTCTGCGGCTTCCGCAAAACAGCGATGCTGCCGGCCGTCAGGTTGGTCGCCCAGATCGGGGCTCCATACAGGGCCAGCGCCAAGCGCGCAAGTGGGGGCCGAAATTCCACCGGCTATTGAGCACCAATCCTAGGTACTTCATGGTAGACTCGACGCTATTCGAGCCCCCCCGACCACGATGTGGGCATCGGGCGGCGGCGCAAGCCGGGGGCCACCTCCAGGCCGAGGCGCCTTATACGGCTCGCCAGCTGTGAGACCACAGCCGTCGCTAGCAACGCTGCCTCCCTGTATGAATTCCTTTGGATGGTGACCAGCGTATTGTCCGCGTAACACGTCATGTCTACGCCCTGTTGAAGTTCGCCCCTCTGCACCCAGTCGTACCCGATGTTACACAGGGGCGGACCCAGGACGGAGCCCTGTCGAACACCGCACGACATGCGGTGCTGTATTCCGACGCCATCACGTCCCACGTAGGTGACACACCTCTCCGCCAAATAAGCCCCGACTATGCGGCGGAGGTAGGGAGGCACTCGATGATACCGCAGTGCCTCCCGAAATCAACTCCAGGGCAGGGTGTTGAAGGCGTTGGAAATGTCCAAGAACACCACCATCACCCCACCCCGGGACACCGCTTCCTCCGCCACACCGTTTTCCAAACGCTGCCCAGGCTAGCTGTATTATTCGCATCGGTCTCCGGATGAACTTGGACAAAACACAGGTTATGTTCAATCCATACGCCATTCTGGGACCGATCGTTGTCAATCAATGGCAATGCTCTCAAGGTTGTGCAAGGAAACGTTTACCTCGGGCAAATTCTGCAGTTTGGTAAAACAACTTTGAGAGAGAGGCTAGCAGAAGAATACAGCTAGGCTAGGCGGCGTTTGGGAAACTTCGTCGAGTATTCACGTCGCGTATTCCTCAGAGCCTAAAGACTAGAGTCTTCAATCAGTGCGTCCTGCCTGTTATGACTTACGGGGCAGGGACGTGGTCACTCATGGTGCGGCTGGTCCATCAGCTCAAGGTCGCTCAGCGAACTATATAGAGGGCTATGCTTGGAGTCTCTCTGAGGGAAACCGGAACGAGGTGATCCGGCAGAGAACAAAAGTTGTCGACATAGCTCAGAGAATAAGCAAGCTGAAGTAGCGATGGACCGGCCATATTAGCCGTAGAATCGATGCCGTTGGGTAAACGGGCTCCTGAGTGGAGCGAAACGTAAGCTAGGACGCCCTCAGGCTAGGTGCAGTGACGATCTTCGCAAGGTGGCTGATAGAAGCTAGATGAGAGTTGCCGAAAATCGAAGCAAATGGCGAGCAATTGGAGAGGGCTGTGTCTAGCAGTGGACTGCTACAGGCTGAAGATGATGATTGATAACATAACATCACGCCTTTATTCGCCGAAGGATTATGCAGAGACGCACATATAGTATGTACCTACACCTTTTCAGCAGTTATGTTTACGTCTCATATTATCATCAATCGGGTACATGTCCAGACTCCAGGCTGTTATTGACAAATTCGAAATTTAAAAGCTCAATAACACTGGCCGACCTGGGAAATGGACCTCATGATCTGAACCTATAGCCAAGTTAACGATCGACGAAACGTTTCTAACTTGGCTAGGGCGCGCCTAAATTTGAAAAAGAGTCACCGCAGCTCTGACTCAAGCAGCTGAAGGAAAGAAGTGAATCCCACCCGAGTTGGGTGTGGCAGTCAGTAAAAGTCTGACACGCCCTCACCGCCCTGACCGCGCTTCACCCAGAGCGGGAGAAGTCATTGGACGATTTACCTACACAAAAAATAAAGAATAAAATCACCTCATGGTCAGTAACAGGACTTGCGATCATTAAGACCAACGAGGCCGACATTTTATTTATTCCAGTTTCTGTAAAACAAGTCCGATTTAGTTTTGTCTTTGTACACGAGAACTTTATTTTCTCTATGTTTTATAATTTTGTTGTTTAGTGTACAATAAACAATTATAAACTAATAATTCTTACTTTAAACCTATTTGAAATACTAACATAGTGTTCAATGCCAGTTTTAACTAAATTGTTCGTAGTAATAATTTATCGCTCGTGCTATAATGAAAATATAGCTTTATTTTTAAATAGAAAATACTAGTTCTAAGTTTCGAACTTAAATATCTGTTTAAAACTTTAAGTTAGAAATCATTGTTAAAAGATCTATTACTCAAAATCGGATAATTAACCTTCAACTGAGCTTTGGTACCATAGCAACAACCCATGAAAATAACATCGTTATCTAACGAAATAAAACATTATTTTTGAGCTGCAACTTTCATATATGAAAATCTATTTTATTTGTAAAACAAATGTGTAAATATGTACAGACTTAAACACTAAACAAAAGTAAACTATGCACAATCATACTATACCGTTGGGGTCTCATCCCATACAATTAATTAATTAATCTTTCAGATTTATTTCAAAAATGTACCGGTGGAGGCTGACAGATATCTTTTACTGAAGATAATCATTGTTTGTTTTTTAGTTGGCCTTTTCTGTCTCACTCCTGGGCAAGGTACTCCACTTATTTCCACCTGTCACAAGCTCGAGTTATGCCAGTACCTAAAATACTAGTGTTGTATCGAAGCACCTACTATCTTTAAGTAAGTGATAGATAGATGAGTTGGAAACTGTGATTAAGGTTCTCCTAGTCAACGGCACGAACTATTTTGTGCGCGTGGTTAAAATGCATGCTGTCTGATCCGATAACACGTGCGAAAGAGATTGATTCTGTGATGAGCAGTAAGAAGCTAGTTCTCGTACGAATTAGCACTTTTGCAAATTTGTAGCGAAATAGATGATGATTTAAGACGAAAACGAGTGCACGAAATTTTATGAACAGACCTTTTGGAGTCTAGATATCATAAAAAAACTACGAAACGGAAATTTTCAAAAAAAAAAAATTGCATTATTGAATTACTAATCTATCCCTGTATGGAGGCCGTTTTGCAATTTTCTTTCTTCTTATGATATTTATTTCCGCCCAAAGATGCGTTAAAATTAGTGTTGAAATATGGAACTTTCGACGCTCATAACATTCAGATATTGTATTTTTTTACTTTTCTTTTTCCATACAGGGCTAGAAAATGATGAGACAAATTGATATATTTTTTTTTAACGTACCCCGTCAATCAGTGGAGTAATCGCCAGACTACGTTTTTATGGAAGAATTTTCGACTAGTGTAACCTTAAAAGCCTGTGGTGAGCAAAGCACAAAATAAACAGATAACGTCGAGGAAGTTCGGCGCCAATTGAACCAATAAACGTAATGTCACAGCCAGGCTTTGGGCGTAATGTGACAATTTATAATATGGCTATCCACCATCAAATATGCCTAAATAAATAGCGTTCGTAAACCCTCATAACTAACATTTATCTTTCACGAGCTTTTTACTTCGGCTTGGCTCCCGCAGGAGTCATGCATGTTCCGGATAAAAAGTAGCCCACGAAACTCTACACAATTTTACCTATTTCTCAGATAATATTACTTTAGATTTCGATAAAATATTCGTGATGACAGCCATCCCATATATTTTCAAGAATATTATCCTAATGTCAGATTGATATAATAATATCAATCAATGCAACATTTTAAAATTTCCTGTTTTTGTTCTACACCTGGTTTGTAGCAAAAAATAACAAATAAACATCTGAAAAGTTAAATTCATGCTCCGTAAATTGATAAATAGTTTGATAGAAAAATAAACGATTTCTTAAATTCAGTCTTTACATAAATCATGACTACTTTTTAGGGATCGATACCCAAAGGGTAAAAACGGGACCCTATTACTAAGACTCCGCGGTCCGTCTCTCTGTCTGTTACCAAGCTGTATCTCATGAACCGTGATAGCTAGACAGTTGAAATTTTCACAAATGATGTATTTATATTGCCGCTGTAACAACAAATAATAAAAACAGAATAAAAAAAATATTTAAGAGGGGCTCCCATACAACAAACGTGATATTTTTGCCGTTGCTTGCGATAATGGTACGGAACCCTTCGTTCACGATTCCGACTCGCACTTGGCCTTTTTAGTTATGAGAGATCGAGCCAACATCACAATCATTTCGGCTGAAATTCGTCAATTATTGGACTAAAGCCTCCCCGAACGATCTCACCACCAGGACATGACCGGTCATGTGCTTCTTACTCAGTGAACTTCCTCACCAGCTCATCGGTCTACCATGTAGGAGACCTTCCAACTTTACGCCTTTCGGTACGTGATTGTCACTTGAGAAGTGCCCAGCCCATTCATTCATTCATTTTGGCAATTTTTCGGGATTCATTGGTAGATCAAGATTATGCTGCATTTCAATAAAAAAAATACTATGAAAATCAATCTCTTTTGATTTTCTAAATTAATAGAATTCACTATACTTACCATAACATTCAAAACCGACACAAGTACCAAATAAACAGGTCCTTACAAAACCAGTCAGCATAATAAGACACACACGACGCTTGTCCAACTTCTAAAGGCAATCGTATCCATTTCGGCTCTAGATCAAAGGTACCGAAGGCCCACTAGATTCAATACATCGATGGAGTCTACCCTCTGGAGACAATGGGAGGTTTCCTTTGTCCAGTTATCTATTAAACGTCTGTGCCAGTCGGGTAGATTCTGTCCTAGTGTATAGGTAGTGTAAAGGCAGTTCTATAGTTGATATACCTAGCACGCAATAATCACATAACATTATATTATAATAAAGAGGTATGTAAAATTGTTTCTTTTTTATTCTCACTGATAAAAACGGCCAAGTAATTGATCAAGGACCGCCTTTGTACCTATAAATAGTACTAAGTTTTTGTAATTTTTTTATTTTTTTATTTACCGTAAGGTATATTCTATTCTGTAAGAATCTATAAACCGAACATGCTTTTTTCCACAAACGCAACACAACAAACAACAACAATTAAACTCACACTGACGGTAAAATGGAACTTTAATTACATAGGTGTTATTAAAAGATGAACAAAGTTGCGGTAATTTTCACAAACCTACCACGCGTAGTAATGGTGTACATTTACAGTCACCAGCATAAATAGTAGATACCTTATACTGTTCTTCTCCGCGTAGGTATTTCCAAACAGATGGTAGAATCACTTAATCATGATCCAGCCGAGGTTCGACCCTACAGGGGGTAGCTCTCAGCGTAGTCGTTTAGGTTAAGCTTTTTGTATCTGGCTGGAGGCTATAGTTTAGTATCTCCAGGGAAGACCAGTTAAGCATATAGTAAATCGTATGATTCAACTGTGAGACGACATTTATTTAAAAAAAAGTCTTACCCAATATTATAAAGGAATTTTCTCGAAAGATAACTCTGAAAACTTTGAGAAAGGGTTGACCGCCATCTATTATTATTATTAATCCATTTATTTCAGACTACAGGGCCCATATAAAATAACTTAAACCTAAACATACATAAGAATGGTGTTAGTAACAATACAAACTTATACCTATGTTAGTAGCAATTTTAACAACTATTACAATTTCACAAAGATTCAATGATCATTGCTTGAGCATTCCAGCTGCAATACTGAAGCAACGATTCATTTGAACACAGTCCAGCCTGTCAGCAATCATGGCCAGGATGCCGTTGGATCTATGCCATTACATTTAATCTATTGTCTCGACGTCACGCAAAATTCTGCATCGCGCGAGTCCTTTGCATTTAAAGAGAACATGCGTAACGGTTTCCTCAGTCTCCATGCATGCCCTGCATAGAAGACTGTTCGTTATGCTTATTGTGTGGAAGTGTTTGTTATTGAGCTGTGTCCCGTGATGGTCCCCGTCACAAGGCGCAGGCCATTCCTGTCCAGGCGTTGCAAACGTCTGGTAAGCCTACTGACCAAAGATGGCAGAGCTTCTTTGGACTGCCTACAGCCTGGTGCCGAGGTCCACCAGTTTTCCGCCTGTGCCTGGATGAATTCCTGTAGCCACCTGCGTATTTGGTTGAAGGGGATGGGTACAACAGGTTCGGGTCCATGGACCGCCGAAAGTGGTGTGTTTTTGGGGTTTTGTCGCATGGAGACGCCAACATTGGTTTTCGCTTGATCGCTTCCTCCTTTATGCATGTGTGCATAACTCTGGAGTCTTTATTTAGGGTACCTGATAGATGGAGTCTAAAAGCGGCCAGAGTTGCCTCCTCCCGCACAATAATATGCAGAGGTGGCAGTCCCAGCATTGCCGCATTGGTGTAGTTCTCATGCTGCTAGTTATTGCAATGCAAGCAAACCGCTGCAGTTTTTCGAGATCTCTTTGGGCTGTACTGAGGTCTGTCCTGGGCCACCAGCGAGCCATATGTAATGATTGGTCGGATGACTGTGGTGTCTATACACCACCAATGGGTGACCATGGGGCTGATCCCCCAAATCCTGCCCAGCAGTCTCTTGCACTGCCACAGGGATATACTGGCTTTTGTAGTGATATAGTTCATGTGTTTCGCCCAATTCAATTGTTTGTCCAAATAAATTCCCAGGTACTTGGTTTCGGTTGAAAGGCTTAGGGTTGTTCCAAAGAATCTTGAAGAGAATTAGTTCCGTTTTTGTGGGGTTCACTGAGAGTTGGTACTCGCTGCACCATTCTTCTACTAGTTTTAGGGCTTGACGCATGAGATTGCATAGAGTGTTTTCGTGGGTCCCGTTTATTATTATTGTTATATCATCTGCGTATCCATCAGTGAAATAACATTTATCTTTATGTGTTTTGATGAGGCTGTCTGCTACTAGGTTCCACAGGAGTGGCGAAAGGACGCCCCCCTGTGGACAGCCCTTCGCGACGACGGCTCTTGTGGTGTTGTCAACCGTGACTTGAACCGCTCGCAGTTTGAGCATGTTGGTGATCCAGCCTCCTAGGGTCTATGCTATGTCTGTCGAGGGCCGTGTTTATGCTGTTGAACGTGATCGTATCGAAAGAGCCCTCGATATTAATGAAGACAGCCAGTGCCGAGCATTTATAGTCCACTGCGCATTCAATTTTCGAAACCACGTTGTGCAACGCGGATTCTGTTGATTTGCCTTTGGAGTACGCATGCTGTTGTTTGTGAAGTGGTTATACCTGGAGCGGCCCATCACGTATGTGCTTATCGCAGAGTCTTTCGAGGGTTTTCAGTAAGAAGGATGTGAGGCTTATAGGTCTATACGCCTTGGGTTGTGTGTAATCATTTTTCCAGGTTTGGGTATGAAGATGACTTTCACCTCTCGCCATGCAAGAGGTATGTATCTAAGTGCTATGCTGGCCCGATAGATCTACAACAGCCATGGTGTTAGATAAAGTACCCCCCACTGCAGCAGGGCTGGAAATATGCCATCCAGCCCCGCCGACTTGAAAGGTTGAAAGGTGTTGTAAGCCCATTTTATCCGGTCTACTGTTACTATATTGTGGGCTCTTGACCAATCTTGTTCCGTTGGAGTCCATTCGGTATCAGTTTCCCACATCCTGTCCTCCAGGATTTGACAGTCAGGAAAGTGAGTTTCGAGGAGGACCTTGCCGGTCTCGTGATCAGTTTGTGTGTATGAATTGTCGGGTTTTTTCAGCGTGCCGAGAGTTCGGTCCTGATCGGTTGATAGTATCTTCCGAAACCTGGCGGCTTCATTATTTGTCTCAATGGATTCACAGAATTTCTGCCATGCCGATCTCCTGGCGGTTCTTATCTGTTTTTTTGTATGCATATTGGGTCTCTTTGTATATCTCCCAGTCTGCCGGGAGACTAGTTTCTCTGAGTTTACCAAGTTCAGCGTTTCACCAGGGGTTCCTTTCGATCCTGCTTTGTGGCGCTCTTGATTTACAGCATGCGTGGTAAGCTTCGGTTAGATATTCGGATATTTTTTTTACGATGTATTCTAATTGTGCTTGGTCCCTTATGGTTACCAGTGCTGGATGCCCAGCTAGAAGCGAGGCCAGAAGGTTTTTATACCCGGGCACATTGGTACGCCTTGGGTTTCGCCTCGGTGCGGGTTTTTTAGTGTTTGTAATTAGTGTAAAGCGGATTCTTCTGTGGTCTGAGCAAGAAGGCTCGTCCAATACGTGCCAGTTAGTGATAAGGTTTGTCGCGTTTTCTGTAGCGAGTGTTAGGTCTATAATCGTTTGCCCGCGGACCGTGACCCAAGTGGTTTCTGAGCCGCGGTTAACAATGTTAAGATTAGTGGAGAATAAAAAGGTGGATAGTACCTCTCCTCTGGAGTTCGGTGTGTCGCTGCCCCAGAATGGGTGGTGGGCATTTGAGTCGGTGCAGATGATCAGGTCCAATCTGGCGCGCTCACAGTGCTACACCAGGTCAGCCAACTCCTTTGGCGGGTAGTCTGTGTCCTCGCCTGGCATGTATGCCGAGGCCAGTACAACATCCGGAACGCTACCTTCGGTCTGGAGCCTGACAGCTGTCATGTCTCTTTAACAGAATTGGGTCAGTGACGTGGAGGGAATTTCGTTGGGTATGTAGATGCAGGTTCTTGGCTTATCTGAGCCATTGTGTCGAGAATTATCTTACCTCCGATGTTACCGAGGCCACATATTCTGTTGTTCCTTATCCACGGCTCTTGGATTAGTACGATGGTTCGGTGTTTTACCTCCAGTGCCCTGCGTAAACTAACCGTGGCAATCTAGCTATGTTGGAGGTTAGTTTGGATGATATTGAGGGGTGGGGATGGAGGTGTGGTGGTGTTATTCGGAGATGGATCCATCAGATAGTCCCTCCGTCTCTACTTCTCTGTAATTAACGTCGTGTCAGTTGCCTGGAGACGAGGCAAGGAGCTGCTCGTTCCAGCCAGGTGATGCGGGTGGTAAGGTGTCAGCGTCATCAGCCATTGCCAGCCATCTCCTCCTCGAGCTGGACAATGTCCGTGTCACTTGTCACAGTCGTCGTCGGTTCCGTCATCTGTTCTGATGATTTTCCATCTGTGCTGTCAGACTGGGTGTCGGAGGGTCGGGTTGTGGGCCAGAAGCGCACGTATATTGACACTAAGAGGTACGATATCCGTCGCTTCTGCCCCAGGACCTTTTCGGCTTCCTCCGGTGGCAACACCAGGGTCAGGTAAGTACCGTGGCGGTCGCCACCGACGGTTGTCGCCTTGTACAGTGACCTGTGTCTGTGTGCTGATGTCATACCAGGTATTCTGACGGATCAGAATACCTGTAGCGAGGGACGAAGAGCGAGGCTCGAACACGGGTGGGCACGCCGGTCTGTTTCATTACCGTCAGTGTAAGGTCGTTGTCAGGCAGTTTGATGTGGGGAACATTCTGGGTCAGCCAATTCAGAGCATTTTCATCTTCGCACCACAACTGCACCGTGCCTTCCGCTACCCATGGGTATCCTCGTAAGGCCGGGAGTGGTCGAGTCCGTGTCCAACAGTCTGTCCTCTAGTGCGGTTTTAATGTGCTCAGCCTCTTGTCTGGTCAGTTCTCTGCCGGGGTGGGGAAGGCAAATGGTTTTTGCGCTGGGTTGAATAGAATAGAATAGAAAACATTTATTCGACATAGACACAACACGACAACATCACAAAGTAATAGAGAAGAAAAGTAAAAAAAAGTACAAACAAGGTTTAAAAATAATTGCGCCGGACGTGCCCAAACCGAAAGGGTTACCAACTCAGCATTTGCTGGGTGTCAGACACCAAGCGCTGATTTTCAGTTGGCACCCCGCTAGTGACACACGGACGTGGGTAAATAAAATAGATACTTAAAATAATGTCATAAAGTGCAAATGTGTGCTTAACTTACAAATTGAAAAATATGTAAAATAGATAATATAAAGTAATATAAAAAATATATATAATGTAATATTATATAAAGTTCTACAATATGATGGTTTAAAATTGTCTCAAAACCCCAAATGACAGTGTGGCAAAGAAGCACTGGTTGCCCCTACGCGTACTTCCGACTGGTCGCGTGGCCCCGCATCCGGCTGCTTTTCGCGCTGGGTTGCCCCTACGCGTACTTGCGGCTGGTCGTGTGTCACCCCTTCAGCGTCCGATCGCGCTTCGCTCTGGCTGGCGCCGTCGGTGGGTATTGCGCTTTCGGTCGCCTACTTTTCTTTCGCGGGCTAGGATTTTATCGCGCTTACTCAGCGGGCGTACTCCATCCACTACAGCCAGGAGAGTTGTAGAACTGCCAGTTCCAACATCTTTCCCCGTATCTGTCTCTCCGTACTGGTCTGTGTCATCGTCTGGGTAATTTGTGCTGCTCCGTACGACGCTCTGTTGCCAGGGGTTCGTGGGAGGCATACACCGTGTCGCAAGTGTCGCAGTCGGGGTCGAGTCGGTGGGCGCGTTGGACGTAGCCGAAGTCGGGTTTATGGGCGCGTTTGTCACAGCCTGTGTTGTGAGCGCTAAGTCAGCAGCCGGCCGCGCCGTAAAGTGCGGCATAAATTGTTTAACTATGCAGTTTGATGCTCTCCCCATAATACTTTGGGAGCAAACCACCGAAGTGGTGTGGGATTCGCCGGCTTGGCCGGGACCCACCTGGGTATTCAATTCCTCATTCTGCATGTTCATGTTGTAGGGGGTGGGCTTTTTTGGGACCGTGGTAACCCTTCCTCGGGGACCGACGGGATTAAGGGGATAGGAGGGAAGGAATTTGATGGATAGAGATGTGGGTCTCTAGGGGGTCACCCTAGGCCTGGGAGTTGACCTAGAGATTTAAGGATCGACGGGATGTGTATGGATAGGAAGGGGTGGCTTGTTTAGGTGGTGGGTACATAGGAAAGTGGTGTATGGGTACCCTAGGCCTGGGGTTTGGCTATCGGGGACTTTTCTTGTCCGGGATCTTTTTATCAGATGCCCCGACCACAGGATCACTAACAGCAACTGTAGCCGCCATCAGTCGGTCCTGCAGCCGGGGTTGGGCTATCGACAATCTGCCTACCCGCTCGGTTGCATGAGAAGAAGTGCCTGGCAGTCCGGGTCGCCCCACCACGTATGTTACATTTGCGTTGGGTCGATCTAGCCTCCCCCGAGCGTGCGCGCCGTCTCCTTGATATCAATGAAACGGCTAAGATATTCAATGAAATAAAATAAAAACTGACGGCGCTCATATAAGCGAACCACTAGGTATCCATCGCATCCTGCCTATAGATGTATATATAAATTTTCTTTTTTTATATACTTCCAAATGTATTTATCAAACATTACACATTTTTTTTACAGATTTCTAAAAACCCACAACATAATTTTAAAAAAATATATTAAAAACGTTGGGCCGAAGCAAGACTTGTGAGTTATAGGGTCCATGTTCAAACATGGACCCTATAACTCACAAGTCAAGCTGCTATACCGCCGCACCATTCTGACACTTACCATATTTGTGAAATTCTTCGCTATGTTTATAAAACATCCATCACATTATTCATGTCGGCCGGTCGATTTATAAAGTATTATAAAATTAGATTATGAAGAAAATTTTGTTAAAAAAACATGACATAGCATCATAGCACAATTACTCCACTGTTTGTGTTGTTCGAATAACGAATTATAATGACGCTAACATTATGTCTAGATTGAGTAACTTTTAAAAGTGAAAATAATCATCGTTTTGGAACTAAATAAAAGTTTAAAGAATATTAATTTAAATGTCAACGTGAGTGTAACCTAAACTATAATCAATTTATATTTTAATTTTTTGCCATTAGAAATCTAACTTTTTAATTTACTTCTTTATAGTGAAACACAGTTTGCTTATGGGTGCGACGGTATCAAGAAACTGGTGAAGTAAAGTGTAACAGCCAAGGGCTACGTCCGATTAAAAATTAATTACACAAATCAATCCAGCCGTCATCGTGATATTGTGAAATCTAGTCTATCGTCAAGCCAGTATAAGATTTGCAACCATTGCATTTTTTTTAATAATATGGTAAATGAAAAGAGATCAAGATTATAACTTATAAAAAATAAACGTTACCCTCTCCGTTATAAGTATAGGTTCGACCCTACAAGCTACAGTCAAGTTTTTATAGTTAATTGTTTTTAAAAAACAATTTTGAAAAATTTCAAGAGATGTAAATTGCTGTTCTGTTTGTTTCAAACGTGAGTAACTCTGTTGGTTCTCTTTTGACATATTCAAAACTACTGTATATTTCGAGAACTGGACATTTTGGGCATTGGACATGTCGGGAATAGGACATTCTGAACCAGAATGAATCAAGAGTCGAGACGACTGTCGAACAGTCCAAAATGTCACGTAATTGCTGATATTAGTTTGTCCAAGTAACCAATAAGGAAAGTATGAGTCACCTACTTACAAGTTACAGTTGCCATTTTAACTTAAGTAGAAACGTATAGAAGCATCTCTTGACAAACTTCAGAATAAATTGGCAACATTAATAGTTGCAATATTCCGTACTGAATTTTCGATTTTGTAAATTGTTCCTCGACACCACGAAACTGAGTCCTCTCATAAAATATTTGACTTTATATTAAGCGGAGTATGGCAACACTGTTATAAATTGTTCTATTGAATAATGGACAAAGTTTGTCCCTATTTGGGGCGGATTTTATGACCCTAGTATGAGAGGAAGGTATTGTTGAATTACAACAATTTTTGGATTGTGTCTGGTTCTGTAGATGACATAATACGGTATAAAAAGTGCCAACTTGTTCGTGACCAGCTTTTTCATTCGGTTTCATTCCCCTAGTCTTATGCCGCAGGATCCGTAAATCGTTGTCACTGCTAAAATTCACTTTATCTTGAACCTCTTGAGACCCCATCACCTGGCAATCTACCATGAACGTGCAATAATCCCTTCCTACCATTTGCAGTATCCTAAACTAAACAATTTCGGGTAAACATCGCTAGGAATTCATCTGTCCAAAGAGGAAATTAGCCAAACATTCGCTTTTAATTAACTTTATTAAAGTAAATGATGGGATACCCTCGTCACTATAAACTTGCGTGTGTACAAGTTATGGGTTAGATTCACCGTGAATACGAATATGCTTACTGGTTAGGAACCATTGAATACAGGAGTTTCCGCCTTGCGAGAATACTTATACGAGGTGAAACATTAAGTTTCGGAAAACACTTAGTACTGACTCTCAACTATGGCAAAAACTCACCATATGTCTACCCAACAATGGTATGTATAACAATATACATACCATTTAGCTAAAGCAAAACAAAATCCAGATAGGTTATATTTTACAAAAAAAGTTAATTACAATCTATGAACAGTAAAATAAGAGGTGGGTAAAGCCTAAGTTCAAAGTAACTTCACATTCATACAAAAATAACTAACACCTACTTTATACGCAAATAGATTTTCGGCAGCCGGTCTAGGAAATCACGCTATTGATAATAGTCATACTCGAAAGAATTGTCTAGCTTTTGGCCAATGAATACGATCAAATTAAACTAAAAATAAACCGTAAGTTAACCTTTGATTCAATTTGACTTCAAACTTTTAAAGGTATACTTCTGCTTCATTTAATTACCAGCATACCTACATCTGAAACATACTCGGTAGCAACAAACAACATTCAAAACCTACCGCAATATATCATTCTTAAAATACTTTGCACTTTGACAAAGTCATCACAGATAATAAACAAGACACAGCTCTCAGGAGTCTCAAGATATGTGCCCTTCCTTTATTACAATCCTGCTCTCAACTTTGGTTTTAACAGCATCATGTTATCCTAGTACTTACTCTAAGAAATGAAATTACTTCAAGAAAGTGAAGTCACTCAATCACTCCACAGACTGAAATATAAAATACAGTTACGTTGAGTAAATGTCATTGGATAAGTAAGCTAAGTAACTATTGATGAAGACGATAAGAAAATTCTGTTCAAGATATTTTTAGATTCATCTATTGTTAAAAAGGTAAAAAAATGTTTGGAATAAATTTTATATAAAATATTATTAATGGAGCTTACGAAATCTGATTTCGCAAAAACTCGTAGTTAGGATCAAATAAATTCTGTAACGATTACCAATTTGAAGTAATGACTTGTATTTTTTGTTCGCGATGTTATAAGATATTAAAAAGCAAATGATTTAGTTGCTATCCAATCTTTTACGATTTAACTGGATCGCTGCTCGAAATTGAAATAAAACTCTCGATAAATTCGACAAAGAACAAATGTATGCGAGAACTAGATACTAAATCAATGGTGACAACTGGGACCCGGGACGGATATAGTGGACTGTCGTTCATACAAATTGTAGTAGGTATGTAGATAGATGCATCTCGGTTAGTGCAGATATGTTGATTTGAAATAGATATCGAAGCTTTATAGTGTTTCAGAAATATATAGGGAGTAATGATAAATTAAATATTAGTATTATGAAAACTTAAATACTTTTCCAAATGTGAAAATATCGCAAATAAATAATAGAGACTCGTACTAGTATTGATGAATGATATTAGTACTATGAAAATTTAGTCTTTTCCAATAATAAAGAACGAAAAATAAATTATAGCGTCCAAAACAAGTTCTAAAACTAATATTCAATCAATGTGCCTAGCCTTTTACCTACTGTGTTAAACTCAAACTAGTAGATATTGATAAATGAAATATAGTTACCATTAAAACTCAGAGGTCTCCATCATAAAAGAGTAATGTAAATTCTGAGAGATAAACCAAAATTACTGGAAATATAGATATCCTTGATATGCCCAGAAATTTTCGATTTATTTGTATTGGTTCGTCATTGCAATCAAAAGTTGTTACAAAGAGTACAATCAGGTCGTAGAGATTGAAAATTAATACAATAAATAAAGCGATTTCTGGTTTATTTCTGCGAGCATTGTTTACTTAAATATCATCGTACGTAGGCAAATCGACGGATACGGAAATCCTGCCAAGTCGGCAGCAATATATTCAATAATGGTATATTTATTACATTTTCATATTCACACATCGGTTATATAAGAAATTTGTTTCAATGCATAAACAGGGTTGCAGGAAGACTATTGAAGGTTCCGAGCACTTTCACAAGGCAACAGTGTTGATCCGTAGTCTATATAATTAGAATAGTTTCTTTGAGAGAGTATTTGAATCAGCTTCAGACCCTCGATATCTGTATTGAGGATCTTATTGTTAAAAACTTTGGGCTTGGTGCGATTTTTTTTTCATGGTCGATTGTGTTAACGAAAACGTCAATTTGTATTGGATCTGGAAAAGCGTCGTCTGGTGACAGTAATGGGAAACTGCTTTTTATATGCAAATTGACGTAAGAGAATGTTTACGCTCACTAAAAACGGAGACCTCAGGTCAATCTCTTCTTTATTCACCATCATCATCAGCCTATTAATGTTCCCACTGCTGGGACACAGGCCTCCTCTCTGTGAGAGGGTATGGAATCCACCACGCGGGCCACGGTGACCAAATTTTTTGGTTCTAGGACATCTCATCATCATAGGTCATCTTCTTTACTTAATACTAAATTTTAGCAAGATCTCAAATTCAAATTCTCAAATCAAAAATCAGAGATTCATCGATAACCAAGAAGGTAGGTATCATACTCGTATCTTTCTTTAACATTTTATGGAAATGATTTAATAATGACGTTCATAAAACACCTCCATTATCTTGATCGACATTTCTTTACGTTACATCGTAAAACTACGAATCGCTCTGACGCCATGACGTTCAAAATTATGATATCAAAATAAATTTTTGATTTACAACGCACTTGTTTGAAATATTATTACGGAACTCACCGCGGGTACGCGTTGTATAAACATGTTCTAAAAATAGATTTTGATATAAACGTGAAACGAAACCAAATGTTTTACGAGTTTATTAGTTTTAGACATAACATGAGTACTTCGGTGATCGCATATGCCTTTTGGGTTCATATTACAAAACATGTCCTCCATTCCCACTCCATCTAAAATCAATCATGTTTTTTCCGATGTCATAGCGACTGAGTCGTATGAAGATTGGAGAACCTACAAACAGACTTGGAATGTGGGTCTTGGTATGCAAACCCTAAAAGCATTATGAATTTTTCCTTTGACAAGAGTGGAATACCTATTTGTAATGTAAGAACATTACAATCCCAAAGCACGTTACACTAAGTGCTTTTAAATCCAGCGTCGGAATTATTTATGTGCTGGCAAAGATCATGGTTGGTGAAATAATTCGACGAGATTTTTTTGATCAAGAAATTAACAACTACAGGTACCTAATATTTATTAAGAAATCTGAAAACCTACGCCGAGCTCATTACAATATATTCCATAATTATTATAAATGCGAAAGTAGCTCGGTATGTCTCTTCGTTTATTACGTTTTCACGCCTTGCTGAAACAATTTTGATGTATTTTCGTAAAGACAGGCCATAGAGAAGGACGTGAGATACTTTTAATCCCGGGCGTTTTAATCCCTTGAAGTAGTTGCCGACTTTTACGCGAAACGTCCCCGGACCAGCCGGGGACGTTTCTTAATGTATAAAAGAGAAAAATATACGGCCATGGCATATTAGGCTTTCATTTCAATAAATAAGCGTTGATATTTTTTTATTTATTTTTTATTACAATTTATTTATGTATTATGTCTTCAAATATAGCGTCTATTCATAAAACCTCGACCTATTTATTGCAATTTTTAAGGAATCGAGATTTTTAAAGCGTCACTAAAATTAAAAGAATCCTATCTTTTCAAGGGGTTTTCTCGTTTTTGCGTAGTTTTAGCTACTATTATTATGTATACGCAATTTTAATAAATAATAATTTGAATAACAAAAGTTAGGTTTTTATGAGAGTCTAAATATTTGTTGTGCCTTTCGGCAAATCTTATTCAAATTACTAGTTAATTATGTAAATGAAAAATGCCGAAAGCATTTGATTTTATATTTATTACTTGCTTAGGTAATTAAATTAGGTAATTAACTTAGTAATATATAAAATGTGAAAATTTTAAATATGTGTCAATCATCAATCACCAGCTATACCTACGGATTAAGATCAAAACATGGGAAAAGCATGGCGTTAATAAAGACAAAGGATATTTTTATCTTTGCTGTATATTCCCGAGGGATAATTTTGGACTTTCACGCGAGCAGAACCGCTGCCAAAAGCTAGTTAATTTGTTTTTTTTGCATAAAACTTAAACGTCTAAATTGGAATGACACGTGTTTGTTTATTAACGTTTTTTTACGAGACTTGATGATTTACATGACAGAGGATAGACTAAACCATTTTTTGTGTCAATGACGTCACATTTTGACTCAACTCCAAAATTCTGTGGAACTTGTCAAATGCACTGTATGCAGCTGATCGTAAACTGACGAGCAACAGAGAAAATATATTTTATGATTAAACGAACTTACCCTAAGTGAAGTTCTATCATAATTATACGAAGTGCCTCGTCCGAAGAGATTAGTACCTGTAATTAATGATTATTATTTACATGTAGTACCGGCTACGGGAGGCTACTCAAATCACTATGTTTTAGAGACAATATTTTTTTTTTTTTTTTTTCTTGCCCTGGCAGCTCTGTGTCGGCTGTCAACTTGTCATTTAGTTTAGAGTTATGATGTTTTATAGATATTTCCAGAACGCTTCTGGGTTATACCTTAGGGTTGGGAGGGTGTTACTAATCTCTTCGGACGAGGCACTTCGTATAATTATGATAGAACTTCACTTAGGGTAAGTTCGTTTAATCATAAATTATACTTTGTGCCTCGTCCTCGAGATTAGTACCTGTAATTAATGATTATTATTTACATGTAGACTTTGAGAGTTAAGTTCTGGAATTATCACATACACTATGATGAATTTGTGAAGTAAAAGCTTTCTTTCTTTAAAATTCTTAATTATATTTTTATAGACCAACCATCATGGTTGTCCATAGGTTTCACACATAGGTTCTTAATCAGTTCATTCAGATATGTTCTTAATTATTTGTTTTTGCAAAATTTTTATTTACTTTCTTATTCTCATTGTTATAATGTTTATAGATTAATAATCTAAGTTGTCATTAGATATCAAAGGTTCATATTCAGCATCAACCATTCAGTCATTTTCTTAATTATTATTCTTATCTTAATTATCTTTATTAACAAAATATTATTTGCCTATTATTTATTGTCAATAAGTATTAAAGTTTTTTATAGACTAACAATCACAGTTGCTTTTAAGTAACATAGGTTCTTAACCAAAATGTTTATATATATTCTTAATTATCTTTTTAACAGAATATTTGTTGCCAACTTAATATCAATATTAAGGTTTGTTTATAGAATAACAATCATAGGTGTCATTGGAAAACTAAAGTTCTTAATTAACCATTTAGTTAATATTATACATATATCTGTTTTAACAAAATACAGTTTTGCTTTTTTATTACTATTGTTAGTTTCCTTAACATTACATTTTATACTGATACTCCTTCCTTATAAGTTAAAGTTGCTGGTTGTTGTACCTATTAGTTAGTACATGTTAGTTAAATAAGATATCTTTAATCACAGCTAAAGATTTATCTTGCTAAATCATTTTGATCCTTTACACTATAGGTATTTTATAAAATTTCCAGATGTACTTGAGTTGTAACTCCAGCCTGATGTTTTTAGTATCTCATAAATTGTCACACCTGTCTTTAGAAGTAGCAGCGTGGCATGTTCTGTGAGCTAAATATATGGGTACCTACATCAATACTGCTAGTCTTTAAAGTACACTTAATCCAACGACTGATAGTCTGTTTGGACATTAATGTGGTATGGTTTCTTGGTGCCTAAAATAATTCTTATATGTTAATTAATGTGGGCTACAAGGGTATCAGCTGGATATATTACTGTTCTTTGTCTGAAGTATTGATTGATTTAGTTCATATATAAGAGATTTTTTGAGATCTGAAATTTTGTTGGTTATATGCATTCATTCTATTTCTATACTTTGATATTATTTTTGACAGTTGTTCTAGAGACCACATCTCATTTGGGTACCAAATTCCTAATACTTCCAGAATCTGGGATGTTTCCCAGGTGGCATTGTATTTTTGGCCAGGTAAAGGGTAGTCTGAACATGCCCTTAAAATATTTTCAGAGTACATTAATGTTCAAGGTATTATCAGTGATAATGCCAATTTGTGACAGTTATGCATTTGATATATTTTTTATTAGAATTAGAAACTTCTGTTAAGAAATTATAATACCATTGCTGTTCAAGATGTTATTATTTTTTTATTTTTTTTTTTTTTTTTAAATTATACCAGTTTATTAAACATGAGTCAATTGTTTGGAAAAGTTTTCTGATAGAGATGCTATCATAATTTCTATTGATGATGGTAGTATGCTTCGTCATAATAGACTTCACTACCTACACACTAGACTCCGACAGCCAGAGTAAGGTTGGTATGGATTTTTCCCTTGGTGTGAGATACTTTATTATTTTCATTAGGTTTAAGTATGATCATCTCTATATTATGAGAAGTGCCCAATCGGGCAGAGTTGGCCATGGTGACCACAATAATGCCCTTAGCCTTATCCATTATGATTTTTCGTAGATATTTTAATATGATTGAGAATGGTGGAAACGCAGAAAAGAAAATTGGTTACCAGTATACTGTAAATGGGTCAATTGTTATGTATTTGTCATATTTTTTGTTAATGTGACTTACAGATAGGTAAATTTCAGAATTCCAAATTTATCTTTCAATTATTAATGATATGCATTTTCTTTTAGTTCCCATTCTACATCGGGATGTGACTTCTGCAATACAGTATCAACTACTTGATTTTCAGTCAACCTAATGTAAGGAGCGAAAATGAAATATAATGGTTTTCACACCAATGCCGCTGGCTAAGTTGAAGAGATGAGGGTAATGAATTCTACCCATTCGATTAATGCAGCCTATATTGCTGTTGGATTGTTTATACATAAGAGTATTTCACAATTATTGAAAAGTTTACCAAATATTTAAAAAGACAAAGAATGATGCTAATAAATCCAATTAAAATTCATTTGATATTCACATTCCTTGTCTGACCACTGGCCCCTAGCAATCTCATCCCCACAGGCAGTCCCCGCCCCCCCCCGAATGAATGGCATATGGCCACCATTCAGGGAATTATTGTAGGGATATCTATGTATTTTTCATAATTTACTTCACCTTGGAGGTTTAGGATTTTACACATTCTAGTTTTTTGGTATATATAAAGCCATCCATATTCAATAGTAGGGCACGCTGAGAGCAGTACCTAGTCCTACAAAACATATAAATTGTCAGATTTCATAATAGATAAGTTTTTCTTATCTGTAGGTAATGTTACATGACAGTTATAAGTCTTTTATCAATAATATATATCCCAAAAATATACCATTATTAATGGGTGTAAGTTTGTTATTTACTAACTTGAGATTAACTTCTTAGTGTTTTCAATATTTTCAGTCAACAATTAATGGCCACAGGATCTTAGGTAATTTGTTGGCAGATTTCATGACTTTAGTGAAAATGTAAGGTGCAGTGTTTTACCCAAATGGCAGTAGATCGAACTTATACAATTTTCCAAGAGGGTATTCTAGATATTTGCTAGAATTTTTGTGATATTTTATAAGAGAATCTTTAATGTATTTTATGTATGGCCATGGAACTATCATTTGATAACATTTTTAATTCTGTGCACAAGTCTTCAAGTTTGAAACGACTTACATCAATGCACTTATTAAGGCTTTATTGCCATTGGGTTTTTGTCTTAAGAAAAACTTGAGACAAATTTTCCTTTTCCAAGGCTGGCACTTAGATATTGCATCTTATAGTGTTTTTGCAGCTGGGCTATCTTAAAGTGTTGTGGACACCCATGAAACCCTCAATCCATGATAACATGGTCTTATCATCAGTGATAAATTACCACTATTTATAAGAATTTATAAGCAACCAGGGTACCTTACTGAATTTAGCGGCGTCGAGGTGAGATGTAATGACCACCTAAAGGATATTGTATGGCTGACTCAGGCTATAGACAGGCTCCCTGTTCTCCTGTCGCCCTTGTGGCGCTAGTGGAGCTTTCGAGTGTTTTGCTTAGAATGTGTTGGGTTCTTTCTTGGCTTTGGGTGCTGTTGCAGCACCTGATTTAGAAGCCACTTTTCCAGCTCGAAGAGTTTCAGCAAGTGTTTACCCGAACTGATATTTTTCCATCTTTGTGTTTTGAACTTGCCCTTAAGGTCCTTTTTTATTGAGCCGCAGCTAAATTTGCATCTAGTAATTGAGTCACAACTCACAATGTTGAACTTCACATAAGGTACGAGTGGTATCCATTATTCAACTTAATAGATCTGTATAATTTTCTTTTGTATCCAATACCTTGGATAATGTTGCTCCTAGGATGGAGATGGTGCTGAGTAGTCTTTGTTTTGCTTCTATGGCCTTGTTTATCAATAATTTGGGCATTTTGCTGTATAGCATAAGAGCCCCAAGTTTTGTCACGTTCAATGTCAGCGTTTATTTTCCCTGCGCAAGGAGCTGTAGGGGAAATACCAGCCTGTGGTCTCTATGGAAACAAGCCTCATGTTGCAAGATGTTCCATACAGCTGGCCACTTCCTTGTGGAGTTCGGCCCCATCACCATACTCTGTGTTCAATGTTGGGTCAACCCAATGAATTTTGAGAGCGTCTGTGTGTTTCCGGCCTGGAATTGTGAGGGAGATCACTAGTGTTCGTGGTTATTTTGGTATTTTATTGGTCATATTCGACTTTAATTGTTTTCATTTCATTTGTGGCATCGTCGTCCAGGACTTTGCCTGGAATGATTACAAACCATTGTTTTACTGCCGGTTGATAACCGAGTTATAAAATCTGGTGGGTGTAGCAATTCCAAAGAATTGAACGAAACCAGTGAATTATTGAATGTTGTTTAGACAGTCCAATGATCTGCCCGAGTGCATTCGTTAGGTAAAAGAATTATATTATATTTCATGATCTCGTAAGTATGCAGTGAGACAGCCCGATGGCTTGCCCGAAATGCATTATTTGTTTGAGAATTATTGAATGTTGTGAGACTGTCGGATACTCTGCTCGGGTAAAATAATTAAATTATGATGATCTCTTAAGTATGCGGTGAGACAGCCCGATGGCTTGCCCGAAATGCATAATTTGTTTGAGAATTATTGAATGTTGTGAGACAGTCGGATATTCTGCTCGGGTAAAATAATTAAATTATGATGATCTCGTAAGTATGCGTGTGAGACAGCCCGATGGCTTGCCCGAAATGCATTATTTGTTTAAGAATTATTTAATGTTGTGAGACAGTCCGATTTTCAGCTCGAATACAGTCGTTAGACAATAGAAATACATTTCTTTTGATTGATAATCTCGTGAATATGCAGTGGGACGGCCCGATGGCTTGCCCGAAGTGCATTATTTGTTAGAGATGCAAGTTTAAGCCATAGGATTGGTAAAATAGTTGTAGATATATGTACAATTAAATCAAAATATATTTTTACAGAGTTAGGTACCTTGTGGGTCTAAATATGGCGTCGACTCTTGAGACGATTTTTGTTTTAAATAGTTTCCAGGTTTTTTTCATTTTTCACCTGATTCTCTCGTATTCCTCGGTTGACAATGATGTTTCCTTTTTGGCATTTTCCAACTTTTTAAAAACTGTTCTTTGTATTTAAAAGTTTAGCTAAGTGTTGAATAGCGCCGCACTAAAACCGCGAATGACAAGTTGACAGCCGACACAGAGCTGCCAGGGCAAGAAAAAAAAAAAAAAAAAATATTGTCTCTAAAACATAGTGATTTGAGTAGCCTCCCGTAGCCGGTACTACATGTAAATAATAATCATTAATTACAGGTACTAATCTCGAGGACGAGGCACAAAGTATAATTCCTGCCGAACCTCTTTCCAACTAAATATGTAGTACGTGTGTGTGTATGTGTACGGCCCACTGTCTTTTTATTTATTTAAAATAGAAGAGCCACAACACATGCATTACACATCGACATAATCATTTTAAACAGTTTTTGGACCAATGCACATGACAAGTACGGCGTACATAACATTTGTGATAATAATATTACCGCCTTGTAATAAGAATCTGTTATATTAATTTAAAATACATTCTATATTAGGATAATTATATGACAAATTACGCGATTAAATTCGTGATTCAATAAAAAAATGTTCAAGTTAATTTCTGAAATAAAGGTCAAATACAATAGTTTGAATACATTAAAATTGAAAATAATAAAAACATAAAAAAATAATAAGTCATAAATCAAAATCAACATGTCAATAATCAGAACTATAAAGCCAGAAATCAAAATCTTTAGAAATCTAAATCATAAGATCAATAATTAAAATCATAAAGTCAAGAATCAAAGACATTAAGAAATAAATACAAAATCATTAAAACAAACATATTGTCAAATAACTAAGTAATAAAACAAAGTCATTAAAATGCAAAAATAAAATCCTTACAAAAAAAATAAAAAACTATATCAAAGTCATTAAAAATAAGAAAAAATAATGAAAAAAATAAAATATAAAATCAAGATATTTTAAAATATAAAATCAAAATCACAAAAATAATTAAAGTTGATTAAAAAAATACAATATGTTGAATGTATTAAAATTTAAAATAACTAAAACTGATGAGAACCAGTATTTTACAGGGAACGACAACCTATCTGACCTAGACAACCCAATAACTTGGTAACACTTATAGCCCTTGGCAAGACTCATGTCGGATTTCCTGGCTTCTGAAGGAGTCTCGGTATGTTTAGGTGGTCAAGGTCATCCATCCACAGACCGATAGCTAACCTTAAGATCGACTCACAGGTCGATCTTAAGGTTAGCTGCGTTTGTCAGTTTATTATTAAGCCTCGAGCTCCTCTGACGTGTAATAGAGAGTGCATTTAATAAAAGATAGAATCTTCTATCTACACACATCAGCACGGTCTAGGGATATTTCATACTCAATTAAATAACTCGAAAAGTACTGGCCGCATTGGAATCTTTTATACACCGATTTGTTTGTAATTTATCTCAGACTAATTCCAAATTCAAATTTTTGAAAATTCTTTTGTTTCGGTGGCATAAAAATGTCTTGATATGTAGGAGAGGGAATTTCCATTTGTGCGAAATTTAGAAAACAATACGAATTACGTTTAGTTACAGTTTTTTTTTCATTTTAATCGAAAGATAAAGTTAAAATTGAGGTATTGTAGCCATGCAACGCCAACATTTGACGAGGGCGGAGATGTTACGAGCTGTGGGAATGCTGAAGGAAGTTCCTGAAAATCTGGCTACAGAAGATCAACTTTTTGCGCACCTCAGAAGGACATGGGACAATATTCCGCAGCAAGACATTGACAACCTTGTTCTGAGCATGCCGAATCGTTGCCGATGTGTTATGAACATCATGGGCGCTTTCTCAGACTACTAACTTCAAGTTTATAAACACAAATTAAATGATTTTTCTATTTTTTTCAGTTTTTACTCATAAATTAAAAGTTAATTCATATACGGTTTCCATCTATGCTTCATTTTTTTCCATAAAATCCTGAAATTTTAATCGAAGTACCTTAACCATTATTAAAAAATGGTAGAATATTAAATAACGTATCTTTTAAATATATACATGTCATATAAATAATTAACACATTGATAGTAATTCGCTTTTTTAAAAATATCCCTACAAGTGTTGATGTGTTTATTTAATCGAACAAACACGATAAAATAATTTACGATTGAAATGATTGAACATCGTAAAAATGCCAACTATTGGGCATTCGTTGGTAGTAAGTACGCGCATATCAAAATTGACGTCAATGGTATTAAACTGATAGAGATTGACGTAAAAAATAAACACTATCCATTTTGAACTCTTAATGGGGCAGTTGATAAGAAGATTTGATTCCAAAATAATTGTAGAGACTCTTATCAAAACTATCTTATTTTTTTATAACTTGGGATTGTACTGCTCGCCCTATTTGATTAAGCGCCTGCATATATTTCTATTTGATCTAAACCGGATAAGTACTTCCATCATTAAGGATATACAGTAAAAGAAAACATGAAAATTATAAGTGCCAACGTCACGCAGATTTGCTATTTTTTTTTGTATCTTCTTTAGGCTTGCGCTTGACCACTATCTCACCTGAGGGTAAGCGCTTGATGTGGTCGACGGTGAAGCACGCTTGCCTAGGAAAAACCTATTCACTCTTGACTTAAAGATCCCTAGAAATGAAATTATTAAGTCTGTAAATAAATTTTTAATAAATTTTTATTTTTAATTACATTTCGTTTCTTTCAAACGATCACATTTCCATAGATCATCATTTTTATTTTGACAATCCAATGTAACTTTGAGTATTAAATTTACAATATCATTTTGTTCTGAACACCAAAGTTATCAGTAAATGAATGTCCATAATTTTTATGACAGATTGGTTAATACTTGGAAAAGCGGTTTTTGTATAAAAGTACCGTTTATAATATAAAAATAGGTCAACAGAAGTGAAAACTTGTAACCTTGGAATAACTGGCCACTAATAATACATAGATGACGCATCACATTAGTTTGTCGGTGAAGCAAACCCATAAGTTTTGCTCCAATTAAGGTTGCCATAGTCGGCGGCACGAACTACTTTGTGGCCGGGGTTAAAATGCATGCTATCTCATCCGACAACACGTACGAAAGGGACAGACGCTGTGATGAGCAGTAGGAAGCTAGTGCGAGTACGACTACACACTCATGGTATAAAATAATAAATGGATGATGATTTAGAACGAAATTTTATAAACAGACCTTTGGGAATATGAATAACATGAAAAAACTACTGAATGTATTTATTTAAAATAAAATTATTTGCATATTTTAACTAATAATCCAGCCCTGTAATAATTTGCAATTTTCCTTCTCTTTATGGGATTTATTACCATCCAAAGATGCGTTTAAATTTGGAACTTTCGACGCTCATAACTTTCAAATATAGTTTTTTTTTTTTTACTTTTTGTTTCCATAAGGGTTAGTTAATGAATTAATAATATATTATTTTTTTCAAACGCTCACCGTCAAACAGTGGAGTAAACGCCATACTACGTTTGTATGAACGAATGATCGACTAGGGCACTCTTAAAAATCACTCAACGCGGCGAAAAAGATGTTTTACTAAAAAACATTTTTTTCAAATGAGAAGTGCTGAACGGAAAGACAAACAAACTACACAAATTCGATAATCAATATTAACGATACCAAATGATCGTAGTTGAGAATAGAAACTTATGCAATAATCTTGATGTGAGTCTGCAATCACCGACTCAGCCTGCCTCTTTGAAGGCAAATGACTGAACTTGGGCCATCATCCATCACTAATCAAAGGTTAATCAAGACCGGGTTGGAAATACCTTCGTATTGCCGGACTGATGAATGAAGGCTCAGTACCTATCATTATTTTTAGACGAAATTTTGAAACTGGGAATGAATAAATGAAATCCGTGAGGTTTTCGAATGTATTGCGAAGAACATTGTAAGTATGAAAGCTTTTAAAAAGTTATGATAACCCAAATAAAGAAAAAGGCAAAAATACACACAATCGCACAGGAGACACGAGAGAAAAAGCAAAAATATAAATAAAAATAATCTTTTTATTAAAAAAAAACTGACTTGAAAAGCAAACACTAAAAAGCGCAAAATAACTTTCGTTTCGGAAGTCTGTGACGAAAAAGACACTTTGAACTCGGTTTTTTTTTTGTGAAAAGCTTTTATTTCTCTATTTTTAGTTTTAGTACACCATCACTAAAAATGAGCAATTTCTATAGTTCAATACCTTTTGGTAAAAACTGAGTAAGTGTGTGACTTGAGTTATTATGATAACTCAATTTACACATTTGTGCTGTTTGTCGCTACTAAAAAGGCTCAATATGATAGCATAAATGTTCCATAGCTCGGTCATATTATTATTATTAATTAAGTTCGAAACTCCGAACGACTTCTAGTCTGAAAGAAAGAAATGGATATTAATTTACATCTTCTGCAAATAGGACAAATGGATAGGTAAACGACCATTCAACGATAATTTATATAATATTTTTCATAGAATTGTCTGTGATCAAGCAGTTTTAAGATATTTGTGCGTATTACGAATTTCCAAGACGAAAAATTGTGTAACGTTACTGAATTTAATCAAAAGGAAGATTATTCATTTCTACGAAGTAGTTATTGAAAAAATTAATACCCTTACTTTACTACCTTTCAATAATTTAAAGAGCGCTGATTAAATATTTATATATGCGGTTATCATCGCCCCGCCTACAATGATATCGGCACACAAACAGCTATAGAAATATCTGTGAATAGAACTCCTTTGCAAAGAACTCTCTTCTCTCTTCCTATTTATACGGAGTGACTTTAAATAAATATAATTGACAACATTTCAGAGGGTATAAATATGCGGCAATAAAAACAACTTTCAAATCCTCATCATCATTATCTTCCTGACCTTGTCCCATGTTACTTGGGGTCGGCGCATCACGTTTACTTCTTCCATACCGTCCTGTCCCCCGTCACGCTATCACTGACTCCCTTTTCTTTCATATCACTCCTCACACAGTCCATCCATCTTTTCTTTGGCCGTCCTCTCCCTCTCCATCCATCCACATTTATATTCATAACTCTTTTAGTAACATGCGTTTCATCCCTCCTCATCAGCGATGAAGTTCGATCCCGCCTCATCATGACCATACCAGGACCAACGGTTTCCTTTCAACGTTTCTGTCACTGGCGCCACTTTCAAACTTCCTCCAATATA
The DNA here is from genome assembly GCA_964057195.1 of Orthosia cruda. Taxonomy (NCBI): domain Eukaryota; kingdom Metazoa; phylum Arthropoda; class Insecta; order Lepidoptera; family Noctuidae; genus Orthosia; species Orthosia cruda. The sequence continues at coordinate 9,347,804 of OZ059830.1, read as the reverse complement.
TGAGTATTATTATTGTATATATATTTCTCACTTTATCCATTCTCGTCACTCCGCACCTCCATCTCAATATTCTCCATCAAACAACTTAAAACTCCTTGAGAGTATAAAAAAACCGAAAGTTTTTCATATTCAAGAGTACTTTCCCCCTTTATGATTAAATATCAAATACTTCAGCCACCATTTTTAATATATTATAAATCAAATAGGTGCATACTTTTGGCACATTTTTTAAAACTACCATTATACAGTTAGGTCACTTATGCACAAAAACTATCTTTAGTTTCTCGCCTATTCAAATGCATATTATAATTATACATTTCAATTAACACCGTCTACTTATAATAGAAGTATTCAAACGTTAGATTTTTAACGTAAATAATAACACTGAAATATGTTTTTAATACTGACCGACTACGCATGGAGACCTCAATTACCGAACATTACGAACCACAAACTTTATAGCAGGAATATGCGGTTTTTATATGGCATACATGATATTAATTTTGTAATAAGCATGTTCATCTGTGCTGAGAATGCCAAGTAAACAAGGTACTAATAGCACTGCTAATTTTTGTAAACGCCTTCACAGTGTGATTGTCAATAATTATGACATGGGAACGAATTACCAGGGTAAAAAGTATCCCATGTGCTAATCCAGACCATGGTCTGCCTGTATTCCTCTTACAATTCTTTGTAGCCCTTGAGGTAAGATGGATTAACAAACATCTAAATATAAAAACATTTATAATATACATTTAGTTAGATATTATATTATATTTCGCTTTACACCATATCGTTACTCATACTGAAATGCCACATCCTGAGGGACTATTTTGAATTTCATACGAAGAAAATGAATTGTATAAATTGTCTACTGAGTAATATAGAAGTTTGTAGGTATATTATTATTTTATTTAAAACGTGAAATCATTGTTAGTAAGAGAGGTAGAAATGTCTGGGGCTACTAATATGTGCTGATTATTAATTAGGTCTTTATGCAGGACAATTATATAAATCATGCAATTAAATTATTCAAAAATAAATCCTAATTTGCTTTCGTTTGGCCTCAAAATCGATCACCATAAAAACACCTGACTATAGACATCTGTAATTACAATTTACCCACAAATTATTTCAAGTTAATGAGCTTCAGTAAATTAAAACCCTACTAAATATACCAACCCTTCAACGCTAACTCCATTTTATGACTTACCCTTGTTTCTAACCGCGGGCCTATCTACTGTAATATCTTATACCGCCTCAAATGACGATATGAGTAGGAGTACTTACCTAGTTGATGTCGATTACCCCTCAGACATAAACATATAAGCATCATATACACTAATAGATGGAGGCATTAGTTCTAAGTACTGAGATATGACGTCACAATACTGTAATAAGAATCTTGTGTGTTGGAGGGTATGGGTGGTTACAGTTTTGAATTAGGAATAGTTCAGTCAGTAAAATGTTTTGTTGAGCATAACCAAATATCTTCTAATCTTTTATAATAAATCTAAGGTAATATTTTAAAATTATGTCACATGCATGAATGTAAATCAAGCAAAAGGAATTATTTGTATTGATCGTAGCAGGTGGCGTTCTGTATTTTCTGCCTCCTGGGAAAAACCTGAGTTTTGTATGTATAATCATATGTATGTCATTCTACCTCATAAGCCTACAGTACCTGGGCGACAGAACTCAGACCGGGTAAAAATAGAGAAAACGACGTTTTCTAAAAATGAAACCTAGCTAGACCGATTTATCGCCTCCGAAACCCCCTGCAAACTAATTTTCATGAAAATCGTTGGAGCCGTTTCCTAGATTCTGATTATATATATTTACATATATACAATAATTGCTCGGTTAGGTATTAGGTAGATGTTACCACCATATTGATATTCTTAGAATTCCTAGACTTACAAAACTCGAATAAATTAAGAAATAACCGAATGGCCTTTGGGAAGCGCGTTCAGTTTAATAAATTTGCAACATCTTTAAGCCGCCTGCATTCTTTCTTTGGTTATTTTTTACTTCGGCATGAAAAAGTTTTCTGATTCACTCTTTCTGTCTCGGTTATTTTTCGACTGATTGTTAAGGAGTCGTCGAAAGAAAAATACATAAGCATAGAAATGGCCATTCAAATACTACATTGTCCTCTATCCATGCAATCCATTTCTTTAAAAGCGAAAAAGCTTTTCATAAAATAAAAAAAAACAAAGTATTCCAAGAATATTCTCTTTTCTTTACTAGGCAAAACTAAATTACCTACTCCTTATTTAACCTACCTGATCACTATATTAAAAGGTCGTTCTATATTAATTATCTAAGTATAAGACTTGGATAATGAGACCTTACGTAAATTGCTAAGGTATAATTAGCTGCAAAATTAAAACGAATTCGAAGAAACCTAACAAAAAAAAAGGATATTTTACGTCAAATAACGCTTTACTCTTTTATGGCAACAACGCTATCAAGTACAGTCACGACCATAAATACCGTACACTTATTACACAAGATTCAAAAGCGATTCTTACTTAAAGTTATAATAGAAATGATACCAACGCCATATTTCTCTAAGTTGCAAGAATGCAATTATTTCTTTCGTTTTTTACGAAAATATCGCCTAGAATGTTTAAGTGCTTTTTCGATTGGTCAATTCTACTGATTTATTTGCACGGATAAAATTCGAATTCGTTTTTATGATTTTCGTAAAAAAATACAAATACGAATGAATGCAGAAATGCCTTCTTATAGCTAGAGTGCAGCTAACTGATAACTAGCCGATTTTAGTTTTTTCATGCCATCGTGATCAGCAAAAGATTCTCTATCGATCTGTCTAAACAGTATTTTTCTACAACCAATAAATTCTGGGTCAAAAATAAAAACACCGCTAATTGCTATAGGTTTGTGACCATTTTTTTATATAAGTGTCATTGATTTGGACTAAAAATGTATCTATTTGAAAGTTCTAATTAGATCTATTTTTAACACCGGGAACTCTCGCATATGGGTTATAGTAATAAACTTCCTTTTTTTTAATTTCTTTTTTTTTTCGTATATAACTCAAAATACACTTGTCAGATAGCGCCACTGTAGTAAAAGGATGGCAGTAAAGTGTAAGATATTGATGCTGGTGACTGTACCGACTCTACGTGTATGACCATAAAATGGCGGAGGCGTATCGTCCAATTACCTTTTAATTTATTACTGAACATAACTGGTGTATTGACGTACCTTTTAGCAGCTCATCTAAGCGTTTATCCATATTAGTACCATGCAAATGGGTTTGTCTGTCTGTTTGTTGGATGTAGTAGTAAATTTTTATGGGTGTGGTTGGCATTTACGACTTATTTTGATTCCCTCATTGCGGCAACATGCTACGATTTAAAACTGTGAAACAAAAACGTCGAATGCAAGAAAAAATTATGTGTAGGTCTATTGAAGTTAAGATCAATTGTCAATGCACATATTTTGGAAAGGGTAGCCAATTGAATAAAAATTGCGGTTATAAAAACACCGCCCCGTGGGTCACAGATAATAATAGAATAGGGTAGTTTACTGAAAATTAATTTTTGTCCGTCAGGTAGATTAACAAAAAATATTGGACACGTATTTATTCTTTTGACACGTAAACATAAAGTGACGACGATATAATGCGTTGAAATATAGTGTGTCGTCACGCCGCTAGTTCATTTTATACTACCTTAGTGACGTCACAAGCCCCCAATGCTGAACTTTGATGCGCTTTAACTTTGTATTTTTTTATTGATTTGGTAAAGCAAAAAATACGTGTCCAATATTATTTGATAATCTCACTGACGGACTAAATAGAATTATCATGTTTCTGCCAAGGCAACATTTCTATTATCATATACCTAGTTTCATTTATCGAAGTGAAAACTTCCTTAGCCGTTTAAAGCGATTTTTGGTAAGGGCAAAACTTATGGGTTCGCGCCACCGATATGCTAATTTGACGTGTTGCGCCAGTAAAAACTTAGGTTTTCACTTCAGTCGGCAGTCCCCATGACTGCCTTTTTATTACTGACTGATAATCCGCATACCTACATAAGCATAAATAGCAATATGGTTTCATTTTCACCCTTTAGGCACGGTTTTACAGGACATAAAATATATACGAACTTTCTAGCCGCCCACAGCTTTAAGATTTATTTGAACACTATCACCCTCTAAAAGAAGGATTTATTTCGCGGTCCAATGCGATACATCTCTCTATTTTTAAAGGATAGCCCTCTTGTATTTTTTTTTATATTTTATAAGTTGTAAAGCGCAAACAGTCAACGGACGCCTGTAAAAGCATACAGTATAAATAAATTGCGGTCGAAAATATGAAAAAGTAGGCTTGCTTTCAACTTTTTACAGAGATACGAGTTGCGAAGATTGAAGTTTTTTTTGAAATGACTGTTGCTGGTGAATTATTCTGGCCACTTGATTATGTCTGTACAAATACTGGATGGATACAAACGTGAATTTTAACACTGAATTTATAAACGTGAAGAGTTTTACCGGCTCTTTTCCTTAGGATACGACCAATTTAAACCGTGCTTCTGACGTTTCGTAAGTGCCTATAAAGATTCGTGTGCAAAAAAAATATTGTGAATTTAAATTTGATCGGAACGTCTATGGCAAAATACTGGTATGTTATAAATCTCAGACAACCCATTAGTGGAATACAGTTGGGCCGTTATATTACCTATTCTTTCAAGTGTTTTTGTTTGGGTTAAATCGTTGTGTATGTAGGTGGGCGGATACTCCACATTCTACAACCAATATTACATGCTATTTTCAACCGGAGCCCGTCTCCATGCTACAAAATGTGAGCCCCGGCTTAATTATCACCTTACTTGGCAACACTTTAGCATAACCTATGACATTCATGCTATTGGTACGTAAATCTTAGGCCGTCACCACATAAGACTTCAAATCTACACTAATCTTACAAATATTATAAGTGCAAAAGTTTGGGTGGATGAATGGATGTGTTTGTTAATCAATAAAATAAAATAAATGGCACAGGGATAGATCTAGTCTGGAATATCACTTAGGCTACTTTCATCCTGGTATAATGTTTCTTTGTGATAAGAAAACACTTTTGACGTGGGCACAGAAAGTTACACTATCGCACAATTCTTAGACACATTTGTTAGAAAAAAGTGGCAACATAAAACATTTATAAGTTATCATTTTAAAAGGGTGGCAACACTGTCTCTTTGTTTCTGTTATGTGTATATGTTCTTTTTGTATATGTTAGTGTGTCTGTGGTTGAACTAATTCTCTGTAAATGCGTGGTCTGTTGGATATAATAAAACTGAAATTATTCTAAAATACAGTTTCTTTATTTAATAACTACAACATCTTATCGTTAAAAATCATGCATGGTTCATGTGGGGTAGGGAACGAAATCTCGAGAAAAGCTAATGGATTTGCTATGTACATAAATCTTCATTCTTACGACCCTCCCACATCGGACTCAAAATAAACTTTGGGTCGATTACTAACTAGTTAGGTATCAAACTTTGCAAACGAGCAACCTAAATCACTAAGTTTAGTTAAGCTCGTCAACAAGATTTGTTCGAACTTATTTGCTTGGAAACTGTACTAATTCATATTTTCTGATAATTACGTACGTAGTTTCATCAGTAACTGTCATGTCTATTATAATAGTTTAATGATCAGAACTTTGTGATAACAGAACAGTTAATAACGTACGTTACCATTGTTTTCGGTGCAGAATTCGGTAAAATAAATAGATAGATATTATATGTGGCAATACTATTAGCCAACTAGACAAAAAAAAATGAGATTGTCTCAGTCATACCTACTTTTTAACCGACTTTCCAAAAAGGAGGAGGTTCTATGTTTGACTTTATGTTTGTTTGGGTTTTTTTTGTGTATGTTCATCGATATGTCCGTCAATTGTAGATAGATTTTGAAATGTTTTTTTTGTTTGTTTGTTGGAGCATTTTCCTAAATTGGTTCACTTTTAATTTGGTGAAGATCTGATGAAGAACTTCGGAGATATACAATAGAACTCTTCAATAAATGACGGCAAACCTCTCGGGATTGCTGCAATCGCATGTCTATTTATTGTTTATACCATATTAAAACATGACATCACGCCAGTATGCTCTAAAGGGGTACGCAGATGTGTACAATTTCCTTGGTACACTTTCACAAGTTTCATGACATTCGGGTAACCTATTCTGCCATTATAGGTACCTTACTCCAGAACTTGCTTATTAGGTATAACTAAAAAGGGAAAAAATAAAAACTTTTTTAGAAATAAATTCTACCGACTTCCAAATAAAAACACTGCACAGTAAACAAAACTTTCTTTTTGGAAGTCAGTGTCCATAACGAAAAAATTGGTACCCACCAAAGACTCAGTCTTCCAAAAAGAAAGTTATTTTTCACTTTGTAGTGTTTTTAATTGGAAGTCGGTAGTATTATTTTGTAAAAAAGTGTTTTTTATTTGATTGTAACAGTCCTTTTCAAAAGCTCGATGTATCCCAAATTACTAACATACTGTACCCGGCAGTACAGTATGTTGGTAATTTGGGATCGTTCAAGTCGATGTAAAAATGGTATTTGGATCCCTAACATATGCGAGAAGAAACGTAGGCGTGCGGAATCAAATGGATCTCTCCTACAATAAATCTTCGAATAATAAAGGCTGCCGATATGAATAAACTATTTTGTATCACATTATGTTTATTGGTAATACATTTACATCGTATTTTCACGATATTTTGGCACTAGTCTTCATTCTATGTAAAAATCCCATTTCTGTGGCAGTAATTCGATCGTAGGGATAAGTAATAATATATAAAGTTGATGATAATGTTTCCTTGTCTTTGGTATTTTACCAACGAGGATTTGTTTAGTGACTTGTAACTTAGGCCCCTTTCTGTAACCAATAATGCTATACTAAATTAATATGACAATACAATTACCAACTTCCAAACAAAACACAGCATGTCTTAGAAAGACATATGTTCCAAAATTGGTCTCATTTTAATTTGGTAAACAACTCTCCAATAAATAACGGCAACACTCTCGGGATTGCTGCAATCGCATTTTTTATACCATTTAATAACATAACATCACGCCAGTATACTCTAAAGGGGTACGCAGATCTCTCATTTCACCGGTTATGTTCAAGTTTCATGATATTCGGGTAATATATTCTGGCGTTATGTAAACAACTTGCCTATTATGAAGATACAACTAAAAAGGAAAAATAAAAAAATAAACTTTATATCAATAAAATACAGCCATAGTCGGTGTCATTACCGCAAAAAATTGGTACCTACGAAAGACACCGACTTCCAGAAATAAAGTTACTTTTCACTTTGTAGTTTTTATTTGGAAGTAAGTAGTTTTTTTTGTAAAAAAGTTTTTTTATGCTTCACTTTTTTTGAAATCAGTTAATGATGTTAAACGCCCGTCAGGTATTGTGATTGGTTGAATGAATGTTTAACAGTTGGTCAAATCACTTGATTTTCCATATTTTATGATAATGATAGTAATTAATTTCTAGGATCACCATGCTTGGGTACGTAAAGTTAAAGCCTCAGCTCTCAGTCATGTTATATTAGCAAATACCTAAATTTATTCTAGTCAAATATCAATGCTTCTGCTGCGTTAGCAGATCCGGCCTGCTCTAGTCAGTTTGGCATTCGCAAATATTTGTAAAGCCAGTCTACCCAATAGGTCAAATACCTATAAACTCGATCGATCATATTTGCACATGAATATTATTAGATATTTTCAAAATAAGCATGTAATATTAAGTTTTGGAATATGTACCTACCTACTGCCAATCGTATGATGGCATGATGCGATTTCTTTGATCAGTTTATATACGTATGTATGTTTGTTCATATGTGGCGTTCTATAGACCAAATGCTTTGACCGATTTTGATAATTCTTACGTTAATCGATTCGTCTTAATCTTGCGAGTGTCACTGGCTACATTTAAAAATGACGGATTATGGGCGCCATATTGTGGGGGCCCAATTCTTTTTTCTTCCAACCTCCATCGTGTGGGGTATCAAAATGAAGGGTTTTAAAAGGTGATTTCATAAATATACAACATTTTTAAATGCATTAACATTTTTATTTAACCTTCTTTTTTCATTCGAAAAAAAAAGGTTAAATAAAAAAGTCAAATCAAAAATCTAAAAAACTTCGCTTTTGAAGCAGTCGGGTTTTTAGATGTTTTTGAACCTACTTAATGTCCTGAATTTATCCACTACAAGGCCAAGGTACACTACCTCTCTCTATCAGAGGGTATTCTACTTGAGTCCAGCTTAATCCACCATCTACAGCCATGAAGTCGTATGTAGAATAGATAGTAAATATTGACCTAAAGAATGACGAATTAAAGAATGAAGAGTAACCTTCATCATGCAGAAAATACTTGTTAGCTTGGAATTCGGTTTAAAACATTTGAAAAAGAAATCTTCAGCAACTTACAAACTACTCTGGCAGCAGTGAATAATGAATTTTTAAAGACTTTTCTTGTACTTATTTTACTTGGAAAGAGTAGAAAACTTCCTAATAGAAAATTCGCTGAGAACATTATTATGAATGAAAAACTTTGAGAACACTCGGAACTGGAATAGTTTACTAAATATGTTATGTTATAGTACATTACTGCAGAATCCAGTAAGTAAGCCTTCCTGGCCAAGTGTGAGTTAAGTTAAGTATAGTTAACGGTTATATACGAGGCCAGGATGGCTTTCTTACTGGTTGAGGCTTGTATAATGCTTTTCTCAAAAATAAAAGAAAGCTTAAAGAAAGTTGTTTTTCTGTCTTCCACTTCATCAATTTTTCTTAAGTTTTCATATATCGCTCCTTGGATTTTGGAGGAAGTAAATTGTTTTTTGCTAATTCGGCCTCAGCTTTTAAATCAGTAGGTGGGCCATCTATTTCCGAATCAGAATCGCTTGAACTAATTTTTTGGGATTATCTATGTTCACGCGGTAAATTAAAACACAACTGTCGCAATTGAATGTGAAATCCCGCCAGTCGTTGTTTTTTTTTTTACTAAAAAGTTTGCGTTTAGTTTTGACCATTATTCTATTTTTACATTACATGAATGTTATAATAAAAAAAAGAGATGGTTTTTGAAACTCCAGGTTAATTTTAGAATGGAAAGTTTTAATCTAACATGATTTCTAAACTGAAATTACTTAATAAAAACATAAAATCCCACACTATACTTCTACAACATTACTAAGTACAAAACGCAACGTGCATACTTTTTCTACGTCGCGTTAAGTGTCACAGACTATAAAATGGCTGTATAAGGCTCGAAAAATATATCTATCCCATAAAATGTCATACCAAAAAGAGAGATAGATATATATTTGGAGCCTCCCTCCTATAACTATGTTATAATGGCTAAACTCTAATCTGTGTCTGGTACTATGTAGTTTTTTTCTAAGCAGACCTAAAGAGGATGACCAGTAAGTAAATTACATACTTACTTACTGGGCAGTAGGAGATTCCAAATTTAAAAGCACGCTTCTTACTGGACAGTTTTGAATAAGTCTCCGGTAGTGTTCACTTTCTGGATACTTTTTAGAGATGTTACGGCAACATTACATACCATTTTTGAGAAAAATATTAAATTCATAGCAACTTATCCAACTTAAGGCAAGGTGGTATATGACAAACATATTAATTACCAAACTATCCAACATCAAAAGGTTTTTTTTGTAACTGTCGAGTTGATTTCAATAACACACCTACCTGTCTATACCAAAGATGGAAAACGAAAAAAATACTTACATGTTTTTGTTATATAAGTGGGTTCCTTGTTCCCACCTTTATTTTTTTTTTTAGTAACTAGCTGTGTTAGAATCTCAATGTTACTTTTCACGACGTTTCAACGCAGGCCTTAAGATGATTTTTTTATCTTAAATTACCTACCTCTACCCACTTGAGCGCTAATTAGCAGACACAATAGAAAAAAAATTGTTTTAATTAACAGGTATGTCCCTATTAGCGCTCAAGCGGCTACTTTATTGTTGCAACAATCTTCATCTCTTGCTTGACAATTCAAAATAACCTTTAAATTGTTTAATTGAAATAATTGATTTGAGTTTAATTGTCTAGGAGTATGTCTTAATTAACTAGCATATTGAAACTGAAACATCTTTTTTCAGAAGGCACAATCACTCTGAAAAGTCAACAAAACCCTAACCGTCCTTTTCTTATTATTTCATCAACACACCTTTGTAAAAAATCTTTGAAAGCCTAATGAGTCTGTTTCCAACCAACATAAAAATTAAGAGTACTTCATTTTTTCAGAACTTTCGAGGGTTTTACTGCCATCACGCGCCAAGGGCAATTTGTCATTCTGTTATGTTGGTAGCCGTGGGCAAGTGACCTGTCATTACCTTCAGTTGGTACACGTCAAAGTAAATGTGTTATAATGTTGCAATGTTGACACTGCGGAGAGCTTCTCTTTTACGTCTTATAAAAAGTGGGAAAAGTACATTTAATGAATAATAAAGACAGGAATCTGGCAGCTATGGTTTTCATTCATTTGGGGATTGTATTTTAAATTTATTTTAGTGTTTAAAGGATAGATAATTTAAATCTCATCTATGGCAGATTAAAATCTGTGTCGTTTTTATGAAATGGCCACAATTGGCGTTGTGTATTTTTTCAAACTTACTCGTGTGTGAAAGAAACCGCTTAATTCGTTGTAATAAGACGGAAAATACAAAAACGAAAAACAGTAAGTCTGAGTATAGGTAATGGAAAATAATACTAATTGTGTATACCACATCGTCCGTTGTCTAGCCATAAATGTTTTACGGATATTCTGGTATGTAGTTTATTTTACTTTTAAACTAATGGACTATTTTGTAACTGTTTATTTTTATTTTGTGTTTTTTTATGTTTATAACGGACCATCTTAATTTTTTTTGTTTTTGTTTTTCTGTGTTTATAACGTCGTCTGTGAGACAAGAAATACTTTCGTTTCATTACACTAATACACTGCTGTCAAATTTCAATTCAAGCTTCGACTTATCGTTCATTTCATTTGTATAAAGCTAAAACAACACACGATGTATGCAGTCACAAGAATAAAAACAAAATATAACTTATAAAAGACAAACCAACAAATGACACAAAAAACAATAATAAAACCCATTTTGTTTGCAACTAAAATGCAAATACCGCAACAAGATAAATCACTGCATTCATTTCTGCAATTGTACACAATGCCCTTAATAAATAATACTCTGCAGAATATAACAGGAATGCTTGCTTACATTAAATACAAAAGACATTATACAAATAGCCAGTATAGCCAGACCCACCTCAAGAAAATCTTCTAAGTCGGTCATTAAACATCACTGGGCCCGACAGTGACCATAGATTAATAGTAGAAGAGACACTTATAATAACTGATGGTCGTCAGACCACCTGCTGCCTCTATTAAGGACGGACGATTGGATTCGATGGAAATGAGATATTTCTATCGTTTCAGGGAACCGAGATCGAGAAAAGGAATTATTTTCTGGAAAGGTTTTTTTTATTTTCAAACAAAGGTGTTTTATTGATTTTGAAAACAATAAAGGATTACTGGATTACATAATCCGCTTATAATAAAGTCAGAGGAAAGTAACCTTTCCCGTTTGTTTTATGGGTACAAAAACCCCATAAAACATTAACTAAAAACTTTGAATAATATAATATATATAAATTTAAAAAAAAAGCTTTTTTCGTATTCTTCTCAGCAAACCCGCCGAAAACCGTTTTTTTTTGTACCGTTTTGAAAGCAACACTGATGATATAATTTACACAAAATAAAATATTCGTGTAATGAAAAATGACCGTAGGAAATGTTACCCAGTAAATTCTTCAAAAAGACAATAATTAGTTACACGTGGCAACAGTAGTCCTATTTGTAAACTAATGGTGGACGCATCAAACGTCAAGCATCCGGCAATATTAATGATTCTACACCGCAAGACGACAAGAGTGATGGTGCCAGAAGGTCACAAGATTTACAATTGGTTAGATAGAAATCGATTCACATTGCTCTTCCATACAAAATAAGTAGAAGGTAAATTAGCAAAATGACGCACGAAGTCAAGCTAGGGAAGCCATTAAATATTAATAATTTATTTAAAATTTATTTAGGTTACCGAACTTAATGCAACAGCCAGTTAACCTTTGGTTGAAAAAGGACTCATCAGCTTCCTGCCCTTGTCCCATATTACTTGGGGTCGTCGCAACACGTTTTCTTCTTCTATAACATCCAGTCCCCCGTCACGCCATCACAGAATCCCTTTTCTTTCATATCACTCCACACACACTCCATCCATCTTTTCTTTGGCCGTCCCCTAAAAGACTTATGAAAAATACTACAATAATATAATATTCGTGCTCTAATTATGCACTGAACACAAGTTTCGACTTTCATATCCACGGTCAGAACTCTCACGAGACGTCAACTTCTATGGGGGTATTACTTACGCTATATATATCTAGGATCAAAGATTTATGAGTCATATTTATATGATAGTGTTATATAAACATATGATTTCATATGTATCATTTCGTCTGATGATGATGATGATTCTTTCATGGTGATCCTATATATGTATGATCAAAGATATCTTCTTCTTAGTCGTTACGCTCTTGACATGGCGGTTGTGGTAGTCATGAAGTATTGGTAGTACTAAGAGGGATCAAAAAGTAGTGAGAACGCCATACTCCTTGGTAACAAAAAAAATAGTGGCAGGCATAGCTCAGATACATATTTGGAATATTAATAAAGAAAAAATCTTCGATAGAGACGAAAATGGAGAAAAACGAAGTGCAAGCCGTTATTAAATACCTCTGTTTAAAAAAGTTAACGACGCAAGAGATTCATTGCGATTTGGAGGCAACATTAGGAGAGTTTGCTCCGCCGTATTCCACTGTCGCAAGGTGGGCTTCTCAATTTCGAGTAGGGAGAACGAGCACGGAAGACGAACACCGTTGCGGCCGTCCGTCGACGACAGTCACGCAAGAAAATGTTGCGAAAGTCGAGAAAATTTTAAGCAATCGAAGAGTTACTATCCGATACTTAATTCAAAAAACGGGCATTTCATATGGAAATATTCAATCCATATTGAAACAATCTTTGAATATGAGAAAAGTCTCCGCAAGATGGGTGCCGAGAATGTTAACCTACAGTCAGAAACAAAATCGACTTGACATATCGAAGATATTGCTGGATAAGTTTCAAGAAGATTTTGATAATTTTTTGTCTCGTTTCGTAACAATGGACGAAACATGGGTCAATCATTTTGATCCCGAGACAAAACAGCAATCTTCGCAATGGTAACGGCCATCATCACTGACCCCGAAGAAGTTTCGTGTCGTGGCATCGGCTGGCAAGGTTATGGCCTCAATATTTTGGCACTCAGTAGGGATATTGTTGATTGATTACCTGGTGCGTGGAAACACTATTACAGGCCAATATTATGCAGCTTTAATTCCCAAGTTGAGGAATGCCATCAAAGAGAAAAGGAGAAGGAAACTTCGAAGGGGCGTGCTGTTTCATCACGACAACGCACACGCGCACAGGTCGGCAGTTGCGATGGCTGCCATTCAGCAAGCTGGCTTCGAATTGGTTGACCACCCCCCTTATTCACCAGATCTGGCGGCTAGCGATTTTTATCTGTACCCCAAATTGAAAAAAAAACTTAAGGGGAAACAGGTACGAAGACGATAACGTGGTGATGGATGCCATGGAGAGCTTTTTGCAGGACCAAGGCAAAACTTTTTTTGTGAAAGGGATTGAAGGCTTGGAAAAGCGTTGGACTCGGTGTGTAGAGAGACTCGGAAACTATGTATAAAAATAAATTATTAAGTTATCAATAGTCATTATAATATTCTATCTCATTCTCACTACTTTTTGATCCCTGTGGCAGATGTAATGCGTCTCACAAATTCTCGCCACCTTTCCCGATTAGAATTAATTCGTGCACGGGACCGCCCACATCAGACTTGATCTGATCGGTCCAACGCACGGGTGACCTACCACGCGGTCTAGTGCCTTCCACCTTTCCTTGGACGACTAACCGCTCTATGGACTGACTGTCTCGCCTTGAAACGTGTCCGAAGAAAGTGAGTATTCGGGACTGTACTATTGCGGACAAATGCTGCTTGATGTGGTGTTTTTGGAGTATCGAGACATTTGTTCAAAGATAAATGATAGGTGTAACACCCCTCTATGTGTAAACGGTGACACTCACTGACACGCTTGGTGTTGTATCGAAAGTTTATACAAAAACGTCCCTTACGTGGCCGGGCAGCTAGTCACCACATTGCTCTGTGCGAATACGAGTAGTCTACAATTTCGGCATTGTTCTAATAATTTATTTTTATTTTTGTCTGTATTTCCTGTGCGAACCACCAATATATTTTTTACTTGCTTTCCATTGCGCTTGCACTGGTTTTATATAGTGCGCGCGTTTACTCTCGTTGTATGAATCACGCGATATTTTATGCAAGAATGCACTCGCATTATTCATAAAATGTGTGGCAATAAAAAATCATTTTCATAGGAATGTTGCGTGAAATTAAAATCTCGCTTTGCATTTCTATGTACAGTATGAGCATTCAACTTTTCAGAGTAATGAAGCTTTATGTAGAAGTTTCATGTTCCAATTCAGTTTTGTTCCATGACTTTTAGACTATCATATAGTTACAAAATGTGTATATCCCTAATGCAGAAGGCGTAGGTTTTTAGAATCCAAACAATTTTATTTATTTATTGCTTAACAAAAATGGGAAAACCATACAAAAGTTACATAATTCATGGTAACAAGGTCTTGAATTTTGAATAAATATTAAAATGAGTAGAGTAAGTCAATCACTACATATCGAGATCTTACGAGTTGACATATCCAATATAAATTTAAATTAGTTTATAACTTGTACAAGCGATTTAAGATATGGTGACATACTAACAGCGATAAATACAGTCGACAAGTTCAAAGTCTTTATTCCGTATTTATTTCTAATAGGTCATTAAGTGGCACTTTGAACGTAAACAATTAAAATTTACAAGTAATAAAAATGTATTCTACCGTGCATTCGGAAAAGTAGCTTGTTATGGAGAAATAATAAAAATATTATAATTTGGCAAAATGGGGGATTATTGTTTCGTCCAACACCCGGTGCGAGTGTGGTGCCCCTGTACAGACTATGTTACACTTGCTGAAGTTTCCTGGCTGACCATTCACTTGCACCCTGGAAGACCTGTACAGTGCTTCTGACGCTGCAATAAGCGTGGCCACCTACTGGGCCCAGACAATCTAATTAAATGTGCCATCGAATCGAAAAGAAGACAAAAAACTCCAATGTTGTTTGGGATTGTCAATCACAAATATTTTGTACTTTTTATCCAGGATATTATTCAGTTCACCGCTCATAGTTAAAAAGAAATTCAAATTCAAATCTTGATTGCGTATCACAAGCAAGCAAGCTTCCGTTGACCAACAAATTAATTAATATAAACATAATTTCATCGACACACGCTATTTCAAATGTTATTGTGAGTATTGACTAGCATCTATTATGTCGGTTTTAATCCAATTTGCATTCATGTCAGGCACAATGTGTCGCCACAGTTGAACATTTAAAGTTAGACCCGACCGGTTCGGTCGTGTGCATTTGCGGCAAGCTTAAATTCACCATGAAGGCTTGTGTACAATGTTATTCAGTTGGTAATAATTAGTGATCGGGAGGACGGAGCGTAGGTCTTTAATTGACTTTGTTCAAGTAACATCATTAGCATGAACTTTGAATACAGACTTAATTGAATTCCTGTTGAGTAACACAAATGGCGTTCAAGGTCCTGCGCTGTATTTGTATGCCTAGCCTTTTCGCAACGATATGGCTCCCAGTCTAACCGGATCCATGGTACATGAAACGACTGCCTCTACAACCCAGTAGGTAGGTTACCTACTAGGTCATAGAACAACCATCTCAAGGACGAAAAAATCGTAACAAAATGACCCTTATTTCGAAGTTTTACAATTAACGTAACCCGCCTTAGTGAGATAAAACAACTATACACCTTGGCAATACTGTTGTCATTTCATGCATCTGACCACCCGTAATGACTGTCAGCAAATGGCTGGTGGGACAAATCGAGGCAAGAAGGGGTCTCGGTATGTAAGGAACGGTCACCTATCCACAGAACAACCATTAACTCGAAGATCGATCCGTGCGGCCGTTGTTATTTAGCTCTTGTACGCTGAATTTGTTTAACCATGAAATAAAAATCTATTACCGACATACTTTTAGATAGCATGGATTGTTTCTGTTTGACGTAAATTGTTTTCCAGTACATATACCTATACATAACCACGAGGCTATTTTCACCTTTATTTTGTTTTTATTTCTTTCCTTAACGCGATACATAAACAATTTATTACAAACGCGGCAAGAATTGCCCACATTAACTGTTGCTGTGATTTAAGATACATTAAGCTGGATGTTGGCGGTCCTGTGTAATGTCATTATGTAGTTAAAGCATCTTAGAGGGCCGTGATCCAAAGTTGTATAAATAAAGTTATAAAAACTTTAATATGAAGAAGATTTAGGTAAAATGGAATACCGGGATAGCCTAATGCTAAGTTATCACAGCCTCTATTATTTTGAGACGTGCTCTGAGACTTTCAGAAAGACCTTTAAAGGGGATAGCTATCCTATCTAATGCTGAAAGCGTATTCTACTGGAATCTCAATGAATGTTTGAGAAGGGTAATACAATCACTACCTATCACAAATAAGTCAAGAGTATATATAAGTCAAGAGTGAATAGGTTTCTTCTAGGCAAGCGTGCTTCACCGTAGACCACATCATCGCTTAACATCAGGCGAGATGGTGGTCAAACGCTAGCCTATAGTTTATAAAAAAAAAAAACAAATAAAATGGACAATGTATTTAAAGCATACAGAGCCCGAAGTGTTTTTAGACGGGAGGTAAGTACGATATAGCAGTGCGATTCTGTAATAATATCATCGTAAAAATGTTGGTGAAGTTAATATATATATAATATAAATTCTTTATTTTACGAGTATATCTACATCAAAATACAGTGACTAAGTAAACTTGTATAGAGAATGGTGTCTGAGATAGGTAAGGCCCTGTGTTACAGATCACCCATTTTTTACATAAAGGAATAATTAACCATGAAATAATTTGTGTGTAGTGTTTACAAAATTGAAATTTAAGTTTAAAGTAGAATACAATTAAATTAAATTTAAAGAGAATTAAAATCAAAGAGAAATGAAATATTAAAATTCGGCGAAAAATATACAAAAGAAGTATCTCTGAAAAGTATGAACAAACAAAAAGAACTTATGTAACTATAAAAAAATAAAAATAAATGTTGACAGTAGGTATGCTTCAAGCTCTCTTTACCTAAGATATTTACAGAATAGATCTCCTGGAAATAAGTCTGACTGAAATAAAAGATGTTTTGCGGTTGCGGAAACCCGTGACAACTTCGAGGATAGTATTTTACAATCTTGACATTCCATCAGATAAAAGTTTTGAAACTAGAGAAAAATAAATAAAAATGCGCATTTATCATCCGAAGAAACTCGTAAAGGTCTGTCAAGAAAAATAGGTCACAGTGAAATCTTAAACTTGTGTAATAGAATATTCATGGGCAGATATTTTGGCATGCAAATCGCAACATTTGGACACAAAAAATTATGCAAACAGGAAGGAATACAATCTTTTGTCACAGTGTACACGTTATAATTTTGTATTGTTGTAGAAGTTTTAAATGAAATATTAAGTTACTAGCTTCTGCCAGCAGCTTCGCCCGTCACAGAAATTATTTATAAAAAGTATTCTACGCCCTTATCCGATCTATCTCTATAAAAAAAAAACAACAAAATTGATTCAGCGGTTCAGTCGAGAAAACTTAACAAATGAAAGAGAGACAAATCTTAGTATGGATGAATGCTTTACCTGATTTTCTCATTTTAATCTTGCTTTAATCTATTTATTTATTGCATTTCCTCTTGCAGCCTAAGTAAACTTTATCATGTATTGCATTTGTTTAAAATTCTTAATATACCAATACCAAGAATTTTAAACCAGTGTTTTTTTAGTTCTTTTTTTTCTCCGGTTTCTGTATTGAAAATTCGAAATTGGGAACCATCTTCTTATCCTTAAAATTCTCAATTTAGAAACTTGGAGTACATAGTAGTTACCCAAAATAATGTAATAGATACTAATTAGTTCCCTGGGCCGTAAGATTCGTACACACAATTAGCTCTTAATACGTCCTTAATTACCTACTTAGGTTTAATTGATTACGTATTATGTAACAAGAAAAACATTACTTCCTCACGCTTTCTAAGAAAGCCTCTTAATTCGGTTACAAACCAAGAGCCAAGCTAAGTTAGTTTAGCTTAATTCTCACAGCTGAGATAGTTTTTAGGGTTCCGTAGTCAACAAGGAACCCTTATAGTTTTGCTATGTCCGTGTGTCTCTTAGTACTACAAACCTATAATTTTGCATGGATATACATATTAATCACGCTGACAAAGTGATAAAATAAAACCATGATATTTAGGGTGCCGCCTGTACACGTACAGTTGTATGGTTTTATTTCTTCTCTTTCCCATGGTGTGGGATATCGTTGAATAGACCATTAAAACATATTAAGAGTTTGTTAAAACCATTTTGCCATTTAGGGATCCATTTGCGTAAAATTTAAAAAATAACCATTTGAAGCTTAAATGGTTATTTTTTGTAGAGTCAATGTCCCCCTGCGAGCTAAATGGTTGCTTTTGGATACGTGAAAAAATTCACGGCAGTAGTATATATAACACAAGTAAAATTTCAAAATATAAAAAAACCCCCGACACATTTATCTTGCGAAAACATCACGATTCAAACAGTAAAACGCCCATAACTTTTGAACGGCTGAACTGATTTTATTCAAACATAGCTAAGCACACTCTCGAATCACAATCACCTTTCAAACAAAAAAAAATAAATCAAAATCGGTTCATCCGTTGAGGCGCTATGATGCCACAGACAAACACACAGATAAAGAGATACACAGATACACAGACACACAGATACACAGCAACACACGTCAAACTTATAACACCTCTCTTTTTCCGTCGGGGGTTAAAAATGAAAAAGAAAACTATTATAGCTTTACAAGTTTACGAGTATTAGTGACCAACTTATAAAATGTACTTGGAAAAGTAAAAAAAAATGTATATTGATGTATTGAGACAACAGTTTTCGAACGGCAAAGTTAATTTTGTCGCTTCGTTAGAGCAATATTCGGTGCTTTCATTGTTTATGAACGTTAGTAATGTGACCTGTTTATTTTGGTGAATGTAGCCATTTATACAGAACCCTCTGTGCGCGAGTCAGACTCGCACTTTACCTACTTGCATAGCTTATTTTGCATCTAGGTTAGTTTATTTATTCGTAACTGTCTTAGCAGTAAAGATTAAGATTAGATCGCATAGCTAAGGTATTTTTTGTACTTACAAACCTAACTTAAAAAGGTTGCTCCCTTGATCTGCAACCAGCTTTACAGCTATGTTAGTGTATGCTAATATCGCATACCAGCTAGTAGGTACTACTTAGACTTACACTAGTTTGCGGTCTGTACACAGTTTTGAAAAATTACCTTTAGCTCTGTACGTAATAAAAAAATGCCTTAACTCTGCAAGCTAAGTTAAACTAGCACAGCAGCCTGATTCAGCATGGAGGAAAGTCCATGAAATGGATCTGACATGTGATAATGATTTGAATACCGCGTCATCACATATTTTATGCACTAACGATCTCTGAATGTGACGTTTTCAATGACAGTGCGGTTGGATTTAGGTTGATATAGCATCATTTCTGAATGCTGCAGTAAACTTGTGGAATTAGGTCGAATAATCTTTCTAATTTGGTAAAGGAAACGGAAGCTGTAACAAACAAAGTTTACAATATATCGCTTCAACAGACTCCAAATACATTTCCATTTGATTACTATACCTAAACTAAAATATAATAGTACCTAGGTATCAAGAGTTCATTCACAGGCAATCACAAACTGTCAAAAAAGTTATTTCGCCTAAAACCACGCTAATGATGTCATTATAAAAACAAAGTTACAAAATGCAACTGTATTTCCCCGGTTCAACCCGCAATACACCGCCGTCCAAACCCGCGGTTTCACTGAACCAGCTTAAATAGCTTTCAAAATGACTTTAGTTATGACTCTGAATTATTCATATTTGACTGCATCTTTTTCAAGCTTATACTGCCATTAAATGGCAACTTTGTTCTTAATGCTTTTAGCAGTGCAAGATTATACTTAGCTGCTATTTTATTGCTACAAATTCTCTTCTTTATTCATTATCACCATTGATCATAAACATCTAATATTATTCTGATGAAGGTACGAAAATGTTTTCAATAGGTAGCTACTCTGTTGACGCCCTTTGGCTACTTTGAACCCCAAAAACTATATGTTTTCTGTAGGATATTCTGCGGTAGTGGAGTCGTGTATGCTAGTAATGAGTTAATGTGTGTCACTGAGTCATATAGTGCTCTTTGGGCATATAACTCGCAATGAAGACTCAATGGAGCGTCTTGTATTACAAGGCAGAATGGAGGGCAAAAAAACCTGAGGTTGCTCTCCGACCAGATAGGCAGATCTTATAAAACATCACCAAAGCTACAATGACCGCCATGGAGACACATGGCACGAGCTATCATGCATCAGGACCCACTCATGACCACAAGAAGAGAGCTAGTCATGAAAAATATAAGCCTAAATTAGGGTTTCAGGCATACCTGTCATGCACGAACAATTACCTACAGCTCCGTTAACATTTGACCTTTATCAAAACAACCAATTTCCTCAGCTTGACTATTACAAATTGCCTACGATGACAAGGACCAAATCAGCTGTAATTCTTTCTAACCAGTAACAAAGGGTATTCAAAACCGATATCATCACGCAAAAACTAAACACTAGGCTCGTGCAGAAAGGCGCGTCGCGAGACAATGCGATAACATGCAACGATGCGACCACAATCCATAATTATACTTAATACCTATAGGTATTATAAATGCTAAAGTAACTATTTCTGTCTGAAGGACATAGGATATTTTTTATCCGGGTTACAGGTTTCTTTGAGGAAATTTTCGATTTTCACGCGTGTTCAAAAAAAAAAATACTAAGGGAAGCTTTTCAACAGTTTCACTTGATTTGATGAAACCGCTTCAATTTCGAGCGGCGAATTGACATGGACACGTTTCGTGAATCAATTTGGCGGCCACAAAATGTTACGAACAGAACTTTTTTTATTCAATTGCTATTGCAACTATAGCACGACCGTACTGAAAAAATGGAAGCCTTCAACAATCCCATTGTTCTTCTATTGTCGCCTTTCACTTGTTTTCTTTACCTTTCAGCTCCTTTCAGTTTTGTATTCTTTCTTCATACGGAGTACAAAAAGATATCGCTTTTTGAAAAAGCCTTTTACCAATATATTACTAATCATGTAAATATGAAAGACTGTGTGTTTGGATGTTTATTAATCAAACGAGCATCAGCGGCGGCGGCGTTGCTAAATCAATTGGCTTTGGATGTTTCGGAATACCGGCCATATTTGATTTGGACAGAGACACTTTTTTTCTCCGAAGAAAATTTCTACGGCATGCATTTTCGACAGTCATACGGGTAAAGTCACTTGAAAAAACTAGTGTTGAAATAAAATAAATCACACGTATTTATGAATCACTTGTAAGTTTGTAGATTTCAACATAAGCGCCATATTTACACAGTAGATTGAAGTTGAAAGAATTACATTTTTCAATGAATCCATTTATATTATTCTCGGAACCGATTTAAAAGAACCGGATTCATTATATCTCAATCTGACAGCTTGCAATAAATTACTAGAAATGACGTCTTGCTAGTAGGAAATGGAAACATCAATGTCTGTTACTATGTTTCTCCGGTTTGGTTGTTTTTCCACGGGAGATGGTGAGGTAGCTAAGCGGAGGGAAGATGGGTAGAGGCGCTGTGTGTGACTATATGAGATTGTTTCCACGAAAGCTGTGTAAGAGCAGCGGAGCTGTGCAATGCTGTGTGGTGGGATGGGATGTGAATAGGGTTGTCAGGCGTCTGGATAAAGCCGGACAAAGTCAGGCTTTTTGGTTGCGTGTCCGGTCAAATTAGACGGTGTCCATCCAGTCCGGCTTTCGTTAAGCTTTTGAAAATTGATAATTTTTGACAATTTTAATGAAAAATTTTGTTTTGAAGCAGGTGTCTGTCAACCAAAAATATGAATTACTATGTTACAATAAATTTAAAGTTTATCTAATGCATTAGTGTTTTGTTTTAATTTGTTTTCCATTGCAATTTGTAATAATAATAAATAAGCCGCACTGCAGAGGACCTGATCTGCAGGGAGAAGTCTTATCCCTCGTCTCCGGCTTGCCTTTAAATACTGACGGGGAACAGAGCTCCCACCTCTTTCTTGCCTTAAGTGGCTGGCTTGAGTGGAGATTCGCAAGATGTGTGGTTAAAAAGTAACATATGTTGTATTCCAGACTATAATCTAAAATGTCTGTGTCTAAAATCCAGATACAAACCTCCATTCATCCTTTCGCATTTATAATATTAGTAGGATTCACTGAATGATTCGATTTAGCCTGCATAATAATGGAAAAAATTATCTGAAAGTGTGTGGGAGTAACACATGAAATTACACATCAAGTAATCGAATTATCCAATGTACTCTGTAATCATTCATTAGCATTGCAGATTTGGGATTACTTGTGAGGAAACCGGAACATATCTTAAAACCAAACATATAACAAGCACCAAACCACAATGGAAATGGAAATGGTCAACTTCGGACCTGTCTTGATTCTCAGTATTGTTGAGTGTATGGTTATTGGCTATATTATTCGCATGCAGTCGCACGGGTAGATTTCAAGGCTATGCAACGTCTGCCGAGGTCAGTCCGTGGTTGGGAGACCATCCAATAGATATATACCGAGAATCGTCCTTGCCTCGAAGAACACGTGCACGCGTGTTTAGCTGTTGGTCTAGCTCGAACTTCGTTTGTAGATCTTTCATAGTCGTTAAGTCATTAACTACGATTTGAAGATAAGCTAATCAGTTAAGCAGTCATTTCATGTAAGATATGGATATTAAGCTGCATCTATTTAGTATTGAAGCCGACCCTGACTTAATTGAGAAAAGACAAGACATATTGCAGAAGATGATATCCCGACCGAACCGACTTCAAAAAGGGGGATTTCTCAATTCGACTGTATGTTTTTGTATGTTTGGTACGCGATTACGCCGCCAATTATGAACCGATTTTGATGATTCTTTTTTTTGTTTGAATGCTGGTGCTTCTCGTGTGGTCCCATTAAAATGTTATAAAGATCTGACGAGTAATTTTTAAGTTATTCTTAATAATGCGTATTTTAATGGTAACATAAGGTACCAAAACTAAAAATAAAAACATTTTAACAAAAAAATTAAACGAATTTCAAAACAAATACTTTCTTTTCGGCAGTCGGTATCAAAAACGTAAAAAAAATAGTGTTGCAAAGACACCGACTTCCCAAGAGAAAGTTATTTTTCGCTTTGTAGTGTTTTGTTTTGGAAGTCTGTTTCTTTATCGTGGCATATTCAAGGCGCTATCGGCTGGTTAATAAATTACTAACGAGAAGATCAGCTTAGTATCTGTTCATCAATTTTCTTTCTTTTGTTTTGTATTAAATATAGAAAATATATCGTAATTCTGTCTTAACTAACTTTATTCAAGTATTTGGTAGGTACGAATAATATCATTAAGGAGGATTTTCGTTTTAGTTTGAAATTCTTAATCTATTATTTATTTTCTTTAAATTTCGAGTGAAATTACTTTAAGTAGTTAGTATTAAGTTCAGTTTATTTTTGAGAATCTACATTTGAGTAGGTCTAACTGTTTGTATTTCAATCTAGGATTCTCAATGCTTTATTTGACTTGGCTCGAATCCAGGATTCAGAGAGATCCAAGAATATTTATTACTTTGCTGTTGCCCAAAAACAACTAGTAAGCTGAAGGTACTGACTACAATGTTGTACATTCTGTCATATTAAATGGTTAAAGCCAATGGCATTTTGTTTAAGTTATTCTATAGTTTCAAACTTTCGAAGAAAATAATGGGTAAAGAAACTTTTGAGCTTTTGTTGATGGCTAAAACATCTTGAATTAAAGGTGAATAAAATATATATTATTCTAACTGTAGAGAAGAATTACCTTCAACAGCTCTTGAGATTTACTTTTTCAGTAGAAGGAGGTCCACTGACGGACCTATGACTCCCAGCATCGACTATTTATGAGCTTCTCAATTATCATCAACAACAGCACCGAAAGGTGTCCAATGCTGGACATCTGGCCTCTCGAGCTCGCTGTGTTTCGCCATGTCGACCGCAGATTTAATATTTCGCAAAACCTATACTGAAATATGTTTATACAGCGATATAGGTACATATCAACCGAGTAACATATTTTTATGAAACATATCGTGTTTCGCAGCGGAATCGCAGTGATAGAAAAAATCTGTCTACACACAAACAATGAAAAACGTTACATGGATTAAATTCCCTCTTCAAAATAACGAGGGATTACATTTTAATCAAGTAATAATAACGAGGTGTGTAGTATTTCATACAATATTATTTAAATTCGTCACTGTCCTTCTCTCTGTGAAAATTATTTCTGATCAGTTTTTTTGAATTGTTGGTATATTGTAAACATTGTTTTGTCTGGTTTAGTCTCATGGCCACGAGAAACTACGTGATATGTTCTTTGGATAGATTGTTTGATACCCAACGAGTTCTTTCCCTCCCCCACTTTATTCCAGCTTGTATATTATTTTTGTAGGTGCTTGTAAGTAGTATATATCATTATTAAGTACTCTGTAAATAAAATTTACTTGCACAAATAAACAAACAACCAACACACAAACAAGCAAACTTTTTAAATCAATTTTATCTTACAGAAAAAGAAAACTGTACAAAAAATTTACAAACATTATCAGCAAAGTTATTTTCTTGTGCTATAACTAACTCAATTGATGAAATATTCTTTGAAAATTAAAACAACAATTTGCCAAAAAAAAACATTTAGGTACTAAAAAAGGCACTTTATTTCGCTTTTATTAAATTAAAATGTATCGCAAAGTAAAAGCTCTGTATTAAGAGCATTTTTTTTTCACTTCGATACATATTTGTTTACAAAACCTACTAAAGCAAAAATAAAATCATCATATAATAAATAATCCATGCGCATTGCACACCACACTCCAATCTACGGGAATAAAATACAGAATAATCCTCATGAGAACTTATTCTGCTATTGAAATCGTAATTTGGCAACCCGTTCCAATTCCCTCGTAATATTTCACAGAGTTATTAAAAATTCAAAAAGCAAATACCCTGTTGGCTTTAATTGAACATGCAGAAGTGCTAGCTGAAGTTTCACATTCATACCGCAATTAATTTTGACTGTCTCCTTGTAGTTTGAAATGTTTTACTTCATAATATATTCGGTAATGTAAGCCTTGTTAGTCAGGCATTTGTAAATTAACTAAAAAATTTAGTTGCAACCCAACTAATTTTCACAAAAAAGGCAGCCAAATGCGAGTATGCCTCGCGCACAGAGGGTTGCGTAGAAACAGCTAAATTCACCAAAATAAATAGGTAACATTATTAACGTTCATAAACAATAAAAGCACCGAACATTGCTCTGACAAAGGGACAAAATTAACTTTGCCATTCAAAAACTGTTGTCCCCATACATCAATATACAACATTAATACTATTCGAAGTACATTTTCAGGGTTCCGTACCCAAAGGGTAAAAACGGGACCCTATCATTAAGACTCCGTGGTCCGTCTGTCTGTCTGTCACCAGGCTGTATATCTCATGAACCGTGATAGCTAGACAGTTGAAATTTTCACAGATGATGTATTTCTGTTAACTAAAAAACTAAAAACTGAATAAAATAGATATTTAAGTGGGGCTCTCATACAACAAACGTGTTTTTTTGCCGTTTTTTGCGATAAGAGTACGGAACCCTTCGTGCGCAAGTCCGACTCGCACTTGGCCGGTTTTATAAGTTGGTCGACTATTAAACGTTTTGTAAAACCTACCTAGCTGTTATAGATTGCCTTTTAATTACGTTATATATACCAAGTGCGGAAAGGGTGCCCCTCTTCTATTCCATCCTTCTATATATGTTACAATTTCACGATAGTAGATCGTGAATTTTTACATATCCAAAAGCAACTATTTAGCTAGCAGTGGGGGACAATTGACTCTAACAAGAATTAGCAATTTAAAGCTTAATTTTACGCTTACTGATCCCTGAATCGAAAAATAGTTTTTTCCAGACCAACCACAATATTTTTGAATGGCCGGCACATCCCTTCATGTTTACAGGAGATACAAAAACATTTTTTTAAGATTTTTTTTACAACTGTGTCGGCAAGATTAATATCATAGATTATAGCTTTCTAGTACTAAGAGTCCCTGAGCTACGCTGCGGACGGAGGGACGGAAGGACAGACGGATATGGCGAAACTATAAGGCTTCCTTGTCGACTACGGAACCCTAAAAATGAAATAACTGAACAAGTTTTGTAAACTAGTAATTAGAAAATAAAGTTTAATAAAACCATACAAAAGTAATAAAAATACCCGACTGCCGAACCAAAAAGATATTTTTTTTCGAATTACTTTTAAACATAAAAGTGTTATGAATTTTTGTAATCACCTCTTAAAACCAGAACCAGAAGGGTTTTTTTCTTGCAAACCCATCTCTTCGACCCCCATAATATGACACCCAAAAGCCACCATTTTTCTTTTTTTAATTTTAATGTAATCAGTGACACTCGCAACGAATCGATTGACCTAAGAATCATCAAAATTGGTCTCTAGAATGCCACATATAGGAACAAAAATAAATACATAGACTGCTGAACACATTACCCTCCTTTGCGTCTCGCAGTCGGGTAACTAAATAGCAAAACACTATTGGATGATACTAAGAAAAAATTCACATGTCTTGCCTTGTCAGAGCCAAACTAGCAACCAAACCGTTAACTGAAAATTTATTTCAGTGTTAATTGTTACTTGTGGTTAAGCTTCTGAAAATATAGATAAAAATCAACCACCATCGTTCACTTTTGCCTTAAATTTTCTATTCACTCGTGTCTTGAAAATTGTCCAATTATAACTATCGGAAAACTCCAACCATACACTCCACCCACATACGGGTATGGTTATACGTGCATAGTATACATGATAAATGTGAAAAATATTTCTTACACCGCCGTCAAAGTACTCATATTTCATTGGAAGAGCTTATTTTTTAACCCCGACGGAAAAAGAGGGGTGTTATAAGTTTGACGGGTGTTGCTGTGTGTCTGTCTGTGGCACCATAGCGCCTAAACGGATGAACCGATTCTGATTTAGTTTTTTATGTTTGAAAGGTGATTTTGTCGTGAGTGTTCTTAGCTTTATTTGTATAAAATCGGTTCAGCCGTTCAAAAGTTTTGAATCGGGGTGTTTTCGCAAGATAAATGTGTCGGGGGTTTTTTAAATTTTGAAATTTTACTTGTTTAGGCACAATTAATGGGCTTAATGTGTTTGTTGTAACTTACCTGATAGCAAGTGATAATGGGGTCGTCGATATTGTACGCTTGCCTAGAAGTAACCTATTCACTGGTTGACTATCAGTTATAACTACCAGGAAACGATGACTCCGGCAAAGAACTCTACTCCTTTTAGAAGTACTTATTCTGGAAATTAAATTGCTTAATTTCGCATATACATTTGTCAAGAAAATAAAGTTACAAGCAAGAGATGACATTGTAAAGCAAATAATGTAATCGTTTGCCGTGTT
The DNA here is from genome assembly GCA_964057195.1 of Orthosia cruda. Lineage (NCBI taxonomy): Eukaryota > Metazoa > Arthropoda > Insecta > Lepidoptera > Noctuidae > Orthosia > Orthosia cruda. The sequence goes on along the minus strand of OZ059830.1, from coordinate 9,319,799 downwards.
ACATTTCAAAGTAAGGAAGCCAATCTTCGTACTCCACAAAGCTGAAATCCTCGAAAATTCTACAATGTTAAACCACATTAAAACGTATTTGACGTTGGCTTTTTTTATCCTACTTTTATTCTCTCTTCTTTTGGCTTCATATTATACTAAGTAGCTATAATATTAGCAGTGGTTTAGGTATGAAAAAATTGTGAGTTACGAATATGAAATTTGCTTAGGACTCCTCGAGGGAGAGAGTTAATGCGGGCGTTCCTTAGGTCTTTATCATATACTTTTTCATAAAACTCTAAATAAAGAGACATTAACAAAGGTCTAGAATAAGGGTATTCAGTCGTTATGAATAATATCCTTTATGAATGTGCCCTCCTCCCCCTTTAACCCCCGCTGGAAAAAGAGGGGTGTTATAAGTTTGACGTGTGTGTCTGCCTGTGGCATCATAGCGTTCAAACGGATGAATTTGATTTAGTTTAAAAAGTGCCTTTATCGAGAGTGTTCTTAGCTATGTTTGAATAAAATCGGTTTAGCTGTTCAAAAGTTATGGGCGTTTAACTGTTTGAATCGGGGTGTTTTTGCTAGATATCGTGTCATAATTATGTGTTCAATAGATTGCCGATCGAAGCGTGTCTACTATATACTAGATAAATTATGTAGCATGAAAAAAAATGAGTCGGGGGTTTTTTAAATTTTGAAATTTTACTTGTTGAAATAATATAGGCTCGTTTTTCTGTTCATTATATTCTCCTAAGATTATATATAAAATCCTAAATATAGAGCCATTAACAAATGTTTAGAATAAGACTATTTAGTTGTTATTCAATTAATCAAATACTGTATTAATGGAATTAAAGCTTCCAAAATGGTTGTTTACTGCTTGTTCATGTTTTTCTGTTCCTTTTATACTCCTATGTGTAAATAAATATAGTACTACAACTAGTTATACTATAAAAAGTAGGTTAATTAAGTAAATACAATTGTACATATTTAAAAGTAGCCACGACCAAAAATCTGCAATAGGTTACTTCTAGGCAAGCGTGCTCCACCTTCGACCATATCATCACTTAACATCAGGCGAGATAGTGGTCAAACACGAGCCAATAAAGAATTAAAAAAACTAAGATTTGCGACATCTACCAACCCGCACTGGGCCCGCGTGGTGGATTATGACGAAGCCTGGGTCCCAGCAGTGGGAACATTAAATGGCTGATGATTATGTTGATCATGAAAAGTTGCCACAACAAATGACAGGTGGGCGATATAAAAGGTGACCCTTGTTACGGAAGGTGTCCAAACTCATATAATGGAGCAAAAGTAATCTAGTGTTTTTGTTAGTTTAGACTTTGTAGCAACGACGGGTTGGTGAATAATGATAGGGATAAATATGAGCTGAATAAAAACTATTTCTTCTTTTAAGGATTTCATCTTATGCCTCAATTTTTACGTGGCACGAACTTTTAGTGGCCGTGACTACAGCCATCTAAAATTTCTGAGCAATTTATTTTATCAGCGACTTCTAAAAACATGCTATACTATTAACTAAAAAGCTTTGAATCCTGAGTCAGTCCAAAAGTAGTAACAGGTACTTAAAAACCTATTACTTACGTAAGTAAACAATGAACACGCATTTTTAGCCCAAACCACTTAATATTACAGATCAAAGTAAATAATTACGTACACTTTACCTACCTACGCGCCCTTGTACATTTCTTTGAGAATAACATCCATATTGCTATAGACGAATTCTGTTTATTTTTAACAAAATCTGTAAAACCGCTATAACATTGTACAGGTTTAGCAACAATATATTAAATCAGCGGAGGTGATAAAAAAACAAACAATGTGACGTCATTTTAACAACTTCTGGTTTTAAGGTGCCCCTAGTCAATGGCACGAACTATTTTGTGCGCGGGGTTAAAATGCATACTATCTCATCCGACAACACGTGCGAAAGGGATTGATGCTGTGATGAGCAGTAAGAAGCTAGTACTCGTACGAATTAGCACTTTTTCATATTTGTAGTGAAATGGATGATGATTTAGGACGAAAAAGAGCGCGCGAAATTTTATGAACAGACCTTTGGGAGTCTAGATATCATGAAAAAATTGCTAAATGTGTATTTTCAAAATAAAATTATTTGCATTATTGAATTACTAATCTATCCCTGTATGGAGGCCGTTTTGCAATTTTCCTTCTTCTTATGGTATTTATTTCCGCCCAAACATGCGTTAAAATTAGTGTTGAAATATGGAAATTTCGACGCTCATAACTTTCAGATATTGTATTTTTTTACTTTTCTGTTTCCTTACTTAGGGCTAGATAATGATGAGATAAATTGATATCATTTTATATTTTGAACGTACATCCTCAAACAGTGGAGTAATCGCTAGACTACGTTTGTATGGAAGAATTTTTGACTAGTGTAACCTTAAGTATAAAAAATAGACAAGCAAATAATGTTGAAATGTTTGTGGCGAAGATAAAATACAGATTTAAAACGGGCACATTATTGCCGGATTTGGATTTATCCGCACTGAATTGCCACAAAATGGATGCAGCTCAGCTGTGGGTGGAATACCGAATGATGATTTTTAAGTGCTTAACCCAAATTGATTTTGAAAGCTCTCTGTAGTCAGCATTATCTTTGCCGTTCATGTTTTGACTATTAAGATAGTCAGGAACAACAATTTTCGCCTTATAAGAAATATAACACATTTATTCCACATGGACAGTTGGACAAATCACTGTTGTGTTCAACATCACATCAGAGTAAAAGAGAAGAATGAAAAAGAACATGATTATAAAAAAGATTAATAAAAGAACTAAATTACGCTAAGTTTTCACATGCTGAAAGTAATAAATACTCAGTATTCGTTAAGTGTCTAAACTCCATTTGCGATAATATTAGACGTTTAAATTAGCCCATTTTATAGCCCGTTCAACCGATTTTGACTTCTATTGCGTTGGTGGTACGTCAAATGATAGCTGTAGTAAACACTTGGTTTTGGTAACACGTTTATGCTTTTTATGTCATCCTTATGTTTACGGGATAGAACTCAAAATCTGTTGAACGGGCTGTAAAAATATTTGGAAACATGTCTAATGTTATTTCAAATGGAGTATAGGCAATTGTTATTTTTTTAATCCTGACGAGCGGCCCTTCCTCGGCTTCCTCTTCGCTTCACCGTGGGTAATCAAGCCACGGCTACTGAGCGGCACGGCTGAGCGGGCATCCACAGTGGGGGTAGGTGCCTAGGCTGGTATCTACAATCTTGTTTTTTATCGTCTGGCTAAATCTTTGACTAAGGCTTTTAAGAAGAAGTAATTCTCTAATCGCTCCTCACCTATCTCTCATTATGGCAACTGCGACAAAGAAGAGTGGTCCGGAAGGTGCGTGGCAGCATTTTCCATTACAGATAGTCGTAGATATCAAAGTACTTCTTCCGTAACCGTTGCATAACCACGTTTTACCAAACATATGTATTATACACAAGGGTGTTTGTAACAAGGTTATCGCCTCATAATCGGCGTACAATAGCGCCGAAAATAATAAAAGATGTGACCGAACCGTTTTCTTAATAATAAAATATTATTCGATATTCGGGCGCAGAAACGATTGCTATTACGGACTCACAACACGTACTGTATTTGATTTCAGTAAGAGATAAACTTTGTAGTTGTATTGAAGGATACTTTAATTCTGTGTGATAGTGATAGTTTAACATTAATCTTTGCAGCTTTCCTAGATAATATTGAAGTACCCACTAATCATTATCATCATAATCATTGACAGGTTTTTCACTGCTCGGATGATTAGGTTTATACTTTCAAATCGTTAGGTACATTAAAACCAACTGCCACACGATATAAATATATTTTCGTTGTAAAAACAGTTAGATTTTCTGATGACTTAATGATTTTATGAAATCAAGAGAGTACCTATTCAGCTACCAAAATATTCGGTTAGACTAAAAGCCGTTTTTTTGTTCCGGGTTGGAAAATTATCATTTGAAGACCTCTCCGTCCTGAGGGGACGGAGGGGTCTGTCAGACTCCTACTGACTAAAAACCATCCCGGGAACGTACGATCCTTCCGCAACCCCCATCTGGTGCCGGCGCACCTCCGCGGGCCTCGACCTCGGGTCGGGAGGTGCTCGACTCCCCCCGCGACGTATGACGATAAGAGGGGCGCGCGTTGAACACTCCGCGCCGCCGCCTCAGGTCCTGATGTGAGGGGAGAGGTGGCACGGAACTCCTCGAGTCCGTCGTCCCTGTATTGACTGGAAGCTTAACCTAACAAATTTGAGAAAAGGCAAGGTTTATGATGATGATAATATAAATCTAAAGACACAACAAAACAATCCTTACCCATCTATATTCAACTATCGCGTTTGAATTTGCCGCTAGGGGCGCTGTTGTAAAGTGAGGTCTCCAAAATGTCAAATTTCAGACTTTTTTGTGTTTTAGCGCGAGTTTATTAACAACTCCTTTATTGTTGTGAATACTTTCCAAATATGCTAGATTAAGATAGGTACCAGTTTAACCAACCACTGCTTTCATAGTTTTCTAATTCGGAAAATTGTTTGCTACTTTATTTCGACAAAAAAGGGGCTGCGCAAAGCAGCGGCATCCTCAATGTTATAATATATTTAATCGCACTTCTACGGCTCTAGAAATCATTTCGATTCAACTTCGCTTCCGTGCGCGTTATAACACCATGTAACAACTAGCTATATAAGAATCGTACTCGCCAGTAGCCCCAACTAGTAAGCATAAAAACGGAAGCCCTCATTAAAATAACATAACATCGTAGACAAAGTTACATTTTTTCAGCGTTAATTTCTTGAAAAGTCAAATTACAAAGGAATGTTCATCGTGGTATTTCATTAGCGCTTGTCAATAGTATACATTTCGGATTTTTCTTCAGCCGTTTTAGCTTTATCTACTCTTCGCCCAGCCTGTTATATTACATTTGACAGATAGACATAGATGCATAGATATGCAAAAATCCATAATTATCACACTATTATTATAAAGGCGAAAATTTGTGAGTGTGTGTTTGCATGTTTGTTACTTCTTCACGCTCAAATGGCTGGACGGATCTGGATGAAATTTAGCACAGAGATAGATTATAGTCAGGAATAGCACATAGGATACTTTTTATCCCGGGATACTTTTTGAAATTCACGCGGGCGAAGCCTCAGGCAGAAACTAGTAAACAATAAAATGCAATACGCTTTAATGGACGCTTACAGTAGTGAAGCGACGTGTTTATTCGCTCCGTTATTCCGATTAATTATAATTCACAGTTAAATTGAATTTACGTAACAGTAAAAATCGCAGTGTAAAGGTGTGAAAGTTAGATTTAGAAAAAGTACTATTTTATTTTATTTGCAAAGATCTTTTTTTAGCATATATTTTTTTTACAAAAATATACTTACCCTAAAAGACATATATAACAGAGAACACTTTATGAGGCTAAAAAACATTCGCCTTTCATAAATGCACTCACCCTAAAAGACACATATAACAGAGAACACTTTATGAGGCTAAAAAAACATTCGCCTTTCATAAATGCACTCACCCTAAAAAACACATATAACAGAGAACACTTTATGAGGCTAAAAAACATTCGCCTTTCATAAATGCACTTACCCTAAAAGACACATATAACAGAGAACACTTTATGAGGCTAAAAAACATTCGCCTTTCATAAATGCACTCACCCTAAAAGACACATATAACAGAGAACACTTTATGAGGCTAAAAAACATTCGCCTTTCATAAATGCACTCACCCTAAAAGACACATATAACAGAGAACACTTTATGAGGCTAAAAAACATTCGCCTTTCAAAGTTTATTGGTAACACATTTATTTTAAACAGATTAAAACTTATAATTTAAATAACAATAATATTACCATATTAACATTTTTGCAAATCATTGCAAGCATTATAATTTTGCTACTTTCATGTAGGTAGGACTAAATTAAAAATAAATAAGTAGATATTAGCTGATCGCACGGTAAAAGTATTATTGGATATAAGAATATAGAAAATAGCAAATAAAATACCTAAAAAATACTTACGATGTTATTATGATTAATCGTTGGATTCTTCTCTATATAAACTGGAATCATCACTTAAATCCTTAGCGCCATTAATTATTAAATCTCGAGTGAAATCGATTAAAATTTCGTCATTGATAAATTCAATTCGGTTCTGCATTAATTCATAACTAAATGATAAGTTTTTGAGCTGTCTAATCTAAAATTACAGGCTGGACGGAGAGTAGAGCCTCATATTGGACTTCCTAATAGCCAATATGTCACCTTTGAAACCAATTCCCCGCCAATATTTGCCAGTCAGTGACGCCATAGCCTGTGTAATAAAGTAGTGTCCTCTATTTGCAGGCCCGTTCACACTATACGAAATTAACAGTAACTGTCGAACACTCAATGACAGGGGGTTTCACACATAATTGGATTCTGCCCACTTAATTGGTTAAGTGATGGATGGTATGACGGTCATAAGTTACCTTTTTTGTGGTTAGTGCCGAATTTAGGTACAGGATGAATTGATATTGATTGGTCAGACGTGCTTTGAACTGAATGAATACAGAATATTCAAGAGAGTAATACGTAAGGATGTACTCTAATAAAGTTGATTCTGTACTAAAAGTACTCAGGTAGGTACTATATGTGCATCTTTGCTTAATTTTTGGAAAACATAAACGTGATCTTATGTGTTTTTAGTAGTTTATTTTATTTACGAAACAAAAGTTACGTTTTCTTGTTAATAATTTACAAAGTGAACATCGATCCGGAAGACGCTGCGTTGGAAGGCCTCCCACCATGTGAACAGATGACCTGGTGAGGGTAGCGGGAGTCCGCTAGATGCGAGATGCATGGGACCTGTCAATGTGGCGACGCTTGGGGCAGGCCTATGTCCAGCAGTGGACGTCTTTCGGCTGATATGATAATGATGATGAATTTACAAAGTATACAAAAAAAAAAAAAGATCGTACATAGCTGATATAGATTTAAAATAACCCCCAGTAATATTTTCAACATAAATTAAATGTATACTTTACATATAACATGATTTAAAAGGAGCTTATTTTTAGAAGCTTTTTTCAATTTACACGATTAGCCTGTCGAACTAAAATAGATGATTTTTCTTTGCAGATCGGAGTACGATAACAACTTGGTTGTTTAAAGAAACTATAAAAGGGTGAGTGATTTATAATATTTTAGTATCGTAAGATATAAAACGAGATAAGAAAAAAAAATAAGATGTTTTAATGTTAGTCCTTGAAAAAGGTGTTGAATAGTATAGTGCCGGATTCTAAATGGCCATCTGTAAAATTGCTACCGCATGTTGCGAAATTGTTCTTTTGTGTTGAGAGATACTCGTATTGACGGTTTCAGCTGGGTATAAAACGATTAAACGCCTAATAAAATAAGAATAAAGACAATAAATTCACAGACACGCGGTTTAACTTAAAAGGTTAACTTTAATTTGAAGGGTGTTGAAGGAAATTGTTGATTTCGCTGGTTGGACCTATTTAAATTGCAAAAGTGAACCGTGTAAACAGCAATTAGCTAGTGGGGATGATGATGTGAGGTATTTTTTGTTCTCTTAACTAGCCAAAATGTAGGGAATATTGGATTTTATTCTTGACGATTTTATGGTTAGCCATATAGCAGAAGTTGTTAATATTCATGAGTACTTTCACCTCGCAGTTTTTAAAATATTACCACGGGATTAAAATACAGCCTGTATAAATTATTATATGCATTAAGCTTGAATCTAAGCTGCAGCATACAAGTGGCATGCGTAATGGAAACATAAGCTGCTACACCAGTTGCCATTACCGACATAGAATTCCTAACTATGCTACAAACTACGCTAACATTTATAGAGCTTAAAACGTGTAAATTAGACTTGATAGGTCCTGTAGTCAAATATCTAGTTTACTGGGAATTATTCGTTGTTGTTAAAGCAATCGTTAAACGAAAACTTTATTGTAACATTAGGATGGCCTTTCCCGGTCCTTATATCGTCTACGAGAGCATGGTCGAAAAGTATGTTGTATCATCTAGCTAGCGTAATGTTTTAAAAAGAGGCAAAGCGAAAAAAGAGAGCTAGTGAAAAATAGTTTGTAAATTTCATAAAACTTAAAAAAAAATCGATGGATAGAAAAGTAGTGCTCGGAAATTACATAAAATTTTCAAAAAACTCGATAGATAGAAAAATAGTGTTCGAAAATTTCAGAAAACGTGTGCCAGGAAATACGTGTTGCTTATTGGCTTACAAGTTTGTGAAATTAATATTTGTCATTTAGAATATATTAATAATATTTCCATTACATCGTGTGTAAGGTTTCTATCAAGGTGTTTTTTTTCTTTCATAGAAACATAGATTTAGTACTCAAGATACATATTAATTCAAAAAATCTAAAATAGATGTGTTACAACGGCATAATCACGTACAGGCGTTTGTATGAAAAATAGGAAGGGTTGGCCATTTTTAATGGACGAGTCCAACGTTACAGTAGAACTATCCAGGTGGCCTCATTATGGTCGGACAAAATTTGAGTCCAATCAACACCTAAAGAAGAATAACACTGTAAAGGTCTATCTACACATATCAAGGCCGTGCCCGGGACGTGGACGGACCGTGCCCCGTTAGGGGCTGAAAAAAATATCGTTGTGTACATTTTATACAAACTCGTTCAAACTCGTCCGTGCACGGGCCGTGCACGGGCCAGTGACGAAGCTTCAATGATTAGGCCGGGCTCTGTCACGTCCCGGGCACGGCCCTGATATGTGTGGATAGACCTTTAATGAGCATTGACTTAGACAAAAACTACTGAGTACCAATGCCTGTATTTAAAGGAACTTTCGTCGCAAACAGTCAAAAAAAGCTCTCCCTCTCATTTTTTTGCGGCAGTCAGTGTCAAAAAGTATTTATGCACTGACTACCGCCAAAGATGACACTGATTGTAGCCAAATAATGACATTGAATAAACGATATTTAAGTAGTTATAAGAATATGACTTCTAATAAATAAAACATCAATCCTGAAAAAAAAACTTGGTAATTTTACTAACAATACTTAAAAGGAATCCCATATTGTTGCGTAGGTAACTTTCCATTAATAACCCAAATATTCAGAGGAAAAAAATCCCGGTATCTGTCTTTTTACGGCACACTAATCTGTTCCTTATTGTGGAGCTATAAAAGTAATCCAAAAGGACAATATTCGTCTTTTTGACGATCGAAAACGAAACAGAAAACCGTCAGTATTATGGCTACGAAAACAATACCATGAAAATCTTACCGATAATATTTTCCTGAGGTTTACAAATTTTATGAACACCGATATTGATAACCGATAAGACAAAAGTTGGTTAGTTTAAGACATCACATTTTACTAGGGTATTTGTTTAGTTTTAACAGGTTCTGAGAAATATTTACAAAGTTTTGAGGGTTTTCAGGGTTATTTACCACCTTTTCCTTTATTTAAAATACCTAGTTTAAGATGAGAAGGTCATCACAAACTAAGCACTATGGAGCAATTAAAATGTTTTCTGAACCATATTGCAGAACAACGCTTTAATCCGATGAGTTTGAATAGCTTTGAGCTTTTGCTCGTAAGTATTAGTTTGGTCTAAACATAAGCCTCCTTTGCAAATTAATAGGTTTATTAAATACACAGTCTGTAAATTACAGTGAAGGTACCCTACTTAGGAACGTATACCTGAACAATAACAAAACCCAAGTGCGAAGGCACTTGTAATATTTTGATTAAAAAAATTATGTCTCAGACCAGACAATTTTAAACAAGCCCGAAAGTACCCAACAATTTTTTTTATGGCACTGCGGTTTATTTTTGTTAAACCTTTTTATTAATATTATATATGCCTACGTACATCAATAAATATTTTATGACCTTGTTTCAAACATGCAAGGTTAAATGGTATGTTATTTTATGCCGTACCTACGTACGCGCATGCCTGAATCTTGATAGTGATGCGGCAGTAATAAATTTTAAATATATCATTAAATATTAGGTCTCATAAAAGTTAGGCCTTACCGATTTATATGGTAATGGATCTTTAATACAATTATTAAACATACTATGACAATTATTCTGTGTATCTTCTTCGTCACTCCCTCACAGCTGAAGATCGCGACCATATACGACACGTCTCTAAGTTTTGCGATCTTGTGCATTGTGAACCGCTCGGTACATGCTACCTCCAACAGCCTAGTCTGTCTGACTATCTTTCCGGTGATCTGCCATTAGCGCGTTTTCCATCCACCCGGCCCATTTGTTCACATTCTCATTTTGTACATATTTACTCCAGTTTGTTCACCAGTAGCAAAATTATCTATTTGCAACCCCCGACGGGAAAAGAGGAGTGTTATAAGTTTGGCGTGTGAACCTGTGTGTTTGTGTATCTGTCTGTGGCATCATAGCTCCTAAACGGGCGAACCGATTTTGATATCGTTTTTTTGTTTAAAATGTGACTTTATCGAGAGTGTTCTTAGCGATTTTTGCTGAAAATCGGTTCAGCCGTTCTAAAGATATGGGTGATTTACTGTTTGAATCAGGGTGTTTTCGCAAGATATAGTTTCATAATTACGTGTTCAATAGATAGCACGAAGAATTACCAAACTTAAGTGGCACTGGGCAGGGCACATTGCTCGCAGAACGGATGGCCGATGGGGCAGAAAGGTTCTGGAGTGGCAATCGCGAACCGGAAGACGTTGCGTTGGAAGGCCTCCCACCAGGTAAACCGATGCCCTGGTGAAGGTGCCCTGGCGGGGATCCGCTGGATGCGAGGCGCACGAGACCGATCAATGTGGTGACGCTTGGCGGAGGCCTATGTCCAGCAGTGGACGTCTTTCGGCTGATATGATGATGATGAGATTTTGATAGAAGCGTGTCTACTAATAGATAAATCATGTAGCATGAAATAAAAATGTGTCGGGGGTTTTTTATATTGTACTTGTGCGTAAAGAAGTATCTGTTTGATAATACCGTTTGGCATATTGATACGAACTTATATTACAATAATAGTTAGCAACGTGGTATAGAAGCAAATGCGTCGAACAATAGTAGGTATACATAATGTAAGTAGATATGTATCGCGACTAAAATGCACCCAGAATCGTGTTACTAAGAACTTAACAATATCTATATGATTTCAGTACGGAGTTCCCAGATATGTAACTTACACAAACTAAACTAACTAGACAAGCATTTTGAAGCAACTCAAGTTTGTGTTGGCGTTGATGAAGATAGCTGAAGATAATCAAGAATCAGGGGCACCAGAGATAGTGCAAGGTAGTTTTGTGGACGTTTAGAGGAAGTTGTGTATTCCTTGCTAAGATAATAAAGCTTTAAACTTAGTTATTAACGTCTAGTGACTGTGTATGTATAGTAGTTCTCTACAAAATATATAGTTTATACGGAGCTGTTTCCAAAGGTATAACAGGTATATGGCAAGGTTTAATAAAACCAAATTATAAAACATAGCACGTTTCACCTACAACAGTTGTGATGGTATTTTATTTTACGTAAAAATAAATAACAATAGTCCAAAAGAAATATCCAGAATACTAATACATATGTAAATACAATTATTTAAGTAATTATATTATTTATTCTAAGCCTAACTACGATTTACCAAAACAAAATACACTTAAGCGTCTAAGTAGTCCTTATCGCTATCATCCGGAAGTGTACCATAAGACTGGCAGAATGACCTCATTGAATGGCAATGCTAATTCTTTGGGCAAAGAACGTCACGCAAAGTGTCGATCAGTCGGCAAGATACTTACGAAGAGACACGCACACGGGCCCCATTACCCAAGCGTTTCGACTCCAAACGGCCCAAAACTCTATTTTATCAATAAGGTTGTTACAGTTATTATTTTAAATAGAAAATAAAATAAACCTTATCAATACTGATATTTTACTTTGAATAAATAGGTATACTTTATGAGAAGACAGTCAGAAAAAAGAATTACCAATAAAAAAAGAATTTGTCGTATTTTTTTAAAATAATTATTTACAAAATACTAAGTGTGGGAAAAGAAAAATAAATGTTAAGCAGTGTACAGCAAAACCCCAATACTGGTCAAAGCTAATTTAGAAAATATTCTTGAAGAAAACACAGATTTGGCTCACTTTATTTTTCCTACAAGATCCAGACACACAGATTAAGTTCCTCCAAACTTATCTGGCTTGCTTGCCAAGACTTAAGTAACTAAAAGTGTACCTTCGTGTAGAAACCAGGTAAACAAATCTAATAAAAATCACATTACTGGCACTAATTTTGATTTATAGATTTGTTTTGTCTCAAGTTGTTTGTTGTTACCGTGGTTTTGTGTCTGTTAAAAAGTTTCTGCTTGTCTCATTTTTGACAGTGATTTATCAAGGATCAAAACGATTAAATCAAAGTAGGTCAAAAACTATTTAATAACCGTTTTATCAATCGAGCAATCGCTATATAAAACAATTGATTCAAGACAACAACGTAACCATCCATTATTTATTACCATTAGTATCCATCTTCTATATGTCTAGGTTTTCCGACTTCAAGGTCTAGCAAAACAGAAGGCCTCCTTTCAGTATTTTGAACAAATAATAAAATTCTAAATTACATGAATAAATACTTGTGTCAAAGGAAATAAAATTGCCATTCTTCACGCATGATTCCATCGGAATAATATATTATTATCAATAAAGGTTCGAGAAAATGTTAAGTATTGTCCTTTGACGAAAATAGTTGTAGGTCGTGATTTACCGTTTTCCGTTCCCGTTGAATTGTTTGGGCTCTAACAGACGCTCAGAAATGAAGCAAATATTTAGACTCGGCTCGTCTTTTGATTCTTGTTTACAATAATCAAAGTTTTAAACCTTTGTTCTGAAACTTTAAAAGCTTTATTTAACAAATAAACAAAAGCATTTATAGACTTTTCGAAATTATCATTTCAGCGGCGGGTTGTGGAGTTTGTGGTATTCAACCATATTCAAATACTGTGCTTTAGTTGGAATGCGCCTCAAAATTTGATCATTCCTCAAATCCTGAAACTCGCGTTGTTACACAATTTTCAAACGGATTCGTATAAATTTTCTCTATTACATGGGTCCTGAAAAATTGCCGAAAGTTTGGTTTAACGTCAGTTGGAATTCCGTTTGTTTTCATCTCTTTATTGGGATTTTTCACTGTCATCTGCAAACAAGGACAATAACTTTTAAAATTATGGAAATATCTATCGAAAATCCAATACCAAACTTACCGTAGCATTCTATGCAAAATATATTATCGATGTTTAAACACCATTAGGTTAGTTTCCTATATAAATTTAGCTTATGGTGTACAATAAAGTATATAATAAATAATAATGTCGCTAAGAAAAGCTATAACAATAATCTGACATCGATTTAATATAATCCTAATAACACGAGACGCGAGTATTAACAACAATGTAATTGATCCTTGAACATAAAAAACGGCTATAAAGCACAATCTATCAAGTATAAAAGAATTGCTAAAAGAATCGAATGGAAACCGAAACAAATAGTAAAAGAATCGTCTTAAGCGCTTAAAGCGTTATAATGGTAGAAATCCTTCGCATTCCGCGAACGTAATTCAAAGTTTCTTATGCTTACACCTGTTTCAGTATTAAATCAATCGCCTTCGGGTTAGTTTGAAGGACAACTCAAATAAAGGGTTGTTAGTTTTACTTACAAAGTAAATATAGCACTGGTTAGTACAAACATTTAGGTAGATCGTACCTTCCTAGTACAGTTTTGTGAACAATTAAGTTTTGTGAAACGCTTACATAGCAGGCATATGATCTATTGATAAAAAGGAAGTTCTCGCAAAAGGTAAAGATTGTAGATTCTTCGAAAAAGTCAAAAAAGATTTGTGTTAACACGTTATCTATCTGCAAATAGTTTTGAGGTTAACTAGTTTTGTGTTTATAAAATTGTTTAGGTGTACCACCTTGGAGACTAAAACTTTTTTCGGAATAAGTTCGTTGTTTTTATTTGTGGAATAGTTTTTAAGCTAATATAGGATATAAAAGGGCAGAGTTTTCGAGTAAGTATTTAAAGCGAAAAGTTGATGACACTCCGTCAGAGCCGATAATTTTCATTTGATCGTGTGGAGTTTAACAAAAAATGACACGTAACTGAATGCTCATCAGATTTGCGACTTATATAGTCTACTTTCTGCTCTAAAACCGTGTTGGTTTCCTCATTAATTTTGGGCCGCTCTATTCGAAAATACGGCTGATATTCGGGAATGAGTTTGAAGCTTCACGGGTGCCCAAAACAGGCTCATTATCGCTCCTAACATGAGTAGATTATGTTGTTAGTTAGTTTCTGGTTATCAAACCCGAATATTAAGGAGGTACCTGTAACGTAATACCTATTACTAACACGATTATGTTGAAACTTTGAAGCAGATATTGTTATAAAATCTCGACTCTGTTTGGCACGTGTAAAGATTTCGCCAAGATTTTGTATGTTCCTTTTCTAAAATTAGGATATTAAGAAAAGTATACATTAGAACGGTGAAGAACATGTCTCACAGATACAAGGTCTGTGTCTTAGCAGTGGGAATATTAAAGGCTGAATGATAAAAAGATTCAGGCTTCGACGGTTAAAGCTTCGGATAGGTACTCAATTAAAACTACAATAGGTGTTTTACTCACGACACCTTTTGTATTTTTTTAATATTTAGGTTTGAGGACTCTTTCAATTTAGACGTTTCGTGACGGACTGCTGTGGTACCGCAGCGGTGCGGGTACGCGCGTACTGCGCACGTCCGGTTGATTTTTACAAGCTTTTATTTAACTTGCAATGTATGTATGTATGTTCGGGTCAAATCATGCAACTGAATTTCAAAGCAGTTATCCTCCACCGATTAAGAAAACTTTTGCATACACGATAAGTTTAGATGACAATGCTTAGTTAGCTAAGTGACGTCATTCTAAATCTGACGGACACTGCCATGATATGGGTGTCAAATGAAAGAGTTTGCTGAGAAGAATACGAAAAAGGCTCCTTTATAAAAAAAAATTACGACTAATTTTATTTTCATACATTTCATATTTTTTATTTGCATTTTTTTTTGTTTACGTGAACTTCTTTCGGCTGAAATGATGATGATGAAGTTAAAGTTCAAGTTTTTGATTTGAGTTTATTCAAAACTACCAATGAAGCTGACTGCAGCTACTGACAGCTTCGTTGGTGGTTTTAAAAAAAAAGCTTCACTTCTATTTTTTGAAATTAAAGATGAAGAATATAAACGGCTCCACCTCGATTTTGATTAACTGCGAGTTGTACTGAGCTAAAGTTAATACGAAGAACTGAAATGCAAATTTTCTTCATTAATTCTCAGTTAACTACCGACATGTGTTGAGTAGCCTTTTCAATAAATATATTAGTTCTAACACTTGCTTTTTCTGCTTCTTTTGTTCTTTTGCGTTGGTGAAATTGCTATGAATAAGGGTCGGTTTTAGAATTGATTATTATTATATTGCCAAAGTTTAACAGGTTTTGGGTTTTGATTTTGTTCTTGTTGCTTTCGTGTGAGGATGTGGCCTCAGACACCACAGCCACCCTCTGTGGTGTGGTGTCAGAGTTAATTGAGCCGCCTCTGGGAACCCCACAGTTCAAGTTACGCACAATTATTATGTGTACAAGTTATCTACATTGGTTTCGTACATTTTACGTGATGCGTGCACAACTAAACAGGCAAACAGTCAAAAATGCTGGCAATGGTTGGTTATCTTTTAACACCCTGGTTATTTTTTTTGTAAATATTTTCGATGTACAAAAACGAGCTTTCTACAGATTTATTATATGTATCGATAAGACTGTTTAAGTTTAGTTTAGACCATTTACCAGCTTTCTTCAGTTATTAAATGTAGGGACCTAAGGAGTTGGTTTCTTCTAAGTATAAAAGTAATAATGAAGTTATCATCGCCTAACTTATTTTTTCATGTAAATAATGTAGATAAAAACCCGACCAACTTACACAAAGGCAGGACGTTTTCAAATGTGGCAATACTTTCTTGATTTATGACAGTGAATATTAATAAGAAAGTTTCCTTAAGAGAACTCGACAAAAACCTTAAGATACAAACATAGCAAAACATAACTTATATCAAACACAATTAATTATAACAGCTATACAATAATAATTATAACAGAATGAGAGTTTAAGAAGGTAGGTAAGATACACAAAAGTAATAATGAATTTTAATTAGGTACCAAACTTATATTTGTTTGATTAAGAACTTCCAAACAAAGAAAGACTTGAAATAGAATATTACTCCATACATTTATTGATCACTAGCTTCTTCCAGCGGCTTCGCGCGCGTGTATGTCTAAAATTATCCCAAGAGAACATAATCACAGGATAAATAATATCCTATGTGCTAGTCTTGACCACAATCGATCTCTGTGCCAGATTAATCCAGATCCGTCCAGTTGTTTGAGCGTGAAGAAGTAACAAAAATACTGTTACAAGTTATGGCAACGCCATCTAGTGACGAGAGGAAGAACTAGGTAGTAATTAGTGGCGCCATCTAGTGTCGAATAGCGGAACTAATTTTCTTGTGACGAATGGAATTTTTCAGAATGTTCGGCTCGAAGTATAGAAGTTTCTAGTCGCTTCGGGAACATTGAGTTCGAATGTTGATTGAACATTGAGTTCGAATGTTGATTGTTCTGGAAGTTTTTCGAATTATCTAGAACAGTACGGAACGTTCTAGAAATATCTTCCGTGCAATATAAAGAGCGGTCAGGTTCGTCGTGGGTCAGTTTCGATTGAGAAGCGATACAGAGCGAACAGAAAAGGAAAATAGTGCGAAGTAATAGAAATGTTAAAGAAGTGTTCTTGTAATAAAGTGTGATTAATTGAAGTCTGCTATTTAAATAATTTAACCCTGAACCCCAGCTCGTAACAATACAAACACAAACAATCAAAAACTTTTGCCCTTATAATATTATAATATGATAGTACGTATCTAATGTTTTAATTAAAAGGTGAGTTTCCCTAAGAATGCTATATTTTTTTAAACACCTACCTACATATCAAAGCAAAACATAACTCCATAGCAAATACCACATAATTTAATTACAATTTACGAAGCGTAATGAAATATGCGTATATGCGGCGTTCGGAAAGTTGCGTGGTATCTTCTCGTCCAATTTACCGCAGTGTCTCAAGACAAAAATCGATACTGTTGCGAGAGTTTGCAGTGTCAAAAATAGATCTAATTATCATAGTATGACAGCTTTACAAATCTTCAACCCAAATATCTAAGCAAACACAATGTAATCCACTTATAATACAGAGAGTCATCTGCTCCACCTATTAAACAGACTCATCTGCTTGACATCAGTATGATAACATTGTGAACAGTTAATTGTTTGCATAAGTTATTCGTGACGCGTTCGACGGGCGCGACGAATCTTCAAGAGCGCTTGCTTATAAAATACATGTTTAGTTCGTAATGTGATGAGCGCAGTACAAGATGCAAGCGATTTGGAGACGAAAGACGATAAAACAATTGAACATCCAAATGACAGAACATATTCCAAACTTGAATGATTTATTTCAGGCTTGAAGGTGAGACAAAAATTCTCAAAGGAAACTCTGTACAAGAATCTTTAAGCGCTGCATAAATTGAAAATAGTGCCGACATCTCGTATTTGAATACAATTGCAAACAGACAAATTGCCAGATGTTTACCGGTACCCTCTCAACAATGTCATTTCAAGCGCCAAAATACTCGTATACTTGTTTGCACTGCAGCTTTTTTTTTATTATTTTTAAGCCAGAATTATTTTCTTCTCTTATTGATAAATTAATACTGTACCCAGGAAAAAGTGTTTGTTCATGTTCTAGGCAAGAATTAAAGTTTTATGGGGTTTTTGACTGCCCATGCTTTTTAATCCAATTAAGTACATTAATTAAAATATCGTTTACACGCACAGAACATTAAAACCTTTTAGTTATGGTAATACCTACACTACACAAGTACACACCCAAAAAACCTAAATTCGCTCACTCTTATCACTTAAACCTATCTTAATTATATCACGTGACGTCAAAGTTCATTGTGTTGAGCCTTGTCTCAAAAACCGCCATGACGACAAGTCTGCTTATCTTCCGGCTTATAACTACCGTATAAGGTACCCATAAATGGTTTAATTAAGGCACTATCTTTATAGAGAGCGAACCGCAGCTAGCATAGGTGGTGCCATTGAGAACTCAATTTAAACTAACTGTTGACTGCGACTTCGTGTACATACGAATATACTAACTTCTGTTAGCAGCTTCGACCGCGTAAAAGTCGGAAATCCGGGATAATTTTTTTCCTATGTCCTTCTTCATAATCAATTAATCAAAATAAGCTTAGCGGTAGACAGCATTACTTTAGCATTGATACTGGCTTCTACCACCGGCTTCGCCCGCATGTACTTCGGTAACTATCCATATGGAGGATAATATTTTTATGTAGTTTCAGCGGTTTAATTCCAAATGTGCCCGCAACAATGAGACATGGATTACTATCAAATGCGGCTTAAGTCGTTACTGAAAATCTGTGCTATAGGACCAAATGCCGTTTTCCAGACGCTATTTTAATAAACTGATAGACAATCCAACCCTTTATTAAGTTTCGTTCATACCCGGCTTTGTAAAACAGCACTTCTCAAGCAAAATGTGCCAGTTTTTGACAAAATGTCGCATTAGAAATTATATTTATTAAACGGAGTCCTGATTGATGCAGGGCGTCTAACGTTCTGAGTGCTGACGAAAATAAATCATCTGTCACTTTGGCTTTTCGGTATTGTATAGTCTTACAGTTTATTTCAGGCTTAAACCTGTTTAGGAACGAAACTGTTTTATTTGACGTAATGTATGTTAATTTAGGTATTTCTTTGAAATAAATATTATTTATTTATTTATTATTATTTATTTATTAGTTTATACAACATCGCGTTCGGGAAGTTGCGCGGTATCTTCTCGTCCAACTTACCACAGTGTCTCAAGACAAAAGTGACAGGACGGGACATGGTCGCTCACAATGGGCCTCATCAGAAAGCTTAAAGTCAAAGGGCAATGGAGAGAGCCATGCTCGGAGTTTCCTTGCGTCATCGAATCAGAAATGAAGACCGAAATGAAGACGAAGATGATCCGCAAGAGAACCGACGACGTTACCGATGTAGCCCGAAAAATTGCCAAGTAGCATTGGGCAGGGCACATTGCTCGCAGAACGGATGTCCGTTGGGGCCGAAAAGTTCAAGAGTGGCGACCGCGTGCTGGAAGACACAGCGCTGGAAGGCCTCCCTTTAGGTGGAGCAACGACCTGGTAAAGTCCGCGGGAGTCCGGTGGATTCGAAACGCACAGGACCGATCAGTGTGGCGACGCTTGGGGGAGGCCTATGTCCAGCAGTGGACGTCTTTCGGCTGAAATGATGATGATTAGTTTATCGTTGCGCAGGAACGCCTTGCAGCAATTACACCAATGGAGCACAATCTCATAATAAACTCACTATAAGTTCAGGCTTCCTCAAAATGATTTCATGTGAGCCATTTCAAAGAAGTTCTATTTAAACATATTTTCAGTCTATAAGTCTGACTACCTCATTACTGGCCTCTTTCAAAAGGCCAGATATCCTCTCCGTTGCCTTTCATGTTTAATTCTGTTTCACAGAGCTCATATTAATTGGCGCCGAAGCAGCTAATTTGTAACTTTTGATTACATACGAGTTGGAAAGGAAACCACTCTTTGACTGTACAGACAGATGTTTAAATTCTTTTTAAAAATAACATGATTAATCTTTAGAATTGTACGTATCACCATATCGTTTCGTATAGTATCGTGTCGTATCTTATCGTATTTCTGGGCATTGGTCCTCATTAAAGCCACCGTAACCCAGTAACTGAGCTCATTATTATATTAATCTGATTTATGCATAATTTAGATACTGCTAATTACTTAATTATGCTCACAAACAGGCCGTTATCCTCTGGGAATAACCCTAAAAGCCGACATTTTAATAAATGAACAACAAATGTTACATTAATTGTGAAACAAAATATTTTAGCCTATTTTTACAATACCTACTTCATTAATGAGAAAATGAGATTTCAGAGTCAAGATCGTGATAACATTCCCTCGTGTATAATCATCTTGTTAAGCTACACGCTACTAAGGGCCTTAGGTGGTTTTTACAACGTAGATGTACGAGGTAGTTAGGCGAGGCGAGGATGTGTAGCAGCGTTGAACAAATTGTGTTGATTGTTTCCACGATAGACGTGCGAGGAGGTTGCGCTGTACGAGGATACATAGTAAAGCTGATAATCAGTGCTGTGCACACATCCCTCGCACACACAAATCTCGTTTTTTACAAGCTTTTTATTAACTTGCAATATTTGTACGTAAAATTTGCAATAATTTTAAAGCAGTTATCCTCAACCGATTAAGATGAAATTTTGAATACACGAAAATTTTATTTGTATGTATAAATATCAAGCTCCGCTTCGCTCTTTTCGACCAGAACTGTTCTAAGCCAGGTTAGGAAAATGAAGTGATCCCAAAGGTGGAATATTTCCTCGCGCGCCGTCTATCTACCTCGCACATCTCTGGTGGAAAAGTGCCCTTAATCCGTGACTGCTCCGGACTAGCTAATCGTGGCAAAAGCCGCGCCGTAAGGGACATTAAGTAATGTGGGACACTATAACAAATTAATTTATCGTTACCAGAATCTCAAATATGCTGGAAACCAATAAAATCGACTGTTTAGATCGTAGGATGTGATTTTATGTTCAGCCATAACCGAGTTTCTTGGTATTCTACCTTCGTTTTATTGAGGTCATACCATCACGTCATGGACTCCCTGAGGAGTAAATTAAAGAGGTATAGTGGCACGCTAATGTTTTACGAAAATCGATTTAGTTATGTACCTCAAAGAGCCGAAGAGAATCGTAAGTGAACCAACAAATATTATTAATAATTGAATTCAAAATCCCACGCTCACCTTGCTAGCTCACTTCCTAGAAGAACAAAATTAGGATTGCTATAACTGCATTCATCATCATCATCATCATATCAGCCAAACGACGTCCATTGTTGGACATAGGCCTCCCCCAAGCGTCGCCACATTGACCGGATCCCCGCAACCTGCACCAGGTCATCGGTCCACCTGGTAGGAGGCTTTCCAACGCAATGTCTTCCAGTTCGCGGCCTTCCGTTCTGCCATCAATGTGCCCTGCCCACTGCCACTTAAGTTTAGCAATTCTTCGGGCTATTTTGGTAACCCTGGTTCTCTTGCGGATCTATACATTTCTGATTCGATCACGCAAGGAAAATCCGAGCATAGCCCTCTCCATTGCCCTTTGGGTGACTGTAAGCTTTCTGATGAGGCCCATTGTGAGCGACCACGTCTCAGAGCCATAGGTAGCCATAGGTTATCATGCCTTATTGCTTATTATGCTGCATTCAACATACAAAAAATACAACTAGTAATAAAATCGCTACGTTTAGTAGCAACACATCGCGTGCAATTCATAGTCATTATTGATACATGACAGGCAAGTTTTTATCTAAATCACACAAGATGAAACGATACGAAAATTCAATAAAGAGAGAATCAATTAGATATGATAAATCACCGGCTGTTGTTAGTTCCACGAACCAATTAGTACAAATGGATCACTTAGCCGATGATCATGCAACATCCTGTATATCAGGACAAACATAATACAATATACCTAGATTGTTATTTGGCTTTTAGCTGAATTAATAAGCACAACGTAAAAGCTTCAGGTGGAAACCAATTTTCAACAACATTGTAGTATTTAATGGGTTTTTATAAAGTTCCGCAGTTTCACTATGAAACTTTGCGTCGCATCAAAATAGATTAAAGTTTGTAACTTAAAAAGATGCTGCAGTAATAAACCTTTTGTTTAACAGGATAATATCTTCCTGAGGGCATAAGAAAACTACGCTATCACAAGGAATCTTTGTGGTTTCTTTTCAAACTAAGACCGTCTTTTACTTGATCTCGTCGACAACTCTTTATACGGGTAAAAGTTGCCAGTGCCACACAGGGGCCACAGAAGTTTGTGGGAAAATAGAACATGATCGTAACAAGTTGTCAGCAATTGAATTGTAAAGTAATGGGGTAAGATTTGAAAGGTCTACTGCCTTCAGCGAGTTTCATAACTTTGTTAATATTTGTCTGTTGAACGAGTGTTTGGAATTCGGTTTGGGTGTCGGTATTTGATGTTCCAAATATTTAAAAAAAGTTTATAATGGTTTTTCTTTGTCACCGAAAATGCTTTCAGTTGTTTGTTATATTTAAATATTTGGATACCGTAAGGATAGTTAATTTAAATGAATTTCAGCATATCTCTATATTTTTTTGTATAATTTGCGTCAGGCATGACGCTGACCATTAATAAAATAGAAAAAAAAACAAAAGAAAAACGAAAAATATTTAAATGCCGGGCCCGTAATATAAGCTCTTAGTGCAAGGTTATTTCCATTGTGCGTAAGGGACAGATGTATACACTGGATATAATCTTACTCTAAGAACTCATGATAGGGCCCCTGGAGAGAACTTCTTATGCTATTACTCGTATGTACTGAGGGTGGTCACTATGTGAGTGGCTTCCAAGGTCGCATACTGAATAAATTATGTGTAAATTCTAGATTATGAGAAAAATTCTAAGATATGTAAAAATTCCAGCATGAATATTTTATTATTCGTGTAAACATTTCAGAAATAGTGAAGTACTTGAATCCCGCTAAGTTTTATATTAAAGTGATGATCGTAGCTCAGACCTCGACACGTTTCAGAACGTGGACTATATTTTGAATGAAGGAAAATTCTTATTTCTTAGAAATATTCCCTCTCTTAATGGAATACTTTTGAATTTTGTAGATACGAATGTGAACATTGTATCTTCAAAATCACAAAATTGAGACTGAGTTGTGTGATCTCTAGTTTTCTAAGCCAAACATAAGCTTGTCTTAAAGCTTATGATTGGCTTTAAAGCTCATCGCCCCAAACATTCGTCAAATGAATTTGAGACAAAAAGCTTTGAATGATTTGAAAGGATCAGTATCTTTAAAACGCCTTTTCTACTTATTGTCTCATGGACTAACTAGATGTCAAAATAAAATACTAACTAATCATTTAACATATTTTTGGTAAAGGAAAACCACAAGGATTCGATTTATTTGTTTATTTATTTATTTATTCAAAATTATGTAAGTAACACCTTAACAGCTATAACGCCAATGTGATGTTACTACCGCAAAGATACTAACAGAAATACAATTAAAAATACAATTTAAAAATACCATTAAAACAATTAAAAATACATTCAAATATTACAAATAATATCAATTAAAATAAAATCAATCATACAATTATAAATAAAATTAAAATCAAATTAACATACAATTAAACAAAAATTAAACAAAACAACATACGAGTACATTTAATTTACAATTAAAATCCAATTAAAAGCCAACTAAAATCCAAATAAAATCACTTTGTTATTTAATACTTCATGCACAAAACCTTAGAGAGGGATGAAGCAGATAAAAAAATATAAGGAAACCTATGCCTTTGTAAAGAAGTGGTGGTAATTTACTTTAAGCAGGTTATCGGCAACCCAAGGTTCAGCAGAAAACTTGGAAATACAAACGGAACAGAAAATTATCTCTAAATCAACACCTGAAAATATCTCCGCACAGACTATGCGTTCTATCTGAGGCTTGCCGACTCAGCTCCACTGACTAACTTAGTTACCGCTACCTGATTGGCTGATAGGCAGAGAATATAGGGTTGTGACTTTAGACACCGCAGGAACTGCGACTTTGGTACAATTATATTTTGTTTACGATTTTGTTGTAGTTCTAATAGATACTGTATTGCTTGTAATGGCTGGTCAATCATTTTGTTTGATTGAATTAAATTCAGACAACCACATATTTATAAATATATTTATTTCTAAATAACTTTTCCCGTTACCCGTGGTACAGATAATATAATACTAGTATACAGATGCCTCATCCCATACAAAGAAACCGTGCTGACGCAGCTAGCGTTTTACGGCTGATTAAACATATTATTTTTTGTACATCGATCGCGTTCGGTTCCGTTTCACGGCGATAGATAGATGGTGTTAGAAGCGACTTGCAAATAAAAGGGTTTACTCGGTTCGTGAATATTTTTTTCTTTAAATAAATTGACAGTTTTACTGTTTCATTGCACCATAATGTGTTACAATACAAACAATCGAGTATTGCCTCAGAAATTTAAAAGCGCGCCATCTATTGACATCAATTTTAAATGATCCGTTCAAATAATCTTTGAAAGGTAAATGAAGAGCCCAATATTCCATAATTTAGTGCTTAGGAGAGTTGATTAAACAAGAACATTTAAAATTTTATGTTCAATTCCAAAAAATGATAATTTTACACACAATCCAATATTAAATCGGTGCAAATCGTACCATCTAGTGATATTTATATGAGCCAAATTTTCTTTTTTAGCGCAGGAATCCTGTGCCCGTGGCTTATCCTACAAGAACCCGTGATTCTTGTACTTACGTGTGAGCTCGCATGCATGTAAGTTATACCATAAAGTACAAAGTTGCTTGAAATAAATATCCATAGGCCTTGCTTTGTTTATCTTGATAACGTTTTGTTTTTATTGAAGGTATGAAAGGTATACATTTAATATGACAAGTAATTATATTGGAAATATCGAGCAAATATTTGAAAACTGCTGAGCTCGTCAGATAAGAGACAGATAGATGAGACTATTGAGGAGAGGTGTCTATTACGAATTGCCGAGTATATGAAGCCTATCACAAAAGTGAAATATTTTCCGACAGCGAATACACAAATACGTGACAAAGCTTATTACACGATCCAAGATTTTCTTAATAATTAGTACCTACTATAATCTGTCAAAATGCACCTAATTCTAATTGTGTAAGATTTGCTTAATATGATACCTATGATTATTTTTGCATGTTGACAAAATTATTGTATGCCTACTAGGCAGGACATAATGGAGCTGTATCTTACCTAACATATGTCTGTATAACCTATGTCCACAATAATAAGATTTGATTTAATTTGGAACCTGAAATCCAATTAAATTTCTGGTAGTAAATTGATTAAACACTAACATTCCACTCTGAATCGAAATATTAATCATATCCTGTACAAGGTCGTCTGTGTAGGTATGTAGGTACAGACAAGAACAAAAATATTCTTAGATTTCACAATATTCTAAAGCTGTCTCGTTGAGTTTCGAATTGGCGGAATTGATAAAGTAATGGTAGAATTTACGTGTAATAAGAGTACTTGCAGACCGCATAATTTTTATATTATTTGATTTTCTTATTATTCATATATTACTACATATATTATTCATTTTTCTTTTAAATCTTATTTTAATTTTGAAACTCGTTGTTGAATTTATCTAAGGGCCATTTGACACCTTTACGCAAAAACGTATTTAAAACATATTATCAATCGTTGAAAGACGTCAGAGGCGGATTAATGTTTTAGTACGTTTACCGTTTACATTAAATATATTTAGTGATTTGTGATGCAAGTAAGCCTATAAGTGTGTAACACCACCCAGATCATATTCATATAATTATTTGATTTTCAAAAGTTCAAGACAAGATCTTACAAAAGTACTATTATAAATATATGGGCCCTATACAGTACAGTAAAAAGTAATAAAGCAACCCATCCACCCAACCAAGTGAACAAGACGGAAGAATACTTATCCTTGTTCCACCAACCGGACACATTTTAGCCCTTGACTGTATATTCTATTCTATTCTAATCTTCAGCCCAAGACTGCAGGTAGGTAAAGAAACGGCTGTGGAATTACAGATGCTCGCCGTCGTCTCCGCATTGTTTCAAACAACGCAGATAAGATCCGCCTGGACTCTCAATAACAGACATACCGAACTGGTATTAATGAAAATCGTTTTGCTACCTTGAATTCCAGAATTTGAATCGTGTAAATTGTTTACCAATATCTACTAGTTTGTTTCATGAATGGTTGGTAGTTCGTTAAATATTATCCACTTGAAACTGTCGTTTTACATTAAATCACACTAATAATAAATGTTTAAAACGAAGATGAAATCGATCAATGGACCCAAAGGTTGACTGGTAGATATTTGCATGTTGCTTTAAGTCCTCCGACTGTACATGAAGTTTATATAAATAAAACAAAGTATTTAAATCTTAGATGTTTCAAATCAGTCACAACTTAGCAGCACAGACATATCTAGTGGAAAATAATGAGGAGTATCGACCTTAATTAATGGGAAATGGCTTAAAATAGAAAACAAAAGGAAAGACAAAAACTAAAAAATATAGTTTCAGTTGATTTTCCATCTGAAAAATCACTTGACTTCCATGAAGGCCTCAATTAAAGAAAGTTTAATTAGTTGTAAAAATAAGCCTGTCGTGGGTGCTTTTATAATTATCTCAGAATTAATTTTACAGCAAAAGATTAAGATGTGGGTGTAGGCACGTGTCCATATTTACTGACAAGTTATTAATATTGTATTAATATAATGAGTTATTGTGGGTAACGCTGTAGTCAAAGATGGATTGGTTGTTTCTACACAATTTATATAATAATATAACATGAATCTTTGCTCCGTTAAAAATCGCCACTCACAAAATGCTCCATTAGAAGACTGATAAACACAAATCGTCGCAAATATTCAGATAAATAAGTACATAGATGAATAAAAAAAAACCTTTTTACAATCACACAGATAACTTACCTCACTGGAAACGTCAGATAAAATCGATGGGTTCGCACTAGAACAGATGGAACGGAACCAACGCTTTTCATTTGATGCAAGTCGTGTCTAAGGGAAATTGATTATATTGAGAGTCACTACGCTACCTGACGTTTCCATCACACTATTGCTAGCTTTACATGTACTTTCTTTAAATGAGGTGGTGGTGGTCTTTCTTTCTTTAACAAAATTGAGGACATAGTAAATGTATTTGAGCTGTTAAAGTATTTAGTACTGCATTTATCAGGGGTTGAGTTTATGGTCGCCCCCCTTGGTCTGTGACAATTTGATACATTATTCAAATTCTATTGCAAGCAATGCCTTTTGGAATGCTAAGGCATATTTGGGCGATCCTTGTGAATTATTTATCATCGCTAATCAGGGGTCTGGAGGGATTTCCTTCCTCAATGAACACAAATTAAGAATTAAAGGCTAAATAAAAACCATTAATCAGCTCTTGGGAGCCGTCAACGGCTTTTCCTTGTTTGACTTTTGGAAGTCAAAGAAGGAAAAGCAGTTGACGGCATCCGTATAAAATACAGTTAAAATAAAAGTGCCATTCGTCCCCCAATAAGGCTTTCCATCCCTCCAGTTACTGTAAATGTGAGGAAATCCATTTTAAATAACAATAAAAGAAAGAAAGAAAAAGAAAGAAAAAGTGTTTATTTGTCACAAAACGACATACATTATAATAACATGCTTATGCTAAACCCTTAACAATAGTATTAGTAGTACTTAAATTAAGTTAGTAAAGACGAGAAATAAATCAAACAACAATAACATATACTACCCGTGTATCGTGTTCCCCTTGTCAGGTTTTTACATTTAAATGCGTTGGCTGTCGCGGTGCGGCTCAGGAAAAAGGAATTTCATCCAGTTACGTGAAAGCAATAACAATTCTGAGAGGATAACACGATACAACTTCACTAATATTAATGTAAAAGTGAGTCTGTTTGTCCTCATGGTACGAATAAACAGTTCAACTGTTGACATTTCAAATAGATGTAGCTCCGATCTGTCAAAGTGGTGTTTTATCAATCCAAATGTGCATAAAAGAGACATGATTTCATAAACAAATTTAGAGTACCTTTGCGGCTTTGTTGCTATTTAAAAAGATTCATAACAATTTGAAAGACTATTTTGTGAAAGATCATTTGGCCATTAAGGAAGACAACTCAGAAATTGCTTTACAAAGGGATGTATATAAGATAAAGGGATATATTTACCTTTTATAGTAGAACTTTGTATGTCATAATATTATTATGCCTAACAACGGATAGCATAAACTTCATTTTGCAGAAGATCGTTTGGCATACACTCATTTATCATACATTCAAAACTAATAATTTTGTAAGTCAGAATCATCTTTAGGCATAAATTTCAAATCGATAGTCATTAAAAGGCAGAACCATCATATCGCAGAAAGTTCAGTCAGAATCGTTTTTGGCATACATTTTATATCCATATTAATTGAAATACGCATCTGTCACATTGCAGAAAATTCATAGTTAGAATAATTTTGTATTTTCACCATAATAATAAAATTGAATGAACACATTTTTTTTTGTTTTTACTTCTCTGTAAGAAGCTCGCAGGTCGCCTCGCCCCACCGCGCCTACGCAGGTTTAATTACACTCTAGGGGTAGGGCAGACAAGACTACGTGGAGTCGGTTTTGCAGCGATTCGTTTCTGTCACTAACTTTTGTAACACAACATATTGACTTTTTAAGAAAATATTTTAATTTTAATTTAAGGTTAAAAATGCTATTTTATAGAAATACCATAAAATTATTCCAAATGAATTTCTGCCATGTTCATAATATGCCAAATGAAATTATGGCAAATAAAATTCTACCATCTTATAAGTAAGCCATTGTAAATTAGGACATATAAACATTCGGCCAAACAATAATCATATAAAATATTTTTTATGCCTTAAAATATTCGTTTATGCCAAATAAATTTCGGAGCATCAAGATTCTGCCAGATAGAGGGAACCCAAGATAAAGACCAACAGTTTTAGTCGGTGTTTACGCTTTTAACCAAGCTGCTGAATACCAGTTAATATTTTCTAGTTACCTAGTGAGAGGAAAATCGATATTCTAATCCGATGCTCAAAATTTTAAAGTTCTGACTGCCTGTAGCGTGAAGCGACGGCTTAACGTGCTATGTAGAGCTTGGCATCGGTAGCTATTGTAATAGTATCATAATGTGAGTATGCACCCTGTTGGTATATTTGGAAGGGATATATGTAGCTCTTGAATACGGTTTGACATGTAGATATAAGGGCGACGCAGATTTAAAAACAAACGCTCGAATGAAATGGCGTAAAAATAATGGATATAATATGGAAGGGTAGCTTTTGCGTCTTGTGAGTGGAGTTTCTGATCCGTTCTTCTTCATACCTACCTACATTTT
This sequence comes from Orthosia cruda, assembly GCA_964057195.1. Classification (NCBI taxonomy): domain Eukaryota; kingdom Metazoa; phylum Arthropoda; class Insecta; order Lepidoptera; family Noctuidae; genus Orthosia; species Orthosia cruda. The sequence goes on along the minus strand of OZ059830.1, from coordinate 9,290,476 downwards.
TAATGGATAGTGAAATCAATTGTTATTACTTCTTAATTTTTTTTTTAAATCAGGACAGCCGTTTCTTGAATAAATTATTTGACTTTGATTAATTTGTCATTAACTGGAAACCATAGAAAAGTAGGACAACATATGGCAAATGTTTCAATTAAGGTCCATCCACATATATCAGGGCCGTGCCCGGGACGTGACAGGGCCGGGTCCAGGCATTGAAGCTTCGTCACTGGCCAACAAGTTCATAAAAAATGTATACAACGATATTTTTTGAGCCCCTGACGGGGCACGGTCCGTCCACGTCCCGGGCACGGCCCTGATATGTGCGGATAGACACTTATTGGCGATTCTATCTATACCAATATTATAAAGAGGAAAGATTTTTTTGTTTGTTTGTTTGTACCGAATAGGCTCCAAAACTTCTGAACCGATTTCAAAAATTCTTTCACCGTTGGGAAGCTACTCTATCCCCGGGTGACATAGGCTACTTTTTATCCCTGTATTCCCACGGGAACGGGAACTACGCGGGTGAAACCGCGAGGCGTCCTCTAGTTTTCAATAAATTGATGATTGATAATATAATGAGATCGATCACTGAAATATAAATGACATAAACATGACCGCTCTATCCGCTTTCCTATGAGAAAGTTTAGATTATACTGAATTCCGGAGAGTTTCCAATGCACCATGTTGTACACAATATACATTTTCGTAAGTACATAAAGTAACGAATTTGTTTTTCGAGGTCAACCATATGGTATTGCGTGTTGCTACTGCTGAGCTATACTCATTTGCAATGATATTTATTGGCAAGTAAACACATCAACCAGACGATTTTATGAACTGACAACGAGGCTTAAATATGTTTTATGTGAATTGTTCTTTCTAGAACTATTGTGACAGTATAATCGGATTCAGACATCTCAAAAACATAATAAAGCCTCAGATTTAGGTCCACAAAAGCACTGAATGAACTCTTAAGGGACGAAAGTTCTACGTCCGCAAACAAAGCGAGAAGAAGACCGTAACGTAAATAAATGCCAAAGTTACTTAGTATTCAGGGACACTGCTAAATATACAGACAATAACATCTTCCATTATGCCCATTAATTCGCCATCAATAAATGCCATAAACGGGGAATAGAACGATATTACTATTTTACTAGGCAGACGACAGTATTTCTTTGTTGGTTTTTCTTTATTTACAAAATTATTGTCTGTCTGTAATATGTAATTCATATCTGCCTGGATGTTAAGGTTCTAGCTTATTGGATCTTATTAGATATCAAAGGTATGCATTTGGCTTGTATATCCATCTCATTTTTATTATTTAACCTTACTCAAAGAAAAAGCAGTCTAGCATGGCGATCAATGCACGTTCCGTCTCTTTATGACAAGTTTTACCTACAGCGGGCAAATTACAGGATGTATAAGGTACGAATAGAACGAACGTTATTTTTGTTTCTTTAGATGTCTCTTCCGAATAATATTGTGATTCTCCAGTGAAGAAACAACATGCTTACGAATTAAACAGACCACCACTGCTTATTTTTCTATGTCGATTGCAACAATCAACTGTGTTAAATAAACTCTGATTCTGACAGGACGTGTCGTCGCCTCCAGCGTTTGTAAAGAGATGTGATGGACGGAAACCATTATCTTAACAATTTAACGTGTTCATTACAAATAGGTGCCTACACATCAAACGGTTCTTCTGTACGAACACTGATTGTTTCGAAACGTATCACATCAGAACGTCGATACGATGAAAAACCTCCATGCTCTGCTTTTTCTCGCATTTTGAATTCAAAGGCGTGTGGAATTGAATTCTCACACACGTGTGTCTTATAGCATTATTACACGGTTCAACCAAATTGATTCACTTTGATTGAAAGGCTCGGAAATGAAAGGTGTGGCCAATATTGAATGAATCACTTTTATGTTTACTCAATTCAATTTGGTTGCTTCATCCAAATTGAAAACCGTAAGTGAACCATGGAAAATGGCCTTTATTAATTCCTCGTATAAGTTTGAATATGTAACTCAGATTTACAGTATTGTTTTTCTTAACTAAAATATCTTCTGACCACGATTTGACGTTCTAATATATACACAGTATATTTTTCTTTTGATTCAGTTTACACAAATAGGAATGCGTATCTAAAATATTTTGTTGTTTCAATACTTCTGAATAAACGCCGCTATACAAATATGTAAAGAACGATCTTGGTGATCTTACAATAATATTCGTTGAATAAAGATAACAGTTTTATTTGAAATGAGATAAAATCATTAGTTTGATGATTCCCTGATATGTAACAGACATAAGTCAATAAACTGTAGTCTCAGGATGTAGGTAACTAAGCGGAATTATGGATATACAAAGGGTTTGATTTACGGATGAAAGACATCATCTTTGACTATACTGTGATTTTTAATTTTGTAGACTAAACTGACGCCAATGGTGTTACTTTTTTAATTTTGCAAGCGCGGAGCATAGTGTTGTAGATAAGGTTCAATCATAAGTAATTCATCGAATCGATGCGACATGACTCCTCAATTTAATTTTACCAATTGGTGTAAATAAATGTTTTATGAATATAAACGTAATAAATTTAAATATATCAATATTTATACACATAGTACATACACTTTTATTGTGTTAAATATGAAATCAACAATATAATAAAAATGCGATTGATAAATTGACGTCTGACATAAATGAGTAGAAACTAAATAAGTGCAGCTAGTTCTTAACAAAAGTATTTTTTTTGCCGTGAAATAGTTAGATTTTTGATCAAGTTTCGATCACTCAGAATAGTCAGGATACTACACTATTTTTACGTAACGATAAAGTGACAACCCCCCAAATGTCAGTTAGTCTACGAAATAAAAAATCAGAGTTATAACTAATGCACGCCATCTGGCATTAGCTTCAAAAATGTCCGTTGAACAGATACGCTTGTAATAATAAAACGTAAAATATATCCACACGTCACCAGGGTAGGTTAGCGACCTTCAGTTTGGAGGCATGACGTCAACGATATTCTTTTTCACATCGTCCATGTTATAGCAAACATTACGCTCATACAGCCAATAACGTTATGGTCTGTCAATACTGGCTCAGTTTCCAAAGTGCGTGCTTATTACGTGAACATGGCTATCTATGTTGCGTCGAATTTCTCTTTTGTTTTTTTTTGTGTTATTAGATGGGTTTGATAGCCATTGGGTAGGTGGTCTACTTGGATACTAAATTGACGGTCATTGCAGTCAATCTATGAACAATTGCTTCTTGCCCTTGGCTTTGGTTGGCAAAGGGTATTGGCACCGTGATACAAAGTAGGTACCCAATCTCCCAATTCAAGTCTGTGTTAAGTACTTGTGTGCTATTTAGCAGATAATTAATAATAATTGTAATATATATTTATCTTGATATATATCTTTATGAGGGCCCATTAATTGAATGTGCCAGTCCCCCCTGCCATTTTATAACCGTGTACTTCAACAGTGGTCAGGCAGGAGCCAGGAGTCCTCCTATAGTTTTAGGTAATTGATCTACTAAACCTACTAAACCCATAGCCCAATGCATTTTTCTCCATATTTTACAATAATCCTGCACCAACCGGGGATTGCCCTTGGGTGCACTTGCACAGTGCATACAGGGATAATCGTCGGTCGGTGTTCGATAATGGCGGTCATTTCCTGACATATGCCTAACAAGGCCTCTGCTATTTGGCTTCGGCCCCTCGCACGGCTTTTAAAGGACCGGGACCCCAGGGTCCCGATATTGTGAAAGATAATATAGTAAATGTAATATTAATAGAATAAATAACAAATCGAATTGGACATCTGAAAAACCAGAGGCATTATATGCGTGGTGCGCTGTGATTTTAGAGACAAAATTAAAACCTCCAAAAAAATCCCTGAAACTCCAAAACAACTAAGCAAAAACTGAAAAACCGTTGTAAAAGTACCACGGATAAGTTCCTTTTTAAAGAGCTTTAACCCTGTAATAACAAGCACCTTAATAGTAGTTTTATTTAGCTTGTAATAACTTTAAGTTAGATATTAAACTTAGTGCTTAACGCCCACTTCAACTGGGCGTTAAGTTGTGTCAACGCTAAGTGCATCAGTGTCCCTCTTGTCTGCAGTTCTAAAGTACTCTTCAAGTGCTACATTTATTTTAATTGGAGTTTTAATAACGTTAACCTTTTACCCCAAGAAGTCGTTAGAGGTTTATTAGTGGACTCGTAAATTCGTCAATTTATTTAAATTTCTGTTTTTATTTTGCAATATAATATTACTTCCGTTAAATAATTTAACGTAATATTTTACCCGACTTACCGAATGTTTTTGCCGAAGGATGGTAATGTTTATCAGTATGTGTGTATGTATGTTTGTTCCCATGTGGGGTTCTAGAGACCAAACTCATTAGCGTTATTGAAGTAAGATGATTATATCTTACGTCAATCGACCTTAGCCTTGCGAGTGTCACTGGCTATATTAAAATTGAAAAAAAGAAAAGTGGGGGATAGATTTTTTTTTCCCTTCCAAAGCTATCATGTGGTGCTATCAAAATAAAGGGTTTTAAGAGGTGATTTTATTTAAAAATATATGACACTTACATGTTTAAATGTACCTAATGCGAAAAAATCAAATAAAAGTTTATTAAAAATAACAAAAAGCCCAACTACTTAAGAAGCGAACGAAAAAGACGCAAACAAGAAGAAAATCATGCTGAGTAGTCGGAGGATACATATTCGCGAGCTGGATGACCAAAACCTCGATGCATCCTATGACTCGCTTCTTAAGCAGTCGGGCTGTTTAATTTTTTAAATAACCTTTTTTTTTGCGTGAAAATTCATACAAAAAGCAAAATTAAATGGATTCGTTAAAATCTGTATGCTTCATCCGGATCCAATTTAAAATATTGAATCTCGAATTCTCCAATCACTCGGAATACGAATTTAAATTGAAATTCCATGAAGAAACGTTCCATAGACGACGCCGCTTGTCAAAAAGAGTTTTGACAAAAGAGGTTCCCGTTTTCATCTGATCTCTTTAGAATTTGGGAAGAGTGCCGCAACAATATTCCCAGTGATGGGTTATAACTTATAAGGTCAATAGATAGATGATGTCCCAAGTCGTGGACATGATTAATGGCGCATCGATCAGCTCCTCCCACGCCCATACACTTCATTTAGTCGCTCTGAAAGTTACTGTTACGTTCCATCATTATGGAACTACTGTTTGTCATCGCGCCTCACCGATCTTCACGGGTGTTTGGTTACAAATGGTTGAAAATATTTCTGTGGGCGTGATTTATCTTTTTGATTAAACTTTTCTTGTGGATTAAATTTACTCCACAACTATTTTTCTGTAAAGTTTTGGGATAATATCATCCTAAATCACTCTTGGTATTTTTATACCTACCGGCAATAATTTTGACGTCTTAAAATATTTTTTTACAATAACATTTTGTATATCATTATTGCCTGCCTTTGAAATCGCTTTTGGGACAAGCCCTTTAGCAGCATGTTGTCATGCACAATTCTTAAAAACAATTCTAACACAAAAAAAAAACAAACTATACGATCAATGAGATTGTTCAAACAAAACTTTTTATATTGCTTCCTAACCTTCTTATATACGAAAATATCCCTCCTTACATCACAAATAAATATAACAAACAAAACAAGAATTCTCCCACCGGGATACAGCAAACAGGTGTCGATAAACCTACTATTCGATGCCGCAAATTCCTTTCAATAAGCAGTCACGTACGCAATGTACGTATAACCCAGACAAACATAGTAAATGATAATATGAAAAGGAAAATTCTCTAGCAATAACATAAAGCCTACCACACAGTAAAGGTCGAATTGAACTTGCAAAACTCTGTCAGTTTGGACTGATCAAATTATGCTTAACATGTTCACACGTAGATATGAAACTGTAAAAATTCTACACAATTTATATTGTACCGAAATAAATGACTTAAGTTTTATTTTAATTCTTCAAGTGATGATTACAGCTATGTGTCTGTGTACACCTTAGAATCTTAACATCCAAATAGAGGTTTTTAGCAGCAAGGAAGGTGCAGAAGTGGGGCTTTAAGCAAAGTGACATTTTAACAGCGACGACAATTGCAAAAATATAATAGCGCTTTGCAATGAGGGCTTCTGTTTTTGTGCCCATCAGTTGGCGCCACTGGCAAGTAAGTTATGTCACCATAAATATAGCTGTTAAACGTTATTACGCGCACGGAAACAAAATTTGAGTTAAATAAATATATAATTTATATTGCCGTAGCGATTGAATATAACATCGAGTATTAACAGTTTTATTTTACGAAAAAAGAAGATTATCATATTCCGAAAATGTTTAGTAAAACCCGTACTTATCTTAATCTGCTATATTTGGCAAATAATCAAACAATTTAAAATAAACTCGCGCTAAAATAACAAAACTGTGAAATTTGACATTTTGAAGACCTCACTCTACACGAGCGCCACTAGCGGAATTAATTACTCAATTACTTTAATTTTGTTTTTTTTTGACAACCGTTAGGTATTGCTGGAAGACTGTTAATGTTTATATTATATAGGCTCTCTGATATATGTATGACACCAAGAAAAGGATCGTGTAAAAAAAATAGGTACATAGATATAAATAGGTATCCAGGGAGGTATCAATTATCTAAGTGAGGCTAGGTACCTACCCTCCACCAAGCCCTAATCGATATTCCGGGTCGTAACTTGAACACTATACACACGTCTAATCTAGGTATTGTTTAGTCTTCAACAAAAAGCAAGGACGAGTAACTCTTGGCTAAGTAAAAAGCCGCACTGGTCGATCTTCAAGGTTTGCTGAGGTTGAAAATCGCTTGCCGAAATCAGTCTGCATACTATGCTTGTACTATTATCTAAACTGTGTAACAATCGTAGATAGGCCAATAAATAAATAAAATAATATTATTAATAATATAATATTCATGGGTTATCCGTCTCACTTTTTAAATCAATTCACATGACACTTTAAAAGTACAAGAGAAGTCCAAAAGATCGCCGAAATATTTTTCCATATAATTTTAAGAAAATATTCCGCGAACTTTTGAACTTCCCTATGTATGTGTTTATGCCAGCCTAAATTCTAAAAGGTTAATTTCCTTTGCGACCTGTTTATAATATAAGACATAATACCAAGAATCCACCGTTTCTCGAAAAGCACGTTAAGCCGTTAGTTCCTGTTGGTATTTGTAGATCTTTGTAGTTACGTGTAGTCGGAAACCTGAAAATCTGACACCAGTCTTGCCAAAGGGTATAGTGTTACCCAGTTACTGAGTAAAACAAACGTTATTACACGCACGGAAGAAAATTATGCATAAAAAAAAAAAAAAAAAAATTCTAATGCCGTAGAAGAGGTACTGAATATAACATCGAGTATGCAGCCCCTTTTTTCAAAAAAAGGCGGATAACATTTTTCCGAAAAATAACACTCTATTAAAGCAGTGGTTGGTAAAACCCGTACATATCCTAATTTGGTATATTTGTAAAATATTCACAACAACAAAAAAAAAGCAAAATAAACTCGCGCTAAAACCAAAATATGATGAAATTTGACATTTTGGGGACCTCACTCTACACCAGCGCCCCTAGCGGAAAATTCCTCATTCCATTAATTTTGTTTTTTTTACAACCATTAGGTATTGCTGAAATAATGTTAATGTTTACTTTGCTTTAGCCTAACGAATAGATTGACACCTTATTCACCAAAATCGGATGAATAGTTTAGGCGCTACGGAGGAACATACGTAAATACAAACATATATACCTACATAGACTGCTAAAATCATAACCCTTCCTTTTGGATTCGCCGAGTCGGGTAAAAAGTAAGGACTAACATAGTGAGCTCAAAACACGACCTAGATTAGAAATCAAGATGTTTGCTTGTATTAGGTAGATAATTTAAGGCTGGATTATGTTTTTGCTGCCTTGGGGGTATTCTGTGTTCGTAGGCACAGCTATTGTTCTAGTGATAAGGGTCATATATCGAATGTAGAACACAGACGTTTTTCTTCGGCTGGTCACATTATGTAAACTGGTCTGGGACATATTGCATAAAAAGAACTATACCTAATATATATTTTGCTTACCCAATGTTCAGATACAAACCTTGAGTTACCTATATAAGAACAAATTACCTAATGTGTTCCACTGTATCAACATCACTGCTTGTGCCATCGTTGAAAAGATACTTTCTAGGTTACGTAACAATCAATTATAGAATCCTGGGCGTTAATATGAAACTATTAATTCCATGTCTGAGAGAGACAAAACACTATATTTTAATTATTTTTCTATTACTCTTTGCCATTTCGCCCGGTACACAAACAGTACGTTACAAATAGTCTTGCTATTCATAGAGTATTTACACTTAGTATTAATGAATAACATCAAACGTACACACACGCACACACACATACGTATTCCATATTCCATACACTATTTTTAAAACGAATTCCGATGTTTATAGCAAACCAATAGAAAGTTATTTGTATAGCCTCACTGACTGTAAAAATATGAGTATGTAAGATGAAAATAAAATACATGTACCTACGTGTGTGTGTATTTAGCTTTAATATAATAAATAGGTAGGCGTATTTAAGCCGTTTTACGAAGAAAATGAATCTAGTGAACCATCCAACATGAAAAAGAGTATTATGTGAGTATCAAAAAAAATTAAAGGCTTATTGTATGGGTATGAATGCCGTCAAAACTTTTCTAGTTAAACTAAAATTGACGAGCTCCACAATGCATGCCAGTTCTTTGTGATCCGATATATGATAGTTCTATTTTAAAGTAACAAAGCTCACAGTATTATTTTACAAAGCCAATAGCCCATTGTTGCCAAACCTGAAGGCTGAAGACTGAAGTGGGTTTATTATGGACGCTCATCGGATTTTATATGGGAAGAATCGAACAATATAATTTTAGTACATTCGCACTTGAAAAAAAAAACTAAAGTAAATTTTGTGAGAAAAGGAGCAATAGAGTGACTCTACAAGCATAGTGGTCCTTTTCATTTCATACTTTAACTCGCTGAATGCCAATTGAACGCTATAAATCTACTTGCTTTGACATATTAACTTTTCTTCAATCGTTACTTCTAAAAGAATGTGACTTTGTCCAGAGACTCTCAATTTGCTATTGGAATTGCAAAATTTTATCAAAACAAGAAACGCTAAGGAAATGAACTGCCAAAGTAACATGACTGATGCAAAACATTTTGTCAGCAAAAACAGATTTTTCAACACACTTGCTCATAAAGTGGCTCTAATTTCACCGCAATTAGGCACATAATGACACCTGTTATCAAACTGTGACTTTTTCATTACTATTATTCACAAGTGAGATAAAGAATTTCTTTTTTTTTATTTATTGGTTGAGTTGCTTTGTTCTTAAAAAAGTTTCGATACAAAAAAGATCGTGCTCAACAAATGCAACACATTTCATGCAACTTCGTATTTAGATAGAAAATTTCAACTTGTACGTGTTTAATAAATAAAAATTTCACTTAAATATAACTTTTGTTTTTGTCGGTAATAAAGAAAACTTGAAATTCCCCATTTTGTATGTGGCTAAAACGCTATCCGCGAAAAGCCAAAAAAAAGATAACTCATTATTTTTAGTCTATGGCCGATCGACATTGTTAGATGCGCGCGCATAGGAAAACTAATTAATTTTGCCCGCCATTGCGAAAAAAAAATCACAGCTCGTTTTTACTGTTGGAAATGACTTTTAAGTATTATTTTCTTCACAAGTGTGTTGAAAAACGTCGTATGATACACGTGTGTATTGATGATTACCGTCCTCGGCTCTCTTAATACCCTCACCTAACGGCTCGGGTCTCAATGGCGCCTCAGCTGTAATCACCAACATTACACACTTGTACCATAATGTACTATTATTCCACTGCGGAAAAGCAGTTGGCAGTTACTTTTTTGACAGTTCTTTGTTAAAACATTAATGACAATTATATAATGTCATCCTTGATGAAGTTTCCAGAGAGTTTGTATATTAAAGAGATAACGTATTTAAGACGCAATTCCAACATCGGTATTCCCTTTCGCACTAACAGGTAACGTCATAAGCAACAAGAGATAGATATACTTTAGTCTATGCCATCTTTTGTGCCAGTGTGACCGAGGATGCTATAGATACTTATCTATAGACATATATCAGTACTAGATCTGTGCCACTGACATATCGATATTATCGAGTTTAGTTTAGGAGTGATCTACAAATTTGGTCAAATATCTGTAAGAATCGTCCCTGACTGCAGCTAATTTATTCTACGGTTTTTTAGGGATTATTTATAATTATTTAACAAGTGAATGTTTACTCGTACAAAGAATGAACTTATACATTGTAAGAGTACAATTCCATACTTTCGTAATTTTTCTGCGCATTATACGCGTTGTATAATAATGTTTATTCATACCTTGCGCAAAAACGAGGTACATCAAGAGATCAAAGTAACAAAGACAGTTTTTGGTACACTCCTACGACTGTAAACAGCTAATAATCAATATACTGATATATAGTATGCTAGTTCTTGTGCGAGACTGAAAATAAAGTTTAAAGACGAGTATGTATATAAAATTAATAATAGTACATTATGGTACAAGTGTGTAATGTTGGTGATTACCGCTGAGGCGCCATTGAGACCCGAGCCGTTAGGTGAGGGTCTTAAGAGAGCCGAGGACGGTAATCATCAATACACACGAGTATCATACGACGTTTTTCAACACACTTGTGAAGAAAATAATACTAAAAAATCATTTCCAACAGTGAAAACGAGTTGTGAAATTTTTTTCGCAATGGCGGGCAAAATTAATCAGTTTTCCTATGCGCGCGCATCTAAAACAATGGCGATCGGCCATAGACTAAAAATTATGGTTTTTTTTTTGGCTCTTCGCGGATTACAAAATGGGGAATTTCAAGTTTTCTTTATTACAGACAAAAACAAAAATTATATTTGAGTGAAAGTTTTATTTATTAAACACGTACAAGTTGAAATTATCTATTTAAATACGAAGTTGCATGAAATGTGTTGCATTTGTACTATTGAGCACGATCTTTTTTGTATCGAAACTTTTTTAAGAACAAAGCAACTCAACCAATAAATTAAAAAAAAACTCTTTAACTCACTTGTGAATAATAGTAATGAAAAAGTCACAGTTTGATAACAAGTGTCATTATGTGCCTAATTGCGGTGAAATTAGAGCCACTTTATGAGCAAGTGTGTTGAAAAATAAATAACAACAAAATGGTTTAAATATAATAATTTAATTTTAAAAAGTAAAATGTGAAAATAAACATGATTGACATCAACCTGTATCCATTGCCCATCTATGGATGCAGGTTGATGAATCATGTTTATCAAGGGATAGCGATAGCATAATTCATTAAAATGCAGTTAACACAAGCAAGAATATGGTGAAGTTGTCCAGTTAGCTCAAAGAAAGGGACAGTATCAATTTAAAGTCTCCATTAAAGTAATGTTGGTTTACTCACCGTATGGCGGTCATGTTTGAATAATTGTGCTTGTTGACTGTTGTTATTGTATTTTAAATAACAGGTGAAAACCAAGAATCATTAAGACTGATTATGTGAAGCTATGACGGTAATTTTTAACTAATGTTTAATTATTGTATATTAATTTTATTATTTTTAATATGATTTATGTGTATATTTTTACTATATTTTAACATCGTTAAGGCTGATTTTGTGATAAATGATTTATTTTCTGTAAGTTGGTTTTTACAAATACTTTTACACGTTAATAATATTGATAGATAATTACTTACTTGTTGATTATTGTTGCAGCATGAGTAATGTGTATGTTTTTATTACGTAAAATTTAAATAACAATAACTGTCATCAAAAGGGTGTTTTTATATTATATTATATTATATATTAAATTATATTTTTTAATCAAATAGTTTTTCCTTTAATTACTACATTAAACATTTTTTCGTTTGCCAGTACTGTTTTTAGCTTGAACAATAGATTATTTTTATTCATTTATGTGTGGGACGAGTCGCCGGCAGAAAAATATTTAAAAAAATGTATCCCGCGGGATCAGTCGCTGGAACCCTCAAAAATACAGTATCGATAAATCTTTCTTGTGACTTTTGTCACATCTCTAACATCAGAACGTAAGTACGTATACTGTCAAAGCGAACGCAAGTTATTTATTTCACTAAATAGAATTGTTTAAATGATTCTATACGTCCTCGACGTATTTAGAACTAAGATTCCTTTATTCCGGACAGCCTATGAAATGTATTCCCTGCACAATAATTTCAGTATGCTAGTCGATAACTCACCTGTGGAAAGATATCCTTTGATTATGTTCACCGTTAGCCACACACGACATGGTTCATGCAGATAAGTAAACAACAAAATTATTCCTGATATAAACTTTAATTAAAGCTGCTAGCTAACCAATGGGTTACAACAGTGACTAAAAAGTTATCTCTTTGACGTTCAGGATGGTAGCGTTTGTCTATGTTTGTTTCTTTTTATTTCATACTAACTAAAGAATTGACAGTTTCTTTTTCGTCGTAAATGTGTTATCCCTTTTAATTACAAACTCTCTGGATGTTTCAATTTAATGGGTTGTCAGAACTGGAAAAATACTCACGAGTCCGACTACGCATAAACAATATTAAAATGAGAGTTTCCTGACAGGTGGCCCGTGACGCCATTTACTCGTAACATAAAAACAACACTGAAAATGTCAACACAATATCAATAAAGCTAATGGCAAAGCTTTAGACTTTGAAGCACATATTAATTGAATAATAAACGACTGCTTTGATCAAAAGTTCTAATAGTCAATAACTCAAATATATTGAAAAGAGCCAATTAATTGAATTTGTCAACAACTTAGGAATTGATGTCGGTTAGACGGTGCCAAAAGGAAATTAATCAAATTGAATCAAAGGCACAGACGTCCGTAATGTTTCACACACTTTTTCTGTGAAATTTTCTAAAATGTCTGTGGTGATGACTCAGGCGAGAAGAACTTCCTGAATACCATAATGATCATCGTCATAAGCGAAAGACGACAACTATTGGACTTAGGCTACTTCCAAAAGTCACCACACCTATTCTGACCACCGATCCTGCGGTCATAGACAGTTATATTCTATTTTTACCCCACTGCCGAAGGAGGTTAATGTGTTTATCAGTCTATGTATGTATGTTTGTTAATATGTGGCGTTCCAGAGACCAAACGCGTTGGCCGATTTTGAAGATTCTTACGTCAATCGATTCGTCTTAACCCTGCGAGTGGCTACGTTACAATTGTAAAATAGAAAAATGGCCATTTTGGGGGAGCCCAATTTTTTTTTCTTCCATACCCATCGTGCGGGGTATCTAAATAAAGGGTTTTAAGAGGTGATTTCAAAACTATGTAACACTTTTATGTTTAAATGTAACGAAATCTAGAAAAACTAGAAAATGCCGCTGAATGGCGAATTGTATAGAGTTGCAAAACCACAATATTTTAATTTTATCATGCTCCTAAAAATGTATTAATAAACTAGATCCGGTCCTGGAAAATGCGTCTGAATGTCGAATTGTATAGAGTTGCAAAACCACAATATTTTAATTTTATCATACTCCTAAAAATTTATTAATAAAAATTAAAAACGTTAAAGACTCGAAAACGTAGCGAGCCAAACTCCCATTCATTTCCGATTAATAAAACTCTAAAAAACAAAACAAAAATATAAAGTGACCCTTATTCACATGGTCGCTTTTCTTTGACAAGCAAAAGTGACCCTTATTCTTATTAGCATAAGGTCCACATTGATCACCATTGTCACAGAAACAGCTCAGAGAGACTGATAAAAGGAAAAATTTTGACGACAAACAAACATTTTAAAACCCTCATATCTCAGAAACGGTTGGAGTTAGCGCATTTCTGACAAAAATTTGCGCCCCTGCCCGCTACTTCATCCAGGAGAACAAGATAGGATTTCCCCCCCCCTTAACCGTTAACCTCCCTCCGCAAAAAGAAAAACGCCATCTTGCGGTGAGAGGAGTCCGTGTTCCCGTCGAGCCTGTCGCGACACCCAAGTCAAAGTATCACCGCTGTGCCGGTCGGAGTGGGGGGTGTTAGGTTATTTTCGTTACGGAATTTTTTCGTTACGGAATTTCTGGATTCGGTCTCCACGCTCAAGGCCCGCGATAGAAGCTATGCAATAGCTTAAAAATACTAAAAAGTTATAAATAAAAAAAGTTAATTAAAAGAACCGGACTGCTTAAAAAGCGAACTAAAAAGACGTAAACTAGAAGAAAATCATGCTGTGCAGTCGGAGGACACGGTTTTGGTCAGCCAGCTCGCGAATATGTATCCTCCGACTTCACAGCATGATTTCTTTTCGTTTGATTCTTGTAGATTTTTTGATTCTTGTATTAACTTTTTCCCAATGTCAAAATGATTTCAGAATGAGCACGCGTCATTTCGTTAGCGCATATCAATCTCTTACTTTTTGCCTTTTAGACAAGTGAATTTCACTTTTTTAGATAGATGCTCTGTGCTCCTCATATCCAGTAGACGCCCACCTACTATCCACTTGTTCAGTAAAATTATTAGGAAGTAATAATCTTAAATTAGTTTAATAAGAAGCGTTTGAAGGAAAAGAATTTCCCGACAAGCATTCCTGTCATTTTAACATCAAACTTAAAAGTAATTAAATCCACATTGTGACGATCCGAACACTATCTAGACATTGACTCTTACTAGGAATTCAGATCTCACAAAAGACTTCCTTGAATTTTCACGAATTCCTTGAAAACACTACTCAGTAAAAAGCGTTTTTAAAGCTCTCCATTTGGTTTTATATAGATAAGAAACATACATTCCTACTTCCCAGTAAACCAAACTACGAGTTTCATCCTACTAATATCCTACTTTTTCCTAATAAAAGCAGATAGATAGGAAAGGGGTACATATTAGAATATCGAATATTAAAATACCTACGGTTAAAATGTGACATTTTATCCGTAGGTATTTTAATCTTCGATATATGTACCCTAGGAAAGTGATAATTGACATTTTTACTAACAAGGAAATTAAGCACTCTTCCTCTCTTCTAAATACTGTCTGTATCTAGAATGTTGCTGCACCCGTCCGTTTTTAGCCGTTTAATATTACAAATGTGAAAGTATATAAATGAATGTAAATCAAACACGCTTCAACGGCTGACAGAGTTGTTTGAACAAGGGTAGACCAGTGCCTGTATTAAGAGTACTTTACACTTTTTATACATACGTTTTATATATTCTATAGGCTTGCGTTTGACCACTATCTCGCCTGATGGTAAGCCATGATGTGGTCTACGGCTAAGCACGATTGCCTAGAAGAAACCTATTCACTCTTGACTTAAAGACCACAAGGTTGGTAGCTATCAGGGAACAAAGACTCTGGAAGGGAATTCCACTCATTAGCTGTGCGCACAATGAAAATATTAGCAAAACGCTTTGTGCGTATGGAAGGGATGTCCACCATGCACCGATGGCACATGGCCGTACGTCTTGTAGTCCGATGATGGATAGGGCTAGGCGGAATCAAATTGATCCGTCACACACTCCCCGAAATGTAACCGATAAAAAACCGACAGGCTGACAGCTCGGTGTCAATGTTCGAGGCTCTGAAGCTTTGACGCGACCAGTGCATCGTTTCCAATAAGCCTCTTGGCTATCAAGCGACTCAAGTGCATCAAACTGGTATTTGGCAAATCCATCCCAGAGGTGTGAGCAATACTCCATGCATGACCGAACTTGCGCTTTATACAAGTTGAGCAGCTGTTCAGGCGTGAAGTACCGTCTCACTTTGCAAGAATCCCCAACTTGTTTGCAGCTAACTAAGCTTTCGCCTCAATGAATGGACCGAAGTTGAGGGTCAATGTTAACGTAACACCAAGAAGTTCGAGATGGTCCATTAAAGGCTCGGTTACAGCACGGAACTATGGAGCTGGGTGGAATGGGTTCGTTTTAGCGGAAGAAAGACACGCCTGGGTCTTAGCAGCATTGAAACTGACTAGATTGCGATCACCACATTCGGAGACCACTTTCAAGGACAGGTTCAAGCGCTAACCATGACCTCCCGGAGAGACCGAATCTGAGGCCCAGCTGCCCGTGCACTGGACACGTATCTCTCTGCAACAATGTTGTCATCTGCGTACTCAAAGGTTCCGGGTTTAAGCAGATCATTAATGTGCAGCAAGAATAATATTGCCAAGAGCACTGACCCCTGATGGACTCCGGCGTTGATATCTAACTGACCGGACGAGCAGCCGTCGATAACCACTCGGATGGATCGATCCCTCAGGAAGTCCGCAATCCAATCGCACAGACCACTAGGCAGACCGAAGGAAGGAAGCTTACCTATGAGGCTTTCGTGCCAGACCCTGTCGAAAGCCTTCGAGATGTCGAGCGAGACGGCTAGCGCTTCCCCGTGTCTCTCGATGGCCTCACTCCAGATGTGAATGGCATATGCTAGAATATCTCCAGTGGACCGGTTTCGGCGGAAGCCGTATTCCGTTCCCAAGGGATAGTACCTAACTTTCCACGGGAGAACCCGTTGACATTAGCTTTTTTTGGGTTTGCTCTTGACTCTAGTCTAGGTCAAAGGTGACAGAGACAGAGTCGACGATGGAGGTAGCTTACCCGGAAGAAGCCTGTTCACTCTAACTTTGAAGAGATTCGGGTCGAATGCGTTCGGAAACACAGACGCGGGTAGTGAGCTCCTCTCATTCGCTGTGCGCATTGTAAAGGATGTTTGGAAGCGCTTGGTGTAGCTTGCTAAAAATCATTTGGATATTCGTTTGTTACTCCATCACGGGTTAGCCGCAAAACGGATTTGAATGAAAACTGGCACACTAATCGTGCATAACCTGGATTAAAATATAGGATACTTTTTCTTCAGGTGTAAATCAAGTTCTCAATGGGAACCGCAAGCAAAAAAAAAGGATAATGTAATCCAGACCGACCTGCTTTCACTTGATTAAACAATGAGTTTTGTAGGTTCTGACACCATTAAAATAAATCAAGATATATTTTATATGTTACAAATGAAGAAAGAATCGTCTAACACGCCAATACCAATACATTGCCTGATTTCCTCAGGGCAAATGTCAATTTCATTTTTATAACTCAAATTTACAACCAAACATAAGAATCTGAAGTAAAGAAGCTTTGAGATGCTTAAAAGAAACCCGAAAACAATTCGTTCACCTCCTCTCTATTTTCAGTTAAGGCACACTTTTTTCAGTTAAATGTATATGCGGTCCATTTCGATTTTTATCGTCTTTCTCGATAATTCGACTGGGAATCTTCACGTTACCGACGTCTTCGCCTTAAATAACACGAGGTGAGATGGTGGTCCCCATTATGCCATCGTGGTGATGATAGTGGAAACGCGAACCTTTCATGACTTCTTTATATTTGATAAATTCGCGTTTGGTCATTATCTCACCCGATTCTGAAGCGATGAATCGGTTGACGATTGTGTACGCTTACAGCATTCTCTAGATAATTTAAAACTTTTGGTGCCTAACTCATCGTTGTTGACACCCTTATACCAATTTACATAGGGTTGGCTCAACGTGTCGCCTTCTTCTATAACTCTCTATTAGTGGATATCACATTAAATACTTCCTTACTACTTACAATCTTATTCAAAAACTACCTCATGGCAGTCATGCTCCTCATTTCGCCATATCACATTCCCATACAATCGATTTTCACTCAACTTTTTTGGTGACTGGTGCAACTTTAATCATTAAAAAAATACTCTCTCCATCTCTCTCGCTGCCTTTTTAGTCTCGCACGGGGTTTCTGGTTTTTAATATTATTAAACGTTTTTTTTGTTTATTCGTGTCTACATAAATAAATATTTTTTCTTCTTTTTTACCTACATCGAATATGTAAATGAGAAGGAGGTTGTTCTGTACTGTAAAGTAGATACAAAAACGCTGACGTCAGTAACCAGTCAAGGGTTCGTTCTGTTTTCATTATGAATTAATTTCTATGTTACGATGCTGCTTCACCGAGCTAATGTTTTGTTTAATCAGAGTTCCAACGAAACTCGGCCTAGTTAATATTGTGGAATAATATCGCTTTGATTCTCGTTATCTCTGCCATTTTCGAGAGAAACTTTTGAATTTAGTATTAATATTTAAATATATTTAGAGTTGGGGTGAGTTCAAGTGAAAAGATTGATCCGAATTTAGACTTGTCTTCCATGACGCGTATAATTGACGGAGGAGGCAAAATAAATTGCCTCCAAATGGCAGTCCCGTTAGAAAAAATTATATTTTGTAAAGATTGTGGCTTTGTAGGTTATATTTTCTGTTCTTTCTTCTTGTATCTTTATTGTAAGTGTGTTTATTAATTGCTAAATAAATGAATAGTTACCTATAGAATTTTTCTAAACAACAATGTCTACAATATACTTTTACAAATCTTACCCATGCGAAGTTACGTTATCTACAAAACTAAACTCTTTCTTTCTCAAGGCAACTAATTCACGTTATATTTACGACTAGAGTAATCCCAACAGCGAACGAATGCATTTTTGTCACATTCAATCGGATCGGTTGTGAATAGATTCTGTAAAAATCCGTTGAATTGAAATTCAGAGTTTTTATCTATACTATTTTATCTACATTAGGTAGTTTTCACATCTTCATTTGTCTAAACGAATAGTGATCGTTAGTAATAGAGATGTTACGAAAGTTCGATTCCAATTCCAAAAGTCGGAACTTACGATTGTTTTTAAACCTCCGATTTCGATTCCGAAACTTTTAAATCGGAGCTTTTTAATCGGAGGTCGTGGCGGTGCGCGGCGAGCAATTGAGCAGCGATGATGATGATGATAATAATACCACATCTGACGAACATGCAGTTTTGGACAACTATCTTATATGGAAGGGTTTACTTAATGATTACAATAGAGAAAAATGTATTCCTATCAGTGACGATCCCTTATTATGGTGGAAAGTAAATACTATATTCAAAACCCTGAACTCGGTTGCGCGTCAATATTTGTCGTGTCTTGGTGGACTCAGTAGCAACCGAACAACTTTTTAGTAGTGCTGGCTTAATCTATGACCCGTTGAGAAATAGACTAGAAGGAGGTAAAGCTGCGAATCATTTATTAATTAAGTTTAACTTAATTCTTTTGGAGTCTCTGATTTGATTTAATTAAGTACTACAAACATTTTTAATAGAGCCGTTACTATTAATACTGATTACGCTTTTAGAAAACTTATTTGCTTTTTTCAACGTTAAGTTGTTTTAAAGCTTAAATTAAAAATGCTGATTAACAATGTATGTATTATTTTATTTTATTAATCCTACTTTCTTTTAACACATATTTCTTCATCCTGCACCTCCGATTCCGATTTCGGTTCCAGTTCCGATTCCGATAAACCAAATTTAAAACATCCGAAACCAAGTTCGGTTTCGATATCATCACTTCCGTAACATCCCTAGTTATTAAAATGAACGTCGTTTCGTGTTCGATGAATTCGGCTCCCAAATCAAGCTAAGTGGTATTTTGTTTTTCCACCAAGTATTTTTCAGCCCAGAGCCTGTATTCGAGCACTCTTATCCGCACTGGATTTACTGGCTTTTTCCACTGGACGGTAAAGGCCTAATTACTCTCTTTCACTATCTCCTACATTTGAGATCAGTTTTTATCGAAGGAGTCCATCTCATCGCACCATCTCCGCCTATTTTATTACACCTCTAATCAAATCAAATCAAATCATTTTTTTTTGCCCACATGAGCACTTATAAAACGTCGACAAGAGGTGCACGGTTTGGGTTGGTCATTTCCTATGGAGAAGAACCGACAAGAAACTCCACGGTTACTCTTTTTTAAAAATGGTTTGGTTTTACAATAGAAAGTAAAACGAGATAAAAAGTTAACAAGTGTTAACAAGCATCTAGAAACATTCACAAAACAATCGGTAAAAGATAAAAAATCTCCTCCCTCTGCTTACAACTTAGAGGAATATAATCGTTATATTATGTAATCAAATAGGCGGTGAGATCATTTTACTTCCTAGTTTAAAATCGTATCTCTTCTATCGGATTTAGAATAAGCTCTTAGAACTTAAACAAACACTGGGAGGCTGAAGAATTCTAAACTGTTTATTGGCATTCGGCTTAGCTCGGCAATGCTTCATTGAGCGCGTGTTATTTATGTATGTAGGTATATGATTGTATTTATACACCTGGGGATTTATTGTTTTATATATTGCATTGCAATCTTCTTTTTTTGCTTTATTCATTTTAGTTTTGTCACCAGTAATACTACATTAGTGTTTTTTTTTTGTTAGCCAATCCCTCGCAGATTATAAATGCTGAAAATCAGGATTAATGTTTGTTTGTAGATCAATCACGCATCAACAACTTAACGGATTTGGATAAATTTGAACCACTTCTAGATTAGAACATACATAGCCTACCTTTATCCCGTTAGTAAGTTCCGTGGGATATTTTTTGACAATCCTGAAAACTTTGGAAGGCCTCCAACTAGGTGTAGCGACGACCTGGTTAAGGCTGCGGGATTATTATGATGATGTAAGTGAAGCCACTAGCAACTTAGTCCCAAATATTTTTCAAGATATATAATAAGTTTATTTTGGTTTGGGGGGATTTGCCGTAATCGCCACGCTTGGCAGGCGGGTTAGCGATCGCAGTTTGTTGTTAAAGTGCACAGAGACCGCTGCTGCCCATACTCCCTTACTCGCCTCTTACAACAACCACGGGAAGATATGGGATGGTGAAATTCCTTAAGTCCGACACCATACTGTACTATTTGACCTGGTGAAGGTTGCGGGGATCCACTGGATGCGAGACGCACGGGACCGGTCAATGTGGCGACGCTTGGGGGAGGCCTATGTCCAGCAGTGGACGTATTTCGGCTGATATGATGATGATGATTTGTATAAACAAATTATTATTATTACTCACCAGATTTTTTTAAACATCTATGTTTATTTCCAAATACCTGCAATCTTATGGTTATTTTATACTTTAGCATTGTTTTGTACATTAAACTATTAGTAAGTACTATGTACGCAAAATACGCGCTTAGACGTGGAGTTGCGGACACCAGCCCGTCTTAATCTAATCTAATCTAATCTAGTAAGTACTATTTTATTTCATACCCGGGTCTATTTCTTAAACAAATCTGTGCCAATCCTGCTAACATTGAAGTTGTAAGCTCTGGCAATGGGCAACCAATCGCAGTCTCTCAGTAAAAATAGTAGGTATTCTAGCTAAAATTATAGAGTTTGAAATAGAATGCTTCAGCCGAGTGGGTGTGGATAGATTTATCTGCGGATTGTCGATAGCTGTAACTTACGTACGCAGGTACTACGGACGTAAATGATTACACTTTCATACATTTTAACGTTGTTTCTCAGATATTCTTGTACGTGGCGGATTTCATGATTAATGGGTTTATTTTTTTGGATTAAGCGTGGAACTGATTTATGAATAAAGTTGTGAAATTAATTTACTGAAGATTTGAAATGATTTTCTTTAAACTTTTATGCATGCTTAAATATTCGAATTTCAATTCTTGCAAAAGTTTGCGTTAATTTTTCCAATGGTAACAATAAATCATTTATTTTGTATACATTAACGTGCGCAAAATCAGTCAGTTTGTGGGGAACCAATAATTACTTTGGGTTGGTCCCTCAGTAAAAGCTCTTTATTAACTAAGTAGGTAGTCGCACATTGACACCTTGAAAAATTGCCAATAAATTATATGTCATAAAATTTAATGTGTACTATACCTATACTGTAATTTTTAATTTGCTTGACTAAACTTACAACTGCCAATTACCTTATTTTTTTTAAATGTTGCAAGCACTGAGCATATTGTTGTAGGTAAGGCTCAATCATAAGTGACTCACTGACTCGATGTGACATGACTCCTCAATTTAATTTACTAATTGCTGTAAATAAATGTTTTCCTAATATAAACGTAATATATTTAAGTATAACAATAATCATACACATAGTACATAAACTTTGATTGTGTTATATAATCAATAAATGAGTAGAAACTAAATAAGGGCCGCTAGTTTCTTAACAAATGTTTTTTTTTTGCCGTGAAATAGTTCCATTTCCGATCTAATTCGATTTTCGATCAACTTTCGATCATTCAGAATAGTCAGGATACGACACTAGTTTTATGTAACGATAAATTGAAAACCCCCCAAATGTCAGTTTATCAATTAGTTTAATTTTCGATCTAATTCGATTTTCGATCAACTTTCGATCATTCAGAAGAGTCAGGATACGACACTATTTTTATGTAACGACTAGAGGATACCTCGCGGTTTCACCCACGTAGTTTCCGTTCCCGTGTGAATACAAGGATAAAAAGTAGCCTATGTCACCCGGGGATAAAGTAGCTTCCCAACGGTGAAAGAATTTTTGAAATCGGTCCAGTAATTTTGGAGCCTATTCGGTACAAACAAACAAACAAAAAAATCTTTCCTCTTTATAATTGGTATGGTATAGATAAATTGAAAACTCCCCAAATGTCAGTATTAAATTAAAAATCAGAGTATACAGACTAAAATCTCTCACACTCAGACTATTACGGCTATTCAAAGAACATTTAATCACACAACAGAAAATTTTGTACTAGCCACTTGACTGGACTGAACCCCGGCGTGACCTTTGACAGAAAAACAAAAGACGATGCGTACAAAAAAAGGCTTGAACGACTAGAACGTAATGCATAAGATTTATATTACATATTAGATTTTATTTATATACACGCTAAAACGGCTGAACGGATCTAGATAAAATTTGACACAGAGATAGATTATGGTCTGTTGTATTAACATAGGTTTCATTTTTCATTCGCTTTTTATCCTGGTATAATTTTCCCTTGGAATAAAAAAAAAAAACACTTTTCTCGCGGGCAAAGCCGCTGGCATAAGCTAATAAACACTATATATTTGAAATAATCTCTATGCACCGTCTATACATCTGGCTTTCATTAAATCTGTACTACCACATCGTGTTCTGATTGTGATACTGAAGATTATAATTGTGAGTAGGTACTGGAAGTCTTTTATTATCTACGCCACTGACACACACCTAATTGACGATATTATAACAATTAGGTACACAGGGCACTTAATCTCATTACTCCGTCATCATTTAATGATTATGTCATTTCCCGGCGGCGGCACACAAACAGTTAACTCAAACAACTGTCCATTAATTTGTTTATTTACTGGAACAGCGTCAATTTACACATCATTTGCACCAAGGTTGAAATAATTTCGCCATTTTGTTATTAAAACGTCCGCGGATGCGTTGTTTTGTTTGTTTATGAATTATGCGTCGAAAAGTTTGATATTTGCTTATGAATGAAAATATTATAGTTGATTTGGTACAAGGATATTTTTTGGCTTTTGAATGACAAGGTTAAGGGACGCTGTTTGTAAGTAAACATTTTGTGAGATTGTATTAAAATAGATTTATCGGAGGTCTTAGTTCCAATTTTGGCCTTACGCCAAAGACATTTGTACCAAAAAGTAGGTAAGCGGCGGCGCACCGCAGACAGAGAGGCCACTACGAACAAAGCGCTATTTTGCACGCACACATTGACATTATGATTTTACAGGGATTCTCCGGCAATATTGGACAGAGCTTAGTCGCAGCTGTCACGTGTGCTTTGTGCGGGCGTTTGTCACGAATGTCACGTCATTGACAAAGTACTGTAACAAGGTTTCATTTTTGTAGATTTTAAGTTATAAAGGTCATAAAAATTTTCAAGATGACAAGTTTCAATATCTAAAAAAATAATAAATTATATTAAGTCCATACACGAAATTGTACTATGTTTTAGAAAAGGCTATGAAACTTATTACCCTTCTAGATCTCAACTCTTCTTCGTCGAACTTGGCACCTTTTTCACATTTATGTATTAGTCGAATTGGTGCCTTTTCACATTATTGTTAATCGCTGCATCATTATCATTACACCATTGTTTTTTTTTTAATAGGCTCGCGCTTGACCACGATCTCACCTGATAGTAAGCGATGATGCGCTTCACGCACGCTTGCCTAGAAGTAACCTATTCACTCTAGACTGTAGTCATCGGGAAACACAGACTCCGGCAGGATAATGTATGTTTAGATCTAATTTAACCGATGTATTTATGTTTGTAAATTTAAATTCATTTTGAAAATCCCGAGGCGAAGCCACTCAATGTCGATGAGTCCGAAACTGAAAACCAATCTAAAAACTAATTATAAAGTCGCCGACACGACGGAATCGGAGTCAAGTAAATAATATCAATAATCGGTCGATCTTAGCTTATCTATGATCAGTCCAAACTCCAAATCCATAGGCAGACTATCTTAACATCCCTTGGGAAAGCTCAGTTCTCTTAAATAAGATCCCAAACATTTCCAACATCTAATCATAATCAATCTTAAGTTTATGTTTCTTGTTCTTAAACATTGAATTGTTTATGAGCCCAAAACAAAAGGTAATTGGCGGCTTTTATCTCTAACAATAAATAAAGAGAAGAGATTGCTATATAACAAAGTGCCATTAAAGTAACAAGTAAACATGTATTTATACAGGGTGGCCAAAAAGTCGTGGATCAAACGCAACTAGGGGTTAGATGGGGTCATCAGCTGCAAAAAATTGTTCTACGGGAGGTCCTTAAAGTCAACCCCTGCAGAGTTATAATTTACCTGCAGAGTTTATTTTTAAATAGGCTTAACCGAGTTTTATGGTTGGGTTAACTTTGGCCTTGCTACGAATGATCGTCCTCGAAAGATATCAAAGCCACGCATAGCCATGTGTAATATCTTTTTAGAACCCCTATTAAATGCGCCAAAACTTGTAATACAGGGTATTTTTTTTCTTAGTGGGGTCCAAAGTAAAAGTTATGGTTTGAGAAAAAACGTTTTCATATACATAATAATATCTTCAGCACACCTAATAAACAACCGATATAGCATGTCCAACGCAAGGACTCATCAGTACCAATCCAGTCAAAATTATAAAAAGATACAGAATGTAGATTTTATCGAATTTTAATAAGAATTAGGAAAAAGACAATTTTGACATAAAAATACAAAATAAATTATAACTCTGCAGGGGTTGACCTCCCGTAGAACATTTTTTTGCTCATGATGACCCCATCTTACTCCTAGTTGCGTTTGATCCACGACTTTTTGGCTACCCTGTATAAAATGTTTATAGTTTCAACAAAAGAGGCTCAATAGAACAAAACTTTGAACAAAGAATATTAAGTATATCATTCCAGGGTTTTTGGAAACGACTAAGCAAAAACGTTGTAAAATACTCACTTATTACGGTCAACGATATTTTTTACACAAAAATAAAAGTAATGAATAATGCTAGCATAAAAAGTAAAATTGCCTATTAACTTGGGCGGTTTCAAAACAAATAATGTCCCTACCAAATTGCGTTTAGTGATGCTAAATAATTAGTTCTTGAAAACAGAAGTCTGAGCTAGCAGTTAGCAAGAAGCCTATAAGTACTTTTTGCTGATAGAACGGTTTTTTCTGTTCCATAAAACTTACGCATCATTCTAGGTAATAAAGGTTTATGATTATGAATCTCTACTTGTCTCCATTTTCTTGTAAAATGTTTGAATTTTCAACAAATAAAAAACTTGTACTCTTGGTACTCTCATCGTGTTGATAGATCACATTGGGCCAGGCCATAAGTTTGCTCCGGTTACTGAAGGACGCCAAATCTATTGCCAAAATATTATGTTGATTTGATTTGTTGTTTTTTCCGCCAACTAATGCCACAAAGAGATTTGTCGGCAGTTTTACAGACTGGAGTTTTTACAAACCGGGCTATAGCTAAAATAGGCTTAAATGGGCTAAAATGGATAATAATAGTGTCGTAACTATTTTATTTATTACTCAGATAATAGAAAAATAACAAAAAGGCATTGTTTGTCATTTATAAAAATCCATACTTTAATATTATAAATGCACAAGCAACTCTGTCTGTCTATTTGTTATGTTTTCATGCCGAAATCGCTGAACAAATTTTAATGATTTTTTGTAGATACATTGGACGGGAGTACGTTCTCTTGGGATCATCTCCAACGTTACGTAGGCGAAGCCAGTGGGCAATAAATATCACCGTTGCTGGTTGCTTATGCATCATTCATCATGGTTCCCGAAGCAGTGACAAAAGCGGCGTCGGAACATGGACGGATGAATGTTGCATATTTTTGCAAGTTTTCATGTTACTATTCAGATAAGTTCGTAAGTATATTCAGCAGAATTTAAGGTAAAATGCTTTTGACTACATTTTGGGACTGGTCGAGGATAAGTTTTTTGACATAAATAGGAAAAAGATAAAGTTCCAAATACGAAAACGTGTCTGTTTTTTAACGCCACTTTATCTTTTTAAATTTGTGAACTTAGGGAAGGTAAAATTTTAAATTTTAAAAGAACACCGACACATTTTTATTTCATGCTACATAATTTATCTATTAATAGATACGCTTTATCGACAATCTATTGAACACGTAATTATGACACGATATCTTGCGAAAACACCCCGATTCAAACAGTAAAACATCCCATAACTTTAGAACGTCTGAACGCTGATAGCTCAGAACACTCTCAAAAAGGCACCGTTCAAATAAAAAATAAATAAAATCAAAATCAGTTCATCCGTTTAGGAGCTATGATACCACAGACAGATACACAAAAAATAGAGGTACACATGTCAAACTTATAACACCCCTCTTTTTCCGTCGGGGGTTAAAAAGTAGGCCTTTGCCTCGAAATGATAAATTGTATGTGTCACAGTCGCTTCAACCAGTATTTTGCATGGGTAATATAATGGTTTTAGTACGAAAGCCGACTTCAGCATATTCGAGATAGTCTAAGCAGATGATAATTAATGAAATAACTTCTAGAAGTTATCGTTGGGGCATACAAGATTCTTTGGCATATTTTTGATATTTATTTACACAAAACTATTAAAATAATAATGTAAGCTCAAATAAACGTTTCCTTTATTTATTGAAATGTTGCCAACTCGAGCATCCTATAGATTGTGAAGTTCCAAGTATTATCCGCACTTCAGATATTGATATTATTTCTAGTAATTACAATATAATGTAACTATGTTAAGCAAGCAACATCTAGTATTGAAAAATGGTACTGAAACTCCTGTATAAAAACTTCGTTATTTTGCCGACTACGGCGAAGCCAAAAGAAAGGGTTATGATTTGAGCAGTCTATGTATGTATGTTTCTATTTACGTATGTTCCTTCGTAACGCCTAAACTATTCATCCGATTTTGATGAATAAGATGTCAATCGATTCGTTATTATAGCCCGAGTAACATACGATAAAAAACGTAGTGTAAAAGTTTTATTAAACGTTTTGCTTGTTTAAAATACGGTCAGCAGGGGTAAGATAACAGAAAGACTATTCAAAGTTTGAGAAGAGGTTTATGCATTGAAACTCGGAAATTACCTATTACTTAATTTGACAAATTATGAAGATTCAGAACCGAAAAAATCTGTGAAATATAAGATCTCCGTAAAGTTTTAGTCTCTTGATGGGAACGCACAACATTGCGGTATGAGGTATGCGGTGTCTGACACATAATAGGGAGTATGAAAATCGTCTAGAATGGTTTTTTGTTTCGACGCAGATGTGCATCAAGGTACTCCCCAGAGGAGGGTCCGATGGCGGACAGCCGCGGCGGTTTTGCGTTGAGTGCTAACGCGTGAACACTACAGGAGGAAACCGTGGAGTTTTAGTGGGTTGGAGTCCCACATAACTGCGCTATCTCCCCGTGGTAGCGCAGTATGCATGAGCATTTCCCCAAGATAAAAAAGGTGTGTATCAACGGTGACGCGCTCAGACGTGACGTCACAAGGCATAAATACAACGCAGTTTCATAGAAATTGTATGATTTTCAAATAAAATGTTCTATAAATATATCCGTAGAAAATTTTCTACTGAAAAAGGATCTCGTATGTGTCGTTCCGCTTGTTTTCAATAGCCTTTACTTCCAAAACTTGCCTACCTACGTTATCATCATCATTTCAGCCGAAAGACGTCCACTGCTGGACATAGGCCTCCCCCAGGCGTCACCACATTGACCGATCCCGTGCGTCTCGCATCCAGCGCATTCCCGCAACCTTAACCAGGTCATCAGTCCACCTAGTGGGAGGTCTTCCAACGTATCGTCTTCCGGTTCGCGGTCGCCATTCCAGAACTTTTCGGCCCCATCGGCCATCCGTTCTGCGAGCAATGTGCCCTGCCCACTGCCACTTAAGTTTGGCAATTCTTCGGGCTATGTCGGTAACTTTACCTACGTTATACCTGATTATATTTATTGTATCTATTTTTGCAAGCTCATTCTTACGCACTTGTAAAGTACTTTATAATCTATGCTCCTGCATGATTGCTCGCAGTTATCATCACATCATAATTCTCTGAGCGATTAATCGCATCATCTTCATCATACCGCGATGATTTATTGATTACCGCACTAACACTGCACATCTGGTTAATTTCCTTCGCCAGATATTTAACACTTTTAAATAACTTTTTGGATTTATTTTAGTCAAGCAATTTGCTTTACAGTAAAATCTCATTACAGTGTCTAGAAAATTAGTTTTTGTAATTTACATTTCTCGGACTTTTTATTACTTAAATAAGTGGAAATCTTTGAATAGGCTTCATTTTTATAACACTAACCATTTTCCTTCTTATAAACTTAATATTTTTTTAAAGAAAACATTTTATTTTTAATTTAATTTCTAACTTGATTCACTAGAAATGCCAGATTGTTAGAAACTTATTTAGTCTAATGATTTCATAGAAAACTGTGGTAAAATGCGAAATACCTACTTCAAAAATACTTTGCCTGCAGAGAACTTATTTACATCTAGTAACACCAATAAAATACAGGCATTTAAAACAACAAAGCTTTATCATCTGCCTAATCTTTTCCCAACAGTTGGATTCGGCTTCTAATCTTACCTGGTGCAGGTGAACTACCATCTTGCATGCAGCGACTGCCTTGATACGTGGTCGCTCACAATGGGCCTCATCAGAAGGCTTAAAGTAACCCGAAGAGCAATAGAGAGGGCTATGCTCGGCGATTCCTTGCGTGATCGCATCAGAAATGAGGATATCTATAGGAGTACCAAAATTACCGACATAGCCCGAAGAACTGCAATACTTAAGTAGCACAGGACAGGGTACATTGCTCGTAGAACGGATGGTCGATGTGGCTGAAAAGTTCTGGAGTGGAGACTGCAAATCGAAAGACGATGCGTTGGAAGGCCTCCCGACCTATTACCTGGTTAAGGTTGCGGGGATCCGCTGGATGCGAGAGGCACGGAACCGGGCAATATGGCTAAACTTCAGTATGACTTCGTTCAGCAGTCGACGTCTTTCGGCTGAAATGATAATGACTGCCTTTCTGACCTCAACCCTAACAACCGTATAACGCGATTCCCCTTAGAAAAATGAATATCAGGCTTGCGGGAATCCTGACTATCAAAAATCTACGACATCCGGAACCAACGGCTTAAACAACATGTTTACCTAAACAAAGAGGCAAGCCAAGGAAAAAATTTGTGTATTTCTCCATTTGTTTTAATATTCCTTGATGTGTCTTGGAAGTAAAGCTGGTTGTAAAACCCTGGAAGTGGCAGAGGCATGCATCATCCAAAACATAACATAAACAGAGCAAGCGCGCTCATCAAAAAGCCACAACTCCGCACGCGGAACAAACATATCTCATTCCTGAAGTTTACAAATGCATCCATTCTACGTGTTTATCATAAAAACAATTCATGTTCATTAGTTATTTTGAAAGTGGTTCTAAAAGTTTTGACAATTTCTGATGAGGATATAATATTAACGAATTGAAAACTTTTTGAATCCGGTCATTATTCAATTACAGTCATCATCATATATCAGACAAAAGGCGTCCACTACAGAATAATCGCCGGTGTCTATATTTCCCTTCAGCTACAATCTAGGAGTCTTTAAGTCAAGAGTGAATAGGTTATTTCTAGGCAAACAGCCTACAAAATGTAAAAAAAAACACATTGTCGTTCACTAAGTCTTGCCACATCGACCGGTCCTTAGTTTCACGCATTCAGCGGGCTTCTGTGGTGGCCCTTATTCGCAGGCTTATAACGTATCTTGCAAGAGCAAAACGATAGCGATTTTAACATTAACATTAGAAACGGGATATTTAGGCGCAGGTCACATAGAAATGGCGTCGGGCGCGGACATAGCACGGGCGGCTTCCATTTCCATTCAAATTTCATATATCCGTGATCATGGTGCTTGCAACAGCACTGAAATATCGGAAACTCGCTACAAACAGTAAACATGGTAAATATCCCGTTTCTAATGCTAATGTTAGTGACCATGAAAGTTTAAAAACTGATAGCGTTTTTTTCGCAATAATTGCTCTTCAATACAGAAGTTTTAGAGATCTTGGCCGTTTTTTTTTAAATAAGTGCATTAGATAAACAGCGAGCGATTAGCAAACGATTGCGTAGGACCTACCTGCTGGAATATTGTATAACTATACATGTTGGAATTACCTGCTACCTACTCTGCAGGTAATTCCAACTTTTATGACATAAAGCGTGTTTCTTACGTAATAAGCCTGCAGTTATCCAAGTGACTTGAGAGAGGCCTTCCAATACTGTATTTTTTTATTAAAAGACATAAAAAAACAATAATGAGAATGTATGATACGGTTATAATATTCATAGCAAATCTTTGTGTCTCTGAAGTTGGCTCTGTTAACTATTGCGCAAGAAACAGTTTAACTGCATAGAGTAAGCGAGAAAGGATGAGACAAACGTAAGCGAGTGAAAGAGACAGTTATAAAATGCTATTTTCCCTTTCAATATTGACACAAAAATAGCTACTGCGCAGGCTCTTGCAGCCAATTCAGAGACACAAACATCCGTTGTGAATATTATAGCAATCATTGTAGAAACTATGCAAAGTTTCTAGAAATTATTGCTTATTGATTATATTGCTTGCTATTTTGTTACCAATTACTACTCGATGTGTAAATAACCACCCACTATACAAATTCCTTCTTTACGATAATTAATTCAATTCTGCGAAACACTAGCATAAATAATACAAAAAGGGGTAAAAGGTTAAAGGTTGGTAATTCCTTCAATAAATTAATTTGTTCACTTCAATGCCAATCGCAATCAATAATGAAGGATAAGTGAACAGTACACGAAGACAATCGAGAGAGATGTTGCGTTCTAGTTGCAAATGAACATGGCCTCCAACGCTTCCGGTCTAGTTTCGACTAGTTTTCAAACTTTGTCTGGAAGCCGGCGATAAGTGATCGATGGAAACACCTCAAATTGATTAATTATGTAAATTTAAGTGGACGGAATTGAAAGAATAAGAGAAGGAAGTAGAATCAGGTAAAATGTATCAATCGGATACAGCATTGATATTATGAAAAGTCGGTTGTAGGCAGTCATGGGGACTGCCGACAAAAGTGAAAACCTAAATCTCTGGAATAACTGTGTTTGTGTGTGACAGACTGGTGATGCCTAACACGGTTATTTCGTCAAACGTATGCCAATTTGTGATTGTATTTTTAGATAGCTTATTAACAATTTTTATGATTTATTGCGTGCCTACTTCCAAGAAGAATTTTTATGGCTACAATTTACATCTACTCCACTTTTATTTTAATATAATCTACATTCGTTGCAAATAAATGATTTGATTGATTGATTTGATGACGGTTTCACAAAAGCTTGTCGCTGACGCCAACCCATAAGTTTTGCTCCGTCCAAAAACAGCTCAAAGCGGCTAAAAAAGTTTTCACTCCAAAAATCTCACAATGAAAATTAAGGTATTGTGAACTTGAAGTGAGTTGTTAATCCCTAGCTTTAGGTAGAATGGCAGCAGAATTGAAGACCCTTCACTTAAGGCTTATATATATCCCTAATGTTAACGCAGTACTGGCCGAGCGCCCGCCAAATTTGAACCATAATATCAATATTGAACCTCCTTTTGGACAGTATTCTTCAAATATTCTTTGATTTACATATGCTATTTCAGTTATGAAGAAATTCCAGCCATCAATTTTTCTTTGTAAAAATATTTTAAACATCCAAGTCGTTTTGGAAAAGTATCCAAAAGTAGCGAAAAAATATCGTATTGTTACTTATTTTTTTATAGCAATACTATTAGTTACACGAAAAAATCATGTTTCACAAATAATGTAAATGAATCAAGCTAGCCGTTCCTAGCCCTTACTAAGGAATATGCTTTAGAAAGTAATCGTTTTACGGCACTAAATCTGTGCAAGCCCTTAAGTTTTCATGGAGAGATTTAAACAGAATCCACCAGCAGGAAAATGGACTAACATTGGCAACGTATTTAGTTCAATAGAGAAACCTGAATGATGCAATACAAAGAAGAAGCATAAATCTGAAATAAAAGATAATATTACCGAGATTTCTGAACAAACATTGTAAGAACTTTGATATTCACTCGAGCGCATCTGACTGGCTGCGATCCAAAGCCCTGGCTTTATTTATTTACATACACTGTTTACCTTTACAAAATTATATAGACGATGATGATAGACGACAAGTGACGGACGTGGAAACGATTGGAAGTAATGAAACAGTTTGTCTGAGGCTACCCTTTCATCATATACGGTGCAAATATAAACACTACGAAGATTTGTAACATGCCCCAGTTACACACGATTTACTTTTTAATTCACACTCAACTAAACAGACTGCCGGTTACTGGAACATTTCTTGGCATTGGAAAAACATTGGTCGTGAAATAGAGCTGTAAACATTTTGGTTCTTAATTAGATTCGGAGATGGAATTATTAAAGGCGGACAGATTTAGTGGTAGAACAACATAAAACTTGTGTCAAACACTGGCTAATAATTAATGTACATTTACGTTATTTCAATTATGCAATCGATGATGTAATTTTGATACGACAAAACTTTGATAAAACAAACAAAAACAAGTCTAGGAACTTTCGACAAATATAAAGTCTGACTTAGTTGATACTAGCACTATTTCGTGGCGTTGCTTACGTGACTTTTCTCACAGGGACCTTTTTTTTTATAAAAAAGAAGCTTATGGTTCTCAGCGATAGTGTAGCTTACTATCAATGAAAGACGTTTTATAATCGGCTCCCTTCTGCCAGATATTACATCAACATTACAAACAATGAAGGTTACAAAAAAAAAACATGCTGTGCAGTCGGAAAATACTGGCGCGAATATGTATCCTCCGACTGCACAGCATGATTTCCTTGTTGTTTACGTATTTTTAGTTCGCTGCTTAAGCAGACGGCTTTTTCAAAATTAACTTTTTTATTTATAACTTTTTAGTATACGTGGTTTTTTTTCGAATTAGGTACATTTAAATATAATAAGTGTTATATAAATATTTTAAAATTTTCATGTAGTTAATGACACTCGCAAGGTTAAGACGAATCGATTGACGTAAAAATCATCAAAATCGGCCAACGCGTTTGGTCTCTAGAACGCCACTTAGAAAGAAAGAAAGAAAGAAAAATATTTATTTGTGACCCGCACAGGAGACACGAGATAAGCAACACAAACAATATTAAAAAAATAAAATAAATAACCCCGTGCGAGACCCCAAAAAGGCACCAACAACAACAACCACAACCAACACAGGCATAGGAACCAACACACATATATACATAGACTGATAAACACATTACCCTCCTTCGGCAGTCTGGTAAATTAAAATAGCCTTTTATTCATATCAACACACTAATCTATTACTTTTCGTAATCTAGTCTAAAATTTGATTCTTGGTAATTTTTTGCAGATCTTTTTGGTCTATATGCGTCCTCCAACCTTTTCCATTCGTGTCTTTCTTGAGGCACTCTGTTCCACATCATTCCTGCCACTTGTCTGATGTTGTCGTGCCATCTTTTCCGTGGTCTTCCTCTTTTCCTTTTTCCTTCTCTTGTCACAGTTTTACTCATACTTAAACAACGAAGTTTATCTCTTCATAATATTAGTTCAGAAGTATATACTCAATACTTTATTGCATTCCATATGTATTACATATGGAATGCAATAAAGTATAGACATGGTAAAAGATCAATATGGACCCCGTCGGGCACAACAAAAAATAGGAGAGAGGAAGAGGGCCAAGTAGCATTTCAAGGCATTACATAGTATCAAAAAATTAATAAAAATATTACAAATGTCAAATTGGATGTATAATTATGTCTGTGTTTATAAGTATGATATATTGATTGAATAGGAATAGTAAATAAGTAATTATTATGAAATTGATTGAGGTATTTTCATTAAGATTAAATTATGTTATTGATGTTATTATATTTGGCTTTTGTAAGTACCTATTTCAAGCAATTTACCCATTTTATTATACAGGGTGTTTGGAAGGGAGCTGTACATACGCCTAGGGTAGAAACTAGGGATAGTCTGCTACCTACCCCCGCCCATTATATTGACCTTGGCCTCAAGGTTTTTTTTAAATTTATTATTATTTTTTATTTGACTTTTTTATGATTTTTTGACTAAAACTACCTGTAGCTCAAAATCTATCCATGGGACCGGTCGGCTAATGGTCTTGTTTTAATCGTTAGAGTCTTAGGGTCCTGCAAAAAAATATTTTACACCAGAAAATTGTGGAGAAGAAAAGTTATGGGCCTGAAGTACCGTAGTAAGGTAAAGAAATAATTTTAAGGGCAACTTTCTATGGGGTTTAAAAAAAAACTAACAGGGTTGGAGTTCTTCTGATTTTTTTAAAACATCCTCAGTCCATGCCCTTTCTAACGATATGCTAAAAGTGTTATTATCACTTTTAGTTTTAAAGTTATTAATTAATTTCCGCAACTAGGGCACTTCAAGCAAAAATTTCAACTAATGAAAATTAAATGTGTTCGATCGTAAAAGGATGGCATATGAAACAAAAAATTTGGTAATGACTAATGTCATTAAATTACAAATTTTAATTAATTACTAATTTTAATTAATTACAAATTTTGTTCAAATTGATGACCATTGACCTGTAAACATGCTCGGCACCTCTTCCTCATCTCCACGGTCACCGTTCTAAGCAGCAGTTCCTCGCGCATTGTATCGAATGCGGCGTGGATCCTGTTAATTAGAACCTCCCTTGTTGGTACTTCTTCTGCGTACACCAACTCTTTCGCCCTTCCCCAGACGTAGAAGTCGAGTGGGGTAAGGTCAGGCGACCTTGGGGGCCAGGGAATTGGCCCACCCCGACCAATCCAAGAATTAGGAAAGCAGTTGTCCAGAAGCTCCCTCACTGCTAGGCTCCAATGAGCAGGACAGCCGTCGTGCTGGAAGACTATGGGCCGATCTTCGTCAAACACTTCTTTCGCTAAATCAGGCAAATCGTTTTCGAGGAAATCTAAGTAGTTTTGCCCGTTTAGGTTGTCTGGCAAAAAGTGCGGCCCTATCAACCGATTACCGATGACGCCTGCCCATACGTTCACGGAGAACCTTCGTTGAAAACCTCTGTGCCTCTTGACTCTCAGGTTTTGATCTCTGGGTGCCCAGTGATGGAGATTGTGGTAATTTACAATTCCTTCCTTGTCAAACTTGGACTCGTCAGTCCAGAGAATACTCCGTAAAAAATTAATATCTTCCACGTCCGTATGGAGCAAGTGGCGGCAAAACTCCACCCTTCTTGCATAGTCGTTATCCTCTAAGCCTAAAACAATAAAAATATCAACGTTAGCGGTTTCCTTATGAATTAGTAGCTATGTAACATTGATTGCTATCTCTGTCTTTCCATTTCTCTCTCTCTCACACACATGCTCATGTTAATTTAAAAATTGCCTATGAAATTCACATGCTAGTTCATTACATAAGAGCTAAAAACAAAAACTTTATGTAAAAAATTACCTTGAACAGGGGTGTAGTGGAAAGGATGACGTCCATTTTCGCGAAGAACCGACCAGACTTTCCACACGCTTAAACCAAGCGTCCGGGCTACGGTTCTTACGCTTCTGGTCGGATCTTCCTCAAATTCAGCCAATATGCGTTCTTCCGCAGCCAAATTTGGTTGAAATCTGTTCACGGCTGGTTCCCGGAAATTTAAATTTCCGGTTTCTCGCAGACGCCGATAAGTTGAGCCAAACGTTTGGTGGTTAGGCACTCGCCGGTTAGGATACCGTTCTTGATAAATCCTCCGTGCCTCGCGCCCATTGCAATCAGCCATTCCATACACCACCAGCATGTCGGTGTACTCTTCACTGGTAAATCCAGCCATTTTGCCAACAACAAGGTAACAAATAACAAAACTTAACAAAAACGAAGTAATAACAAACTCAACAAAATTAACGAAAACAGTGGAGCGTCGTAACGGCAAGTACGTAAGTTAGCTAAGATGGGTAAATCTCGACTGACTAACAAAGACCCCAACGAGTTACCTGCCCGGCCCCGTCGACCCAAGAGCGAAAGAGACATGACATGACATGTTTTGTCTCTTACATGTTGATCTCGTGTAAGAGTGAGACAACAAATTTGCCAACTGTAGGCCAAACTGGTTTAAATTCTGGAAATTACATTTGTCTTACAAATGTCGACTCGTGGTGGTAAAAGTGCCCTAGTTGCGGAAATTAATTAATAACTTTAAAACTAAAAGTGATAAATACACTTTTAGCATATCGTTAGAAAGGGCATGGACTGAGGATGTTTTAAAAAAATCAGAAGAACTCCAACCCTGTTAGTTTTTTTTTAAACCCCATAGAAAGTTGCCCTTAAAATTATTTCTTTACCTTACTACGGTACTTCAGGCCCCATAACTTTTCTTCTCCACAATTTTCTGGTGTAAAATAATTTTTTGCAGGACCCTAAGACTCTAACGATTAAATCAAGACCATTAGCCGACCGGTCCCATGGATAGATTTTGAGCTACAGGTAGTTTTAGTCAAAAAATCATAAAAAAGTCAATTAAAAAATAATAATAAATTAAAAAAAAACCTTGAGGCCAAGGTCAATATAATGGGCGGGGGTAGGTAGCAGACTATCCCTAGTTTCTACCCTAGGCGTATGTACAGCTCCCTTCCAAACACCCTGTATATTTTTCGTAATTTTTGGTGGATAATTGAGGGATTTTTTTTATTTTGTAATCGATTTGTCATTAAAAAACTCCTTAACTGAGTAATATGACTTGGATTCAAGAAATTGTTTCACTTTATTAATAAATATATTTGTTTTGTTTATTTCTCTAATATCATTTGGCAGTTTGTTATAAATTTTTATGGACATTACTAAAGGGGTTGAGTGCATTTTAAGTCGGGATTGAGGTATGTTTATTTTCTTTTTGTTGTGTCTAAAATTAAATCTTGTTTGTGTTTCTTCGCAAGTTGTGTAAAAATCTGGATGCTTTCTGACAAATTTACATAATACTAGGATGTATATGTCTGGCAGTAGACAGCCTCTACTGACGGTTTATATAAGGTAGGTAGGTTAATCAAGTTCAGACTTGATTAACCTACCTATCTTATATAAACCATAAGTACAGGTACAAAAACAAGCCAGAACTTTCCCGACAAGTATTCTCCATTAGTCTACCAACAAATGAAACAAGGGCCAATTGTGCTTGCTTCAATAACAGAGATTTGTTCTGCGTCCGGATCAATTTGCTAAACGCCTATCACCTAAATTGTCTCGGCTCAGTTTACGCAACATAATTGATTCCATCATGAACGAACCCGTAACACAATGTTACAAGTCCACGGGTTAGCTCCTTCAAGATCAATTTATGTTCAAGTAATAATTTTATAATATATAATATAATATTAGACTTTTGATTTGGTATGAATCTTTTTTTCATTGAAAATATCATCATCATCATCATTTCAGCCGAAAGACGTCCACTGCTGGACATAATCCTCCCCCAGGCTTTGCCACATTGACCGATCCCGTGCGTCTCGCATCCAGCGCCTTCCCACAACCTTAACCAGGTCATCAGTCCACCTAGTGGGAGGCCTTCCAACCTATCGTCTTCCGGTTCGCGGTCGCCATTCCAGAACTGTTCTGCGAGCAATGTGCCCTGCCCACTGCCACTTAAGATTGGCAATTCTTCGGGCTATGTCGGTAACTTTGGTTCTTCTGCGGATATCATCATTTCTGACGTGATCATGCAAGGAATCATCATTTCTGAAGGTTATAAGTGAAAATATCATAAGAACCAATTTTACTATTTGAATATTGTTTTAAAAATGTTATGATTGTAGATCTTATTTATGATTTTGATGATTGGTTGGTATTAAACATTGTTTCTAAGTTTTGTTGCCATCACCTAAATACAGTGATTAAATAAATTATTTAGATTAATATTAATTTAACAATCTAGATTAAATAAATTAACAATCTGATAAGTGTAAAAAAAAGTAATGCTTGAAATAATAGGCTTTTTTATTTTATTTTAATAATTTTATAGAAAACTGTTAAAATACTAAAACTGAAAACAAAAATATTAATTTAAGTATGTAGGCTTATGTAAATTAGCTGCCGCCTGCGGCTCCACCCGCGTGGCATTAGTTCTTCGCCCAATATCTTTTAATGTTCTTTTTATATAATTTTATCCCGTTTCGTTTCCGTACAGCAAGTATAACAGAACAAGTCAGAAGGAATGGACGTTAGTGGATGGGGCCCTATTGTAGTCAAACGCAAGCCTATCAATTAATATAAAAAGTAGAGAACAATAAGTACCTTATGTGAATTTTCCTCCGTTCGTTTCATCATCTTCGTAATCTAAACGCGAGATTGTCAATATTATAAGATAATGAACAAAGATTTAAAAGTATCATGATTGTTTATTTAATCTTTAAATACCCCTTCGTAGTCTCTGATTTAGCCCATCGTCTAAATTGTCTTGGCTCCGTTTACGCAACAAGATTGATTTCATCACGAACGGTTACCTTCTAGGAACTCAATGTACAATTTTGCTCCTCAAAGATAAATTTAGAAACTTGTGAAATGTTTTCGTTTGGGTAAAGGTCACGAGTTTACAATTTGACATTTATAAAAACTGAAAGGTATAATACTAGTTCTTTCAGATTATGTAGCTAATTGAATAATTAATTACTTTGAATTCTGGATAGTATATTGTGTCGTTGGGAACTTCAGCTGTGACAAACAGACAAACAAACGAAGTCGCACCATACCCTTTATGGTTCGAATATCTTTAATGAAAACTAGCAGACGCCTCGCGGTTTCACCTACGTAGTTCCCGTTCCCGTGGGGCGTTCAGTAGTTTTTAAGTTTATTCGCTACATACAAAAATATAAAAATACAAATCTTTCCTCTTTATAATATTAGTATAGAAGTATTGAAGTATAGATACAATTTCAGACATGCATTATCTAATCCTGATTCATTTTTTAACTATCTACATTATTTCAGCCCCAAATGAATTCCTCTACTGCCCAATAGTGCCAGGGTATCCGAGAAACTATATAATTATAGTGCCAATAAGGTCCAGAGTCATGCACCTAACTATTGATACAGCAAACTGCAAGCTCCTAGCTCCAAAGGGTTATGGTTATGGTAATACCCTACCGTGATTGTTAGTAGCCAGCCGTGTATATAGCCTAGCTATATTGACGTTTATGTCGATTTACGATTTAATCTGTTCACCCATTCAATCCAAGTTCACACATTTATTGTGTATATCACTTACTACCTTCTGCCAGTGGCTCCTACCGCGTGAAGTGTTTTATTATCCCAAGGGAACTTACTACTGAAATTAAATATCCTATTTCCTAATCACGGTAATGTTCTTTCTATCCGTGTGCCAATTTTCATTTAAATTCATTAAGTTCGCGGCGAGTAGACTAACAAACATCCATTCATTAAGACTTTCACATTTAAGTAATAGTAATTGCTTGTCTTTGACTTTGCTCGCGAGGTTGTCGACATGTGGGATGTGGACACAGTGATCATTGTACCGATAGTCGTGTCAGCCAATGGCTTAATAGCCACGAGCATCGACCAACATCTTAGAAGGCTCTCGTTAGGCGGCTGGGTCAAAGGTCTGAGCTAGAAAGCGATGGACATGGCACGTATTGTAAGGAGGTTCCTCTCTCTGGAGCCCTGACCGCTGGTGGTTTGGACCCTGTTCCCGATACCGGTGGGCCTCTATTTTCTCTTTGGCTTGTCATTCTGTAATTCAAAGAGGCCAATTCTTTGAATGATTTTCTTGAAACAAAACGCTTTGTTTCATATAAGCCTTATTACAATTGATTTCAAAACGACCTAGCTTATGCCTTAAAAGGGATTTATTATCTTTTCCTTAAAAAGATAGGTGGTGAGAATAGCTTTTTTGCCTAATGAAATCTGAGTAATAGTCAATTAAGCATTTTATTTGACGTCTTCTTCATCTTTATTCAAATCCAATATTCTGAAATTAAACATTTTTAGGAGTCGAAAGGAGCCTCGGATTACTGGATAATATCGCTATTGTGAATTTCAACATTGTAAAAGAAAAGAAAATAGTGAAATGGTTGCTTTCCAGAGCTGTAACTAGTGTCAATGATATAACACTAAAGATTGAGTCATTGTTAGAGCATTATGTTTCCAACCAAACTAATAAAGTTTATCTCTGGAAGCAGGAACGACTGACTGATCCGATAACCAACATTTTGTCACACATGAAAATCGACACTATCGCAAAGTATCAGAGCTTTTTATCCTGTAAATGCAAGCCTGTTGTAGAATAGGCCACGGAAGCGAATAGAAACATTAAACTGTATCATATACGAATGACATTTACAAATAACTAGCTTCTACCAGCGGCTTCGCCCACGTGAATGTCGAAAATTATCACAAGGCAACACATTCCCAGGATGAAAAGTATCCTATGTGCTATTCCTGACTGTAATCAATCTATCTCTTCCTAATTTCATCCAGATCCGTCCAGCCGTTTGAGCGTGAAGAAGTAACAAACATACAAACACACACACAAACTTTCGCATTTATAATATTACTAGCTGACTCCTGGGGCTTCGCTCCCTTCAATAGGCTTCCTACCTACCTACCCTATCCTATCTACCCTACCAACCCTGACCTACCCTACCCTACACTACACTATACTACACTACCTACCCAACCCTTCCTACCCAACACTACCTACCCAACCCTACCTACCCAACCCTACCTACCCAACCCTACCTACCCAACCCTACCTACCCAACCCTACCTACCCAACCCTACCTACCCTACCTAATCATGTAGTACATATTTGTTATGTATCATCAAAAGTTTTCTTAGCGCACGCCAAAGAATGAATTTTATATGCAACCTTTTGCTACTTTGGGTTACATTATTGCAGTTTTCATAAGAATCTCTAATCTTTTTGGTCATAGTGGCTTCCACTTAAAAGGCAGATATATGCTATCAAGGACTTTTATTTAGAACTAATTAAGACAAACAATCCTACTGTACATTATATTTGTTGGCACCGCACGTGAAGATAGCTCTCAGAGGGCAGTTTTTTTTCCGACTTTCTAGATATTTATCGTTATATTATGACCAAATTACAAAAAATCATTATAAATTGTAGCCTATGTATTATTCTGATGTATAACCTATATTACTGTAAAGTTTCATCCAAATCCGTTTCGTAGTTTTTGCTTGAAAGAGTAACAAACATACATACATCCATCCATGTTTACAAACTTTCGCATTTATAATATTATAGTAGGAAGTAGGAAGTGTGATGCTGCTCATACCAAAACTTAAACGAAGTCAACAATAGAGCTATCCAGGTGGCCCCATAAAAGACGAAAAAGATTGAGTCAATTGGAAGAAAAGAAGAACAAGAAGAATACTAATATGATACCAACTTGTTTTCTATCAACACCACATCTCGTCACTTTGAAGCGGGAAATACACAAGAAC
Source organism: Orthosia cruda (assembly GCA_964057195.1). Taxonomy (NCBI): domain Eukaryota; kingdom Metazoa; phylum Arthropoda; class Insecta; order Lepidoptera; family Noctuidae; genus Orthosia; species Orthosia cruda. The sequence continues at coordinate 9,248,398 of OZ059830.1, read as the reverse complement.
ACTTTCAAAATGTATCAAAGCATGTTCGGAAAGTTGAAGAACAGATAAACAAGCTGTTGGGAAAGCGAAGTTTATTTCTAACAAAAGTTTAGTCACTAGTCCCTGAGGCTGCTTCGGTATTAAGTACCATTTTGAGAAGATTAAATTTGCTTGTCTACACACAAATTGTTAGGCACAGTGGTGATTACTAGTGATGGTAGGCGTTTAAAGGAAAACGTTTTTCAAGTTTCCTCTAAAGAATCTGTACATCTTGAAAAGCAGCGAATGCGAAAAAATCAGACGTAATTTTGACGAAAGAAAAACTGCAGAACAGCTTCTCTGTTCTTCCCGTAATCCCATCAGCCTTCAAAGCAAAAGTGAACAGACTTCTTATTAGTTCGCATCATCTATCACTTTCAATCGAGCGTGATCAAAATCAAGAGCGGGGATATTCTTTCTTGTCTATTATTTATGTTCAGGAGCAGCGCTTTTGGTAGTTAGTTTACAAACCTACTATTTTGAAGAGCTCTGTAAATTGAAAATTCTTTTAGTCAAGCACAAAATCATATTCATTGATAACCGAAACCGTACTTACTCAAAAAGTAATCATGACATCCATCGCGAGAAGTAGATATGGATAGTTTCATCATCAAAAACTAAAAATAACTGACATTCTACTTAAAGTACATGACGAGTACTCGTATTTCTGCCCTTGATATATAATAAGGACCTGTCTAGACAAACGCAATAAAGAACCAACTCTAATACATAGCAACTTTCCTAATAATCTACGGAGTAAAAACAATCATCTTCATAGCACTGGAAGACATGTTCTTCACTTTCTTATTTCGTGTCCATCCAATTAATATTGAGTAGGACATACAATGATAAATTACTTGTATTACATGTGTGCCAATGACGATCGCAAGGGTAATGGGTAGTGATCACCTACCGCTGACTATGGACATCTGTATACTAGAGCGTATCTCTGGTATGCAGATGTCTAGAGGTGTATCGTCTCCTTTTTTATCCCGAACTACTACTTTTACCCTACTGTCGAACGAGGGTAATGTGTATATGAGTCTATGTAATTAAGTTTGTTCCTATGTGGCTTTCTAAAGACCAAACGCGTTGGCCGATTTTGATGATTCTTACGTCAATCGATTCGTCTTAACCTTGCGAGTGTCACTGGCTACATATTGGAAAATAGAAAAATGGCGGATTTTGAGCGACATATTGTGAGGGCCATCCCCATCGTGTGGGGTACCAAAATAAAGGGTTTTAAGAGGTGATTTCAAAAATATATAAAACTTATATGTTTATTGTACCTAAATCGAAAAAAAAAGTTATAAATAAAAAAAGTCTATTCAAAAAACCGAAAAGACCGGGCTGCTTTAAAAGCGAACTAAAAAGAAAGACGTAAACAAGAAGAAAATCATGCTATGCAGGCGGAGGATACATCTGTTTTTAGTGAGCCAGCTCGCGAATATATATCTTTCGATTGCACAGCGTGATTTACTTCTCGTTTACGTCTTTTTAGTTCGCTTCTTAAGCAGTCGGGTATTTTTATTTTTTTAAATAACTATTATTATTAAAAGAGGACTCTACAAGCTTCAATCGTTGGCTTAACCATAGTCATTCAAATGAATAACATTAGTATTCTACTTTGCAGTATTTAGCTACTTCATTTTGTAGCTTTGTAAGCTATGAAATCTTTCAAGGTCAGAGTAATGCCTCCGATAAAGGCAAATGAAAACTTTTAAAAGAAAAAGGAATAATTTCTAAAAGAAAAACATTCTCCACAATTTCTTCTCCACAGATTATATTCGGAAACAAAACTAACAATAAATAACTGTGCGGTTATATTTGTAGATCCATTTACCCTTACAATCTTAATTACATTTCGAAATCAAAAACAGATTTGCGCCACCGCCGTCATCACGGAATCGGCTGGTCATTTGAGCCTTCTCGTTAAGGGCCATTCTGTAAGGCCCCAAGTAATTCAAAACACGCGTAAATGGGTAAATGTTGCTACAGTTTGGGTCAAGTCGTTTTAACTAAACTTAAGATAAATTAGATTTGACCTCGCTTATTGCGTGTTTTAATGTAGGTAGTGGTGTTTTGTTGGAGGGATCAAACATGGTAAAGTTAATGTTCAATTTACAAATGCTTCCTGAATACATCATTTTAGCCGAAAAAAACGTACTTCTGAATACTAACAACAGTTCCTGAGCTCCTCAAAGTGTCGCTTAAATACATACATGTCACATTTATAATTTAACAAAAATTATAGCCATTTGGCGATACTGAAAAGTACAAGTTAGTACAGTACAACTATTTTCTTAATTTCCCTCGGCAATCATCACATTTCCGAATACAAACGAATGCTAATTTCCGTGTCCATCAACTATTAGATTTATCGGGTATTCAGAACTAAGTACTTTATTGTTGTTTTTCTTTTATTTTCGTGTGAACTTTATTGTTGTTTTTCTTTTATTTTCTCTATAGCTGTAAGACTATTTTCCGGGCAACTGATAGAAATCCAACCACTGACGAAACACGAAGTTTACGGAGGGATATTTAGAAAATAGGTTTAGTGTATTCATATTTCACAGTAATAAGTGTTACACAACACAATTACAACACAAACACACATTTTTTATTAGGTAGGTATTAAAAGCAAAAATGAATTTGAAGTCTTTAGAATAAAAACGTTGAAATACACTAAAAGAACCGACGTGACATACTCGTAGATACAAAACTGTGGCATTTATTCACACCTAGGATACAAGAGCAAATGCTAATATACTGTACCCATTTATCAGTTTTATTTTATTTCGCTGAGAGCTTCATAAGAAAAACAAATCGGCGATAATTTTTCCTATTTATTTTTAGCAGACCAGTGACATGAAAAAATAAGACCTGTTTATAAGAAAGACCTTCATTAGTCTTAGTTTGTCGCTTTCTACAGACTTTATTAAAAAAAACCGAGCGTCCGATACCGCAGGGGCAGATGTCTATCCGATACTAATTTTACTGAAACCGAGCGCTGTGGGTCAGTACCACATTACAAGTATACTAATATTGAAAAGTATTGCAAGACTAAGTTATAGGTGAAAAACTTATTTTGATTTTCGAAGTAAAAACTTCTTTCGTTTACGGATTTTTGGTAGGGGCAAAACTTATGAGTTCGTCAGCGACATGCTGATGTGATGGCATACAGGCAATGACAGTCTGTCACACAAAAACAAAGTTATTCCAAAGTTTTAAGCTTATTCTTCTGTCGGCAGTCCTGATGATTTTCTATCTATTATTTTGTCTGGAGGCTCGAGTCGCCGTTCACAACAGCGTGCTGGTGCCTACACTTATGTATGGAAGTGAAGGTTGGGTATAGCAAAAAAGGCATAAAAGTAGGTTAAATACAGTAGAAATGCGTTCCTTGCGAAGTATGTGTGGAGTAACTTTAAATGATAGATTGATTAATGAGGTAATAAGACAACGTTGTGGTTTAAAAGAAGATGTAGTGACTAAAATTGTAAAGATAGTTTGGCCATGTTGAGAGGATGAATGAAACGCGACTAACGAACGGTATTTACAAGGCAGACGTGAATGGAAACGCCGGTAGGGGACGCCCTAGAAACACATACATAGACCTTATTGGTGATGTTCTTCAGAAAAGCCAGGTGTGCAGTACTCATAACCAGCGTGTTTGTATGACTAGATGTATGAATGTGAGTGAAGCAAAAGAAGTATATAAGGATCGTAGCAGGTGGCGTTCTGTAGTTTCTGCCTACCCACAAGAGAAAAAGGCGTGAGTTTATGTATGTATTTTCATCGAGTTTATGAAATCTTGTATAAAAGTTTTACTTACTCTACAAGTTTAAAAAGGATCGATCATGTCAAAGTGTTTGTTAACAATCTCCACTCAAATGTTTGCAAACCGCCGCAGACGGTAGTTATACAGGATAACAATCAATAGAAAACTGTTTTGCTCGGCAAGAGGGTAATAATTTCAGTTATAACACAAGAAAATGCCCTTTGTTTTCTTGCTAAGATGATTCATATATTAATGCTAATGGCTATGATTCAGCCTAATTTATTATATCTCCTCAGTTATCTTTAAGGATAAAAATACAATTAATTGTCAATCCGATTCGTTATTATTTTGTTGACACACCGAAATGAATATCTTCCTAATTACGAAGGTCATTTGTTATTACGGTTTAATTAACACCTAATTACATATGAATAAGATAATGTCTTGGTCCCCTACCTTTTTCCTTATAATGTACATTATTATTTATATATCGAAAATGTGTTTATCTTTTTCCATTATGTTTTCTCGTTTGAGGCCAACGATCAAGATCTGTCATTCCATCGACACGATGGAAGTTACTGAAAACGAATTGTATACTATTTTTAAATTTCCAAATTACGACTTTTGCGTAAAATAAAACTTTCGTATCTGCGCCCAATATCGAACCTTCTCCATAACTTCCTTTTTAGATAAAAATCGCGTTCAATATTCTCGAATGAAGTGCCTGGCAATAAATATTAGAATCTATCTATTAATATTTTATTTTGATGTCTTTGCCTTCGAGGTCGACCCCAACCCGCAAAGCCCCGTTAGACATTTTTAATGTAGTAAGATACCAATCATACTACTTCGTCAGAAGCGATTTCAAATAAATGTAAGAAATCCACGAAAGTCAATATTTTGGCTCTTCTAATTCTAAAACGTAATTTAATGATACGTTACAGGAAAACCCTCATCACAATAATAAAATTAATTATCAAAGTTATCTACATATTCATGTGTTTTATTGCCCCTAGGATTCACTTTCTATATTTAGAGTGTACCTCTGTAACCCTTCTAATTGTTCATTTTGAATTTATAACTCCCTCTAGGCCATTGATATTCCGCCTTTTAATTCCCTTTATTCCCGTCCGCTGGTTAATAGGAAAAACAGAATTACGAAATCAAACATATTTGTTTACGAGTGGCTTTCGTCTGATAAGATGCGATAGCATTTATCAGCTACGTGTAAAGATAGAAGATGGATATTAATTATCTATACTAATACTAATATAATTAATATTTAATATATATATATAATATAATATGTAATCTTTACTTATATTATAAAGAGGAAATATTTGTATTTTTGTTTTGCATTACATACAATGAATAAACTTAAAAACTACTGGACCGATTTCAAAAATTCTTTTACCGTTGGGAAGCTACACTATCTCCGGGTGACATAGGCTGCTTTTTATCTCTGTTTTCCCACGAGAACGGGAACTACAAGGGAGAAACCGCGATGCGTCCGATAGTGAGCTATATAGAAGTCAAGATAACTAATCAACTTCATTATTAAGCACTACCCAGAGCTATAAACAACCACTTTGTGTGCTTATACTCAGAAAGGAGCCAGAAAATTTTAGCGCCCATCTATAAGCTATCATCATACTAAATAATAAAGGCGAAAGTTTGTGAGTGTGTGTGTTTGTATGTTTCTTCACGCTCAAACAGCTAGACGGATCTGGAAATTTGGCGCAGAGATAGGTTATAGTCTAGAATAGCACATAGGATACTTTTTGCACCGGGAATATGATCCTCAGAATAATTTACAACATTCACTTTTATTATGCGTACAGCTAAGGAGTGGAATTCCCTGCCGGAGTCTGTGTTTCCCGACAGCTACAATCTGGGGGTCTTTAAGTCAAGAGTGAATAGGTTATTTCTAGGCAAGCGCGTTTCACCGTCGACCACATCATCGCTTACCATCAGGTGAGATAGTGGTCAAGCGCGAGCCTATTGGAAACAAAAAAAAAAAAAAAAATTCACGCGGGCGAACTCGCTGGCAGAATCTAGTTAATCATAGTCGTGAAATACCTAAGAAGCTTAATCTAGGAGCACTACGAAAACAAACTATTACTAACAATGAATAACATAAAAGCCAATTTATTTTACTAGTGTGTTAACAGTACCTACTCAAATATCAAAACAGGGCTAAAAGTACATAGAAAATGAGGATGTAGAACATAAAATGTATGATCTTTGATGCGTCCCATAACAATAATTCCTCTATAAATAAACATGTCATAATATCCCGAGGTGGACATTTTGGTCGTAATAAAATGCCACTTTTATACGAGTAAAAGTGGGACACTTTTATACGAGTAACAAACCTGTGATTGAAGGAAAACATTGTTAAGCAATGGACTGATAACTATCTAAAATTGGCCTAACTTAACACATTAGTTAGCAACCTGCATAACACAAGAAAAATTGTTCTTAACCGCCAAAATACCTGATGATAAAATACTTTGAACAGCAGTAAAAATTACGAGTCACCCAACTAACTTCGACTTTGATGGAGCCATAAAGATTTGTCAGATTTACTAACATACTTTGGCCATAAGTTTATATAAAAAACAAGCTGGCACAAACACGCCTCAAATGTGCACAAGAAGGAAATATTTCCAGGAAATATCAGGAAGTTTCTTAAAGTCAGGTTTCTGAAAACACATTAATGTTCCGTTATGTACCTAAATGCCTGTCATACCTGTTACTTTACCTAAAAGGTTACATGTCACGTCTGACACAGAAATTTCAAACATTGTAACTTCCATTATATCGTCATCAATGTATGAAATATTATCCGCTTAATTCTCAAACTTGTAACTTAATTAAAAACCATTAACAGCCAACGTTAATATTAACACAAATACTTCCAGAAGCATCACAAAGCGCCACTGCTTAATAATTAAAAAGAATCAAGGCAAAGTATCATTCTTGCGATGACTGCAGTCATAATACCAAAATTTAAGGTATTGATCTCGTGACTTTTCGATAATCTTGACAATCCTATGATTTTTGTTATTTACCTAGTCGCTATCGCGACGCTACCGTGGATAGAATATCATTTGTCTAGAGCGATAAGTGATACTTTTTAAACCTTTCACCCTGACTAAAATCTGCTGACCGTAGCCCTAACAAAAAAAAGACAGGAGCAGTTTAAAATATAAACCTTAAAAATTTTATTCACGCAAAAAGACTCAATTTATTCCAAATTAATTTTCGCTTGGTCGTTTGAAGGCCTGTCGTGCTCATTACGAGTTGGCCGGGCCTTAAGTGTGATTGACAGGTGCTATTGAATAATTGGATCTGAATCCATTGGCCAGTCAATCTCAATGGAATACAAATTGAGAATCGTAGTGGTATCGCTTTTGTAACAATACATTTTAAGGTTAGCTAGTGACGTTTATTGTTGATTTCTTAAGGCGATATATACGCCCCAATGTTAACGCAGTACTGGCCGTGCGCCCGCTCGATGCAAATATCAATATTGAACCTCCTTTTGAACAGTTTTGTTTGCAAAATATTATTTTATTTACATATGCTATGTTAGTTATGAAGAAATTCCAGCCATAAATGTTTCTGTGTAAAAATATTTTTAAACATCCAAGTCGTTTTGGAAAGTTTCCAAAACGACTTGGATTGGAAAATATCGTGTTGTTAATTATTTTTTTAAAGCAATACTATTAGTTACACGGAAAAACCTTGTGTTCAAAATTATGTACATGAATCAATTTTTTTTTTTTTTTTTTTTCAAATCTTTTAACCTAGCCGTTACTAAGGAATATTCTTTAGAAAGTTACCGTTTTATGGCACTAAAGCGTATGTAGGCCCATAACTGATTAGCAGTTTTTAGGGTTCCGTAGCCGAAGGGTCCAAACGAAGCCCTATTGCTTTTACTCGTCTGTCCGCCTGTCCGTCTGTCTGTCCGCCTGTCCGTCGTGTGTCACACGGGTTTTACAGCCAAACGGTTAGAGAGTCTTCAAATTTTCACAATATAAGTATCTTGTTAACCCAAAGCTACACAAATCGTCATAAAATATTTTTAAATGTTTTTAAGGGAGGCTTCCATACAAGAAATTGAAATTTCCGCAGTCGATACGGTAAAGGGCTATTATTGGCTAAAGGTGACCAAAATACGTAAAAAAATAAAACGGTTATTAACTAGGTATCTTTTCTGATCCTTTCATCGTTTCCATTATAAGCCACTTAAGACCATTCTTTGTTGAAAATATCTATCTTTATGAATCTGCGATTTTCAAGTTCTAGCGTCTAATTTCACCAAAAAAACATGTTGATAACTAAGTAAATATACAAAATGTCTTAAACGGTGGTGTAATTCTATTAATAATAATCAACATAAAGTTTAATTGGTGTTATAAGTAGGTAATTAAATAATTATCACTAATGCTTAATTAATTTAATGAGGTACAATAACTCAATCAATTGATAACGCAAACATGCAGATCATGGATACTATTGTAAATTGAATTTGGTAAATATTCATTGATACATGGCTTGAATAAGGCTGATTGCATTGTCGTAAAATACTATAACTACGTTGTAGGCATAGTGTGACTGTAGTGTTTTTTAAATAACATCAAAAAGATATCACAGTGAAGCTTCAAATGCATAGAAACTCATAAAAACTGACTTTGGCAATGGATATGTGTTCAAAATTACAATCATGTAGCAAAAATACTGTCTGTTACAAAAACCTAGCAGATATCGAATTACCTTAACTGTTTCGATTCGGTTAATCGATCAATAAATCGTACTGCCATAATACCAAATCAGCCTATAAATAGTGTTTCCCAATGCTGGTACACACGCTTTGTTTCTTTGAGTGGAGGTGGACCATAGTCTACCACGCGGGCCTAGTGCGGAATGGATCGAAAGACATGTCTTAGAATTTCTGGTGCTAGGTCGTGCCGGTTTCCTCAAAATGTTTTATTGCCATTATAACAAGCAATCCCAAAAGCCTCAATCTTTATAAAACCTTTATAAATAACCAGAAAAGCTCAAACACTGCTCACTGAAATAATCAACCCCTTAAGCCATAATTCTTGCTGAACAGACAAAAAGATTCCCTCTTCAACCGTTAACAAAGCTGAAGCCACATGCTATCATCTTTATCTGTACCCATTCAACAGGTGACCTGGTATTCAAGAACTCTTTTACAAGGTCTTGCGCTCTTCAAACTTATTTTTCTTTCTTTTCATAAGTATTATAAAAAGGTGATTTGTAAAGGTTTTTCATAGGTGTGGTTTTTTTGCTCTTTGTATGTAGATAATTTTATGTTAAGATTGTTTAGAAATCAGAATCACTGCACCTTTATATTTTGTTCTAACGTTTCAATAACTCTCAGTCTGTTGCAGATTATACTAAACTAAATGTTCAGTATTCAACATTTATATCCGTAAGTCAAATACAAGTCAAGCTTACTTTTTAATTCTAGCAAATGTAAAAGAGTTATCGTTCCAATCTGGGAGCATGTCAATTTAAACTACCTTTTATGCCATCCCAAGCAACCACCTTAATTATCACTTTCTGTCTACCTAACATATAATTAACTAACCCAGCTTATTCCCCAGTGATGTTATCCAAATCCCCGTGGCACCTATTAGGCCGTTAAAGTTACGTGGGGACAGAATAGATAGATACAGAAGGTCAGCTATAAACCGAGCGAAAACGCATGCTCGCATAGATACGCATTTACAGATACCAAGTCAGTTTTTAAAGTTCCGTATCTGATGGGTCCAATCGGAGCCCTATGGCTGTCACGCACGTGTCTCTCTGCCTGTCTATCCGTCGTCTGTCACACAGGTTTTACAACCGAAAGGTTGAAGCTACAGTCTTCAAATTTTTCATAGTAGTGGCATCTTTTTGACCCAAAGCCATACAAATTATCAAATAATATTTTTAATGATTTTTTAGGGGGGCTTTCATGCAGCTAAAGGGAGCGCTTTTTTGCGCTTCTCCATACGTGTGTGAATGGGGTATCGTTGTTTTTGCTCTTTGAGTAGATAAATCATACTTTGAAGAATATTGGAAAACAAAGGAATGAGAAGCCACAAAAGTCAGTCAATTTTTTAACAAAATTTCGATCTGAAGAATTTTTTAACTTCCCAATGGGAAGTTGAACTTCGAATTTGTGTGATAATGTGCATTTTACTAACAAATACCAATACACTAATAAATCAGATTTTTTCTTTGAAATACCTTAATTTTTCCTATCACAACCCACTTAATTTTGAGGTTTGGTACGAAACCCTAAACATACGAAGTCCGACACGAACTTGGCCGTTTTTTTTTGGTTTCAGAAATCTAGAGTACCCTGTGTCGTGAGATTCAGTCTCTATTATCAAGAGGTTTCTAGCAGAACACACTGCCAGCCTTTTTTTTTAGTTTTGGATATCATCCAATGACTTCTCCCGCTCTAGGTTAAGCGTGTTCCTTCAGTTATTTGTGCCAGGGCCGCGGTAACTCTCTTTCAAATTTATCTGCGACCCCACAATGCCAGTTTATTATCGCTTGATGTTTGGCCATCCTTCTGTACCTACTTTCTTAGTGCCCTGAGGGTAAGTGGTCGAGTGATCACACCACTACTTCAGCCTGTTGCTCCCATTGAAGCAATTACGCCTGCAACACAATGTGCTAGCCAATTACTAGTGTTAGAATTAGGGATGTAACGACATAGGTGATGATAGTGGAACATACTACAGAGGAGAATTAGTTTTTTTTTATAATTATCTAAGAGTTACATGCCTATCAATATCATTGGACTTTTTATATCTATAGACCATACAAGATATGACTGTCACTTAGTTTGCAGCCCTCCTCCGGGTAACCGGAGGTCCGGAGGAGAACACCCCCAAGCTGTTACGAAGAATTCCACGGCGCTCCTTCTGCACATCCCACATGAACACAAAGATAAGTTACAAACATGTACTTATCACTCGCCATACAAAGAAAGGCAATCCAAGGAAGTGCCCGTCCTTATGGGCAACAATCGCTATCGCGAACAGGAGACGAAGCTCCGTACAGAATCCCACAGGCTTAGTTTGCATTAACAACAATCATTTCATCAATCTCATTTCTTTAAAGCATCACCATGTTTACTACTTAGACATGTTGCTTTGACCTTATGGTCTGAGTCAAGTAGCTGGTACAGATGAGAAAATTCTAACAGCTTTCTCAGATCATTTTCAGATTAAACCCACACAAAAAATGTTTTTAAATGATTGAAATTTATTTTACGACTCGATTCGTTCACACAGATTCTCTTAAATTAAATTACAGCAACGTCAACCAAAGCCATTTCAATAACTTCGTCACTTTCTTTGTGACAACTTTTGACTTTCTTGCTAACTTTGTGAATGATTTTTCAAAGTTATTCCTGTTATTGTTGTTCCCAGAACATTTTCACTAAGTATTACACCTAGCTATATTCATAAACATTTTGGTATTTATTTCTCTTATACATTTACTTGGGTGACAATAATTTCTTCATCGTGGTTAGAGCGACTTACATTGTCACTCATTGTGGTGGCTTTGTTGTTTTCTTTTCCTTTTATTAATATGTTTGTCTTTGTTTGTTTATTTCGTTTCTTTCTTTATTATTGTGTAAGGCGTACACGCCTGGTTGTTAAAAGAAATACAAAATATTTTATTGCTTTGCTTTTTCGACTTGTTTGTTTCTTTATATAAAATTAAACTCTTCAGGATTTCCCAGGGGCTTTTCCTCTAAACTAAGATGGACGAGATGTCAGATGTTCGCAATAATAAATCAATCTCAAGCCATTTTCTATGTTTTTCTATTGAAATATTGATTTATTTAAACTTTTCTCTGTTTTATTGCCATAGAAACAAAAAAGGTTTACGTGCTAAAGAATATTCTTCTCTGGCTTATTGTCGATCTTATCACAAGGGTGACTATTGTAACGTGGATATTGTAAGTGTTTAGTGATTTACCACAAGTATTACCAATAAAATTTTCCTGTCTTCACCTATTGACGCTCTTGCTCGGGGAATTCCTTTGAATATGATATATTTGTCTCTCGTAATACTTACAAAACCTTTTCTTTGAATAAATGCTTACTGTCTAGCCTTGCATATTGAATTGGAAGAATTCTGCTACAAGTTATATGACCCTTCTTAGTAGTTGATAGATTGAGTCCCCAGTTCCCCTCTTATCATGCTCTATTTCTCTATCAATTAACCTAATAAAAGGAACCGTTACTGCTTCGAGTATCATGAAACCTCTCAAGAGATTCTTCGACTCGTAAGAGAATCTTACATCCCTAGATACCCGGAAGGTTTGTATATTATTTTGTAATATGTGAGGAAACAATACGACATAAATAAAAACGCTTGATATTAGTATAAAGTTTTAAATAACTTCTATACGGGCTGAAAAAAAAAATGAAAAAAAAATTCACTGTACCAATACGGGTTAAACACGTGTTTAGATAAATAGTTGTGATGGGCTTACTATGCGTTTAGTACTAGCCCTGGAATCACGGAAGAAAAAATCAACTGCTGATGCCATATATTTATGTTTGCGTAACTTGACAAAATTTACTGACCAGTTGTTTTATTTTTTTGTTTTATTAAACGTGGTTCATAATGACAAGTACAATGGCCCCATTTCAAGAATTGCGTTATTTTATTAATACATAAGATAGGTAGTGAATAATAATTTTCGCAACATAAAAGTCATTATTTCGACCAACACGTCAATGACCTCTATTAACAACATTGGTTCCCAGAATTGAATGATAAACTGTACTTAGGCTACGCGTAGTCGGACGACTAAATTAAAACAATAACCCAGTGACATATCGTGACTTGGCCTAACACGCAACTCGGCCTTGGGGAAATATGTCACCGAAACTTATTACAGTCTATTCATTAACGCCCGATGCGTGTACTTAAAACACAAGCCAAGTTGTTGTACAAGTTGTATTTTTGAATAATGTACTGACCAACGTCGAAAATAATAAAAATGAATATTTTTATCACGCATACGCGTATTAGATATCTTCTAACCATTAGGTTAAGACAAGTTAACTGCATAGGCTTAGCTTGCTACGAAGCCTACGTAACAGCGCTACGCCAGACCTGCTACGTAACAGTGCTACGCTAGACTTGCTACGCAACAATGCTACGCTAGACTTGCTACGCAATACTCTACGAAAGGCTTTGCTACGAAGAGACTATCAACCAATCTATCTAGCTTTTTAATAACTGCGTGAATATTGTTGTTAGATGCCAGTTTATCCGAATGGAGCAGAGTACCAGTATTTAACAAGGAAAAAAGTAACAAAGTAGTAGAAAGGAAGTAGGAAAACAGAGTAGTTAACACGATATCCCTAAGGTACTATGCGCCATTAAAAATAAAATGTGCTAAATAAATAGAGACCGGGTGCATATAGTATTTGCATATTTGATAATTATCGTCTACAAAGTTGTTACATTTTTGTAAGGATAATTCATGATTGAATATGTCACTAATTGTATGCTGATTTAGAAAAAAAAAGTTTTCTAAAACTTTAGTGTTGCTTAAGTTACAAATTTTCATGTATATTTTACAAATTTTGTTGCATATTTTAGGCATTTCCCATGCTAATTTCAAACTTTTTATGTTGCATATAACCCGGGCCGGGCAGTAATAAGCATTAGAAAAGATGAAGATTTTTGCATGTGTTAGAATTTGAAGTATGTGCGACGTCATAAATCATTAATTTTCATTTTTCAATGGTTTGCTACATAATACATACCTGTCACATTTATTAAGCACCTACCGGCAAATGTCTAAGTACCTACCTTAATTATTATTGTGGTGTCAACTACCTTCAAATGTAAAGAGTACCCTCCTTTATCTAAGTAAATATTGTTGTGTGTACAGGAAATAACTCTTAACTTATATTTAAGCCACGTTGATAATATTCCTATAAATGATTACGTAATTTGTAATGATCATTGTGATGTATCCTGGATTTATTAGTATTATAAATCCAGGATACATCTATCATATCATCATCTATATAATGCTATATTAGTATTATAAGTCCTTTGAAACAATTATTACAATACTGTCTGTTAGTATCAATATTCTTTCGAATATTGATCAAGAATTGCTATATAGGCGATATTAAATTCCTTAATTGTCTTGATACGTTTTAAAACATATTCACTTCTTAGTAATTGATTATTGTTCACCTAATTTTAAGATTATTTGAAGCAATATAGAAAATGACGGGATAACGCGCCATTTTCTCATATTGGACGTATTGAGACACAGATAGACTCGATATTATAAAATATTGTGTAATAGCGGACTTACTTTTTTGTAAACTACAAGCTAGTACATGCTAAATATTGTTATTTAGAAGTATACTACTTTATAATACTTGGTGTAAGATCGACTACACAAGACTAACGTAAGTTAGTTGATATTATAACTTTATTATTTCCAATGGTTGTGTTGAAGCTGTATCTATATCGTATTATGGCCATAGCCTTTATTCCTAATATGTTATATTGATTTAAGGGCTACTCTGTCCTTTGCCTTATCCTTGTCATTTAAAATCTATAATATTGTAAATACTTTGTGTTAAAAAAAAAAAAAGATATCGACAAATACTACGTGCAAGCTTCCGTGGGGTTTGTTGCCCTTCTTCCCCACGAGAACTAGTCTAGCGAACGGGCAGTAAGCTCAATGAGCCTTCTAAATATGAATTAATTGACAAGCCTTACTTAAATAAATACCCAGTCTTGTCTTTCTGTGCTTTTATTCATAAAACCCTTTCCTTACACACCACATACATTAGAACACACAGTAAATAACCCCAATAACCATCTTGACATTCAAAGCTTGCTGTCTTGGTAGATACCAATACTTGTATATAGAATTCCATTCATGATTCTAACACATGCTTTCAAAAGTATTACAACTTAAATAAAATAAGTAATTATAAAGAATACTCCTCGTTCAACAAAGTTTCAACGAGTGGTTGTCGACATAGTTTCTCAACTTATTTTCACGCCTTTACGAATTAAGTGAAACTTTGTATTTCCTCCGCTTACAGACAGTGTTTTCAGCAGCTGCCTGACAACTTTTATAATATCTTTGATTCTAGCAGCTGAAGCCACGAATTTTCCGGCATATTTTTTCCTTTTCCAATTTTCATTTTATTTTCTTTGCCTTTTGGAGTAGTTTTGAAACTCATATGAAGACACACTTTTTTATTTCTTTAGCTAAGTATTTGTGCCATGTTAACCTAATCGCGTATTAGGCTTTTTTAATGCAAACGATGTCACCCCATATGATAGCTTTTCAACGTAGGTAGGATTGTTCTTTCATTATAAGAAATCTGTTTTATTATTCAGTTAATTCATATTGGTTACTGGGTTTTAAGACCATAATAGACCTCCTCCTTAATCAAAATCTATTTGACAGTAAAACCAAGAGCACTATATTTTATAGACACAATGTGTGTGTTATTCGTTAAATTCGAATATAACATACACTAAATTACCTTAATAAAGCTTCACCCTTTCACCCTCTAAACCCATATCAAAAATGTTTTATCGTAACTTAGCCCTAAAAGTCTTTATTGTTTCATAAAATACTGAAATTTTATGTCAAGCACTAGCAAAAGCCTAGCCCATTCGAGATAACGGCTCCCAAATATTATAAAGCTTTGTAAAGCCCGCATGGAAATGTCAGTTCTGCTGCAAAACTGTCAACTGCCGTAAAATATATAAAAGCAGGCAATATTATGAAAGTAAAACATTATGGTCTAACAATAATACCGTAAAATATTTTAAGTAATAGTACTCATTTTTTGTTGTGAGAGAAATCGATTTTTCTTTAGAAAATTTTATATGTAACCCTACTTGAATGTATTTGTTATACATTTGAATAGTAAATGCGCTTCGTTCTCGGGTTTCTCCTATATTAAAATGTATTCCGAATCTCGTGACATACATGGCCACGAATAGTCTAAAATCTTAAAGAGATAAAAGTACTTTTTAAATATTACTGACTGATATTGTAAGACGTTGTTTTACGGCTTGTAAAGAAGATTATTTCTGTTCAATTACAATTTCTCAGCATGAAAATAAACATTTATTTTTCTTTTCGAAAATAAAAATCATAATAACATCTCTTAAGCCTCAACTACGCAGAAAACTTACAGGTCTACAGAGATTATTCGATGAAAATATGTTTATAATGATAGGTACTTTGTTACAAATTATTTATTCAAAACTAACAGAAAGTCAGAGAGTGTTCATCGCACAGAAAAAATGCATCCGCGCCATAGCGGGAATACGCCCATGGGAATCTTGCAAACCAATTTTCAGAAAGTTCAAGATACTAACCCTTCCAAGCCTATACATCTTTGAATGCGCTAAATTTGTTAAAATTCATCCTGAATTATTTAAAAAAGCTCATGAACTGTATGCAAAAACTAATAGGCACAAAAATACAATAGTTTTGCCAATAATCCCTAGGACAGCACTGTATACTAAAAATAGCTATGCAATGTGTGGTCGCATATTCAATGCTATACCTGACACCATCAAAAACTTACCAGTTAATAAATTTTCAAGATATCTTAAGTTATGGCTATTGGATAAGAATTTCTACTCTGTAAGCGACATATTTAATAAGGAGTTGAATAGGTAATTAATAACACCTTTATTTTATTTCTTTTACCCTCGGACATCAATATTTTTTATAATTTATTTAATAATGTACCTACATATAATCAATTTCTCAATTGTAATTTACTAATTATAACTATAATAGAATTGTATAATTATAAATAAATATTAACCCAAATGTTTGCATGTCACATTATTATGACTAAGTGTTATGGATCTGTATTATTATTTATGTTAAGACCAAAATTGTACCAACACTTATTGCGAATAAACTGATTTGATTTGATTTGATTTGATTTAACTAGCAAATCCGAAAGATAAAGTAGGCGCAAGAAGTTTTCAATTTTATGTAACATTTTATAAAAATATAATTTATTTACGTTGATAAATAAGTAATGATCCTTGACGATGTCCAACGACATACCTACTCAAATTTACGTTTTATTATTCTTTGCTATGGTCCGCTATCCCAATCCTGAGCAGAAGCCTCCCATTCTCGTCTTTGGCGAATCCGCGCCTAATTCGACTTCCGTCCAGTTGACCCATGAAAATGTCTTATCTCACACATAAACCCCTACAAACAACTTAATTTTGTAATCTTTCCGATACAGCAATATTGTTTACACGAGAATATTTCGATCTTCTTGTTTCTCCCCACGCAGAACATCAATATTGTGCTCCAACAGACTTACTACCGTCATACCCTTATTAAATGGATCAATGCCTCCATCTTTATCGAAGACAATATATATACGGAATCTAATTTGGATTACGCTGAGTAGTCGACGAATAAATTCCTTTTAAGGCGTATTGCAAACAAAATAGATTTGCCTTGCTTGTATCGTGAGTTAAATTAGATCAACAAGTGTATTTTATCAATGGGGATTTATCGCTAAAGTTTTTATTAACGTTCTGGATAAATCGGAATTTTCTTTCAGGAATCGTAGTCTTTAGTAGCGAAGCGGGCGTTCTGAAATTGGACCAAAAATTTTCACACCAACTAAAACCTAATCTCTGTTAGATTAGGTTTGAACCCCAGAAGAGCTACACTGTTGTATACTTAATTATTATTATTACATTATAAACACAGGACAAACATTTATAAAACAAGTTTACAATGGCCGTTCTATAATAATGCTAATAGGTACTAAGCATCCGTAATGTGTTTTAGTAGTGAAAACTGTATACTTTAATAATAATTTAAAATTAACGTTTGTTCGTTAATTTATTAATATTTAGGGACAAATTAATAGTCTAGTGGGCTATATTCCGTAAATAAAATACTGTTCAGAATCCCACGCTAAACGAAAATTAATTATTCATATGTGGGGCTAACGTGTTGATAGAACAAACACAATAGTTTGAATTATTTACCACCGGACTAATTAAACAACTAGTTGCAATGGAAATGTGAACGAAGCTTTACTTAGTGAAGTATATTATTATGCTTAAACAAAATATATTTCAGTACGCAAGAGATTCGAAATATAACTCATAATGGACATTGTTTTGAATTCGTAGAAATATTTACCGAAATTTACATTGTCACATAAAATAAATAAATTAAAGGATATACTGCGATTTAGTAGCAACATAATTACGTAGTGTAGATACTCTCTCCTACTTATTTGCTGTATCCATTGATACGATCAATTATTTGTTTATTTTTTTTTGATTTTATTAGTTTGTTTTTTCTTTCGTTTGTGTTTATTGTATGGCAAGTTAACGTAGTCACAGATAATATAATACTAGCATACAAATGCCTCATACCATACAAAGAAACCATGCCGACGTAAATAGAGTGTTTCATCTGATTATACTGATTAGATTTTGTAAATCGATCGCGTTCGGTTCCGTTCCACCATCGTCGGTCTGTGCCATAGTACAATGCAATGCAATAATTATGGGCACAAAAAAATCAATTATAGTGGTTTTCTGACAGAAAATAATAACAATGGAATATGACCAAAGTTCAGTGCGATCCTTTCTCCCTACATACACAAGTGAGTATCCATCCTAGAAAGGCAAACTAGCTTGCAAAGCGAATGTGTGCACTTACCCTGATAACGCTCTCCCTTAGCTGTGCTCTTAAGCACTAAGTTTAATAACCTATAGCATATTAAACAAGATATTTAATTGGTAGCACGGAAGATAGACTATAGTAAGAGCATCAATATAATATTTTAAACTTACTTTTACTACGCGGGTTTGCTCCAGGATCTTGCATTTTTGACTGGCTTAAAATTAGCACTCAGCGAGCAGCAGCTTAGCAATATCCACTTGCTAGCGTTCATTTGAAACCCTTCCCTTGATTGTACCAAATCTAGTATTTTTCTAAAAATACCCGGTTTATTTCGACTAAGTATTTTTAGAAGATCCAATAGTATTTTATCAGCACCTACGTTTATTTTGTGACAGCCACATTAAATCGGCGTCCATAAAGGAAATGAGTTCAACAAACAATTAGTAGGGATCGGAGCACACGCAACAAATCACAGAGCAGGGAAACAACCCGGTGGTAGCTGAAAGAGGCGGTCGACGGTCTGTCACGGAAGTCGTATGCTCAATATACTTTCGGTGCCATGCATTTTATTACTCAAAACCGGAACCAAACATTCGAAGATATATTACCTATGTCATTTACCAACCTGCAATGAGCCTAGTGGATTATGACCTAATTTTCATAGAGAAGTGATCGTAGTCCCAGCAGCAGAACCGATTCGAGTTGATTACGCGTTTTGCCGTTTCTGTGCTCTATGCAACAAATTAATCGTAAGTATTTGAGAATAGACCACAATTCCTACGACACGATACACGTGCGACATCTGTGCGAGCATTTATTATGTTGAAAGTTTAACTGGGTACCCGTATTTATGACCCCTATTGCTTGGGGTTTAATAAGCAAACGTAAACGGATATAAATCTTTCTACAACACTGTTCCGGTGAGTTTTAATTAAACCCATTCGATATACATAGATAATTGGTTATTAGTAACTACTCAGTAACTATCTGAAGTCAGAATTTATGTCCGATGTATGGTAAAAAAAGGATAAGCTTCAAAATATAACAACCTCAATGCGGATTAGGTCAGAACATAATATCTCTATCTACTTTATGCGTTAGGTTCGGTACCTAAATATTTATCGGATATCATTCTCAAGCTTAGCTGTAATATTGCTACCTACATATTTTATTGCCCTATAATACGCCTATCATCCCAAGGGATTAAATGGCTTCTTCGATAAATTGCGGTTGTACAACAATACACCTGCTTTGGGTGGCGACCTTTATGAAAACATATTCAGCCGTAAATGTAGGAGGTATATGATCCGGTATTTTCGTTAGTTCAGACGCTGCAAAAAAGGAAAATGGATTTTTGTCAACATTTATGACTACGAAAAAACTGATATTGTTATGTCACTATTTTATCCAGAAACGCGAATTTGAGTAGTTGCACCTTGATGCAATGGCACCTAATCAATTCTAATACCAACAACAACTAATAGCAACAGGGTCAATCAAGTCTAATACCTCGTATTCGTATACCTTAACTAGTTGATAGAAAATGAAGAGAAATATAAATATTTTCAACAACTGATTGACAGATTCTAAATTAAAATTCTGTATAGCATCTCCTAAAACTCGATTATGCTCGATTCTATATTACGGGTAGGTACCGTGTTTACCATTGTCATTCAATAATAGAAGAGACTAAAGCGGAAATTCGAATCTAAGACGAGTTGAAATACAACAGCTAGAATTCACTGCCAGTGTAAGGAAGCATGTTCACGTTGGCTCCGTCTAATACATTTCTAACGCATGTATTCTGGTTCCGGAAGCTTCTAAATTCGATGGGATTAGCATCTGTCATCCCCACAGTAGACCCGAGTAACGTATTTTGAGTAGCACTAAAATATTCATCGGGCAATACTGAATCAATGTCAGGCTTTTAGAGAAGAAAAGAGATTACAAACTAAATTATTTAATGCTGAAGAGAGTGCAAACCGATTTTGCTATGATCAAGATAGGTATGAAATAGTTAGAATAATCTTAATATTTATAGAACTTAAGAGTTCACAATACATAAGAAATCACCTACTATTTACCACTTGAGAAAAAGTGACGTAATTAATCTTTGGCAAGACGATAAACTTCGTAAAACTAAAATACACGGGACATCATCAAAGATCCTTATATCCTTTTTTGCAAAAGGTGTGTTAAATCGCTGTGCTGAACGTGACCCTGCATAAAACACTGCACTTCAAACTTAATCCCTTAACCAATCCACAAATCGTTTCCACATCGAAATGCACCAATATTGTCAGTATGCCCATCTGGTGCTGGTGTATATAGCCTCACAAACGTATAAAATATGTCAGTTTTAAGTACCGTCCACTTTCATTGCAATCGTAAACTGTCCCATACCATTCCATCCTATTCAATCAGAAATTTTAACTCCTATGCGATGGGACATAAAAGCTGATCCGCGTTGCTTTCACAGACAATTGTTATCGTATTGCCGTTGAATTGAATCCCACGACATGGGTTCTGAATTAAAATAGATTGTATTGTTCTCTTGTGATGGATGTGGAATGCATTGATTTAAAGCTGTAATAACAATACCAGCCTTTTTTTCTGTACCACTACAGGGCCTCTTTTTGTTTAAAGAAAACACGAGCACTAATCGCCAATTGCATCACCAACTATGAGTCCAACTAGCTTTTGCCATTGGCTTCGCCCGCTTTAAAAGTGTTTTCTTATCCCGACGGATTATTATACCGGGATGAATAGCCTATATGCTATTTCCAGACTTTCATCTATCTCAGTGCCAAATTTCACCCAGGTCCGACTAGCCGTTTGAGCGTGAAGAAGTAACATACACACACACTCACAAACTTTCGTCTTTATAATATATATTAGTGTGATGAATATTAATTAATTAATAATATATTAATATTAATGTTTCCTCATGAAGTTTTCTAGCACGTCCTGTAGGTAGTTTTAACAGGATTAGGTATTTGTAGAGATGTTACAAAAAGTCAGAAACCAACCAACCAAGTAAATGAGTTGTTTCAAATTTAAATTAAGTTTATTGCATCCATAATGTACATACAGGCAGTAAATATAAGGTTCAGAAACAATTATGGACCCTGTCCGGCACAGCTACATTCTAGATACAATCAGTTTCACAGTCACAATACAATCAGTTTCAGATACAGCGGTTAATACTTTTCCATAATAACGTTTCAGTTGTATTTGCAATGTTTTTATTTGGTTTAATGTACCTAATAATATGCCTACGATTTTCTATTTCTATGTCATGTCATGTACTATTATTGTCTATTATTACCTACTTATTAATTTATTCACCTAAATTGAATTAACATTAGTATATTTGAAATTAATACTTTATATTTAATAAAATTATTACTAATGTTTATTATGTCCTTATTGTATTTTGAGTCAATTGATAAATGGCATTTTACTTATCGAGTTATCTTTATTTTTTATTGAATTTATCCGTCAAATGTGTTTTATAATTTATTTCATTTGGTTTAATGTATTCTAATTAAATAATATTTTAGTAACTATGTGTGTGTGTGACACATATTTCATAGTTTTAGGTAGCTACTATTTGACTTGTGTTCTTGATTGTTATTGCAACAGTCTAGATACAGTCTGTGTCTAGGAGAGATATACTCGTAGATCATAGTCTGGAAAGGCACACAGGCTGTTAATATCGGTATAGTAATCCCTTGGGTTTAAAAAACACTTTTGATAAGACGCGCGGGCGAAGCCGTGGGCAAAAGCTTGTCATATTATAAAATAAAAACAGTTAACTATTTTTACTAGAAAAACAACTTAAAATTACTAATATGTCTATATTTTTCTATTTTTATGTCATGTACTATTATTGTGTATTATCTACTATTTATTCACCTGAAATTAATAAAAAGTATTATATTAATTGAAATGTTTATATTTAATAAAATTATTAATTTTTAATATGTCCATAATATATTTTGAGTCAATTGATTAATGTCATTTTACTTATCGAGTTATCTTTATTTTTTATTGAATTTATCCGTCAAATATTCGTCAATTGTGTAATAGCTTTTATTAATTAAGTATTATTTAATTTATTTATAAATATATTAGTTAGGTCAGTTATGTAGAAACATCGGTTTACACTTGAAATCTACCGTTTTACATAGTTGGGAAAAGCTCGCACACAAGGCACATTAATAACAAACTTTTAAAATAATTGATTGCAACGATAATGACAAACATTTAAAAGGGGAAGCTAAGATCGTTTGGCCATGTTGAGAGAATGAATAAAGGCGAGTAACAAAAGGCAAACGTGAATGGAAACGCCGGGAGAGGACGCCCTAGAAAGACAAACAGAAACCTTAGTTGTGATGTTCTTCAGAAACGCCAGGTGTGCAGTAGTCATAACCGGCGTGCGTGTATGAGTGAAGCAAAAAAAGTATGTAAGGATCGTAGCAGGTAGCGTTCTGTAGTTTTTTCCTACCCCCATGGTAAAAGGCGTGAGTTTATATATGTATGCGACGATAACGCAATAAAATAGGCCGTCAATTAAAATATCAGTCGATCTAATCCGCCAAATACTGACCAAGCCAAACTTGTGATAAGAACTGAAGCCCTCGGAGTTGTCCAAAAATAAATCTCCAAGATTTATTTCTTAGTCAGTTAAAGCTGAAAACTTCTGCCGCGAGTTAATTGAAAAAGTTTGCGGTATCGACAAGAAAAATATTGTTTAATATTATGTAAATTAAACAATTATAAAATGTTGATGGAAACAGTTTCTTAGTAAGGACAGAATAAAGTTGTTTTTAACTTGATTTATGTATACAATATAAACAACCTTTAACGTACCCACTGCTTGGACACAGGCCTCCTCTTTGTGAGAGTTGCCGTGGTATAAAAAGAAGTAATATTTTTTAGTTTTGCTGCCTCTTAATTAAATACAGTAGGAACGTTTATATCATCTTCTTAGTGTGTCGATGAAAAATATAAAAAAAAAATTAAAAAAAAATTGGCTAAGAAATCAGCAACGGTTACACCATTCAGTGACGCAGTCATAAGGTCTTCGCACGTACAGGTGACAGGGCACACGGGCACACTAGAGCATTTTGTGGCAAGGACACTTACGCCGGGTGCAACAAACACTGCGTTACCGTTAATATCATGTAGAAATTAGAAGAGACATATAGAAATTAAAAAAGTTTTGACGTTTAGTGGCAAAACCAAAAAAGACTCCGTTAAAACGTTTTAAACATATTTATCAACAGATTTGTAGTACGTATAATTGCGTAAATGATACTAATTAAGTTACTCGTAATAAATAGAAGTTTGAGACTAGAGAAATGGGTATTTAGGTAACCTTTAATCTTCCTAAACTCCAATAGCACAATTAAACAGTTACAATATTACTTTTAAGGCCCCAAATTATCGCAGATTTCTAAGTGTGAAACTTACCCTAACTTTAATTATTTAGTTTAGAAACAAGTAGTAGTTAACTAAGCAATGTTTAATTACTCTGCTTTTAAACAATTTCTAATAACGAACTCCTAATTTACTGCTAAGACAAAGATAAGTAACGATAGAATTATGAGATCAGAAAGAAAATCCATCACGAAATTAAATTAAAGGAATAAGAAAGCTCAACTTGTACTTCTAAAGAATCCCTGTAATAATCTCCAAAGATAACAAAAAAAAACGAATTCCAATATCTCGAGAATCTCGATTAAATAAATGAGAAGATTAGCGGGATTGGCACTAAAATTGAGAGAATTATTTGACAAAAAGCCATCGTGAGACATATCGTAAAATATTCATATTTAAACTAAATTAGAAAAGGCGTCTTTTAAAGCAAAATATCGGTATCAGCTTCTTATGATTGGCAATCTTCTATTCCAAAAAACACCGAGTTGAGTGAGTCTCATCCCAATTTGAATATCGACAATTTCTAATCACGAAGATGACGATTTTCACAGAATACCGACGAGCCCACTTATTTCATGAAAAATCCAGTCTATATTTTATTTCTTTAGTATTGCTCAATATGGCTTATTTAAAACAAGTTTTTCCTCGGACTTCGTCTGCGTAGGATTCTTAATTTGCCGAACAAACTTGAGACACAACTTCCCTCTATTGAGAATGATTTTTAACAAGTGGATTACCTGCTTAACTTTCTTGAGGATTTAAAGCCATACCTATATTAACCAAATTCTATTAAAATTAGGTCAGGGCTATAAAGACGCAACAAACATACAGAATCACTTCCGTATTCAAAATATTAGTATGGATTACTTGAACAATCAGAAGGTCGATTATTGCGTGCAAAGGAATGCTCTGGCTCCCGGCATGTTCAGATATTGAATTCTGTCAGCTCTTATTGTATAATAAGAGATGTCGCTCGGCTTATGTAGGAATGTGGCTTCACGTGGGTGGGTGTCGTAAATACGAATATTCCCGATTGTTTGTTTGCTTAACGCCGAAGGCACTTCTTTGTTTTGTAGTAAGATGGGTAAATTATAATATCAAACTGACTAGCCTTTACCCAACTATGTTGCAGCTGCATCCGATTACATTGAAAGACATCCGTCTTTACAACCAGATGCAGATGAGAACCAGTATCTTACAAGACGTTACTGTCTATCTGACGTTTACTACCGAAAGTGGAAACGATACCCCTTCACAATACTTGTGTCAGAATGTTTGGATAACCAAAATATGCAAATGATAGCAGGGACCAAAGCCTTAACGTGCTACGAGACACGAGGGATTTATCCCTCTCTCTCTCGCCCTCTCTAGAGTAAATAAACTATGGCGATTCAAAAAATTAACTGGCCAATAAAAGACATTCACATTATCCCTCTCTCTAAACTCCAGCAGTTTCCAGCCAGGAAGTTATTAAAAAGCACGCAAACTGGGATATAAAAGAAAATCTTCTTAAATAATCCAACTTTGCCATTCAATATGCGCGTGGATTTAAGTACGCTATCACGGCGCAGCCGACAGAAATTTCTGTAAGTGGCTCAAAGAAGAGATCACAGAAAAAACCTTTGTTACGAACTGAAGTTACCAGCCACATAGTAAAATGTATTTTTTCCAAGATTTTTTTAAGACAGAAAGAGGGTGTTCATTTATCAATGTCTAGTAAAACAGCATGTTTCTTTGAATTAGATTCAGACTTCAGTACTAGTATATCCATTGCAGCGTTTTGTTCTCGCCGAGTTTTCTAGTCGTAGTGTGCTTGAGAAATTGCAAAAACTATAATGACTTTTCCGTGGACTGTTTGGATGTTTTTCTCCAGCTTTTCTACGTGGATGGTGGTTTTTCCAGGCAATCTTTTAAAGGATTACGTTGGAGTGGCAATGTTGTCGTTATTTATGTATATTTTGAGTGAAAAATGTTCCGAATCTGCCTGTTTATCTTTACGCGTGAGGGTAAAAAGAACCGCAGAGAGAAAAAGCCACATTTTTCCATTTATTTTTTATTTAACATACATTTACTCAGTAATCCCTTGCGAAAAAACACCGATTGACGATTACCAACTCGAAACCGATTTCAGTTATTCCGGTTAAAGTATACATACCTGTTCGATACGCTTTAAGTAATATTCTCCTTAGTCCGATTATAAAACTCTTGAATTTGTCCTCAGGTATGTGTCCCAGATCGGATTTCAATTTTGACGATTTAACGAGAATCGTAAACGACTCGTAAACGTCTGTGAAACGGTAAGTGAAACTCAATCATACACTGCAGACATGTGATTTATGTAGACGAAGAAGATTTCCATTTCGCTGAAGCTGAAGGATGCAAATAAGTTTATATTCACAGTACCAAATTAAAATGATAATTGCTGGTCATTATAGGCAGTCGCTCCAAAAAAAATACTGATAATCTGGTACGCAATATTGAAAAGTCTAAAAATTGATTAATGATTAATTAATCTACTGCTACTGTTAATAAGTTAACTGTTATTAAATTACTGTGTGTGTTATTGTTATTCAACAATAACACACAGTAACACCTAACACACACAGTAACTTCTAACACACACAGTAACTCCTAACACACACAGTAACTCCAACACACATCCTATCCATCAGATTACAATCCAACCGCACTATTCCTAAACCACTGCAACTCCTGAAAGCCAGAATCAACAGTGGCGGCAGAAAAGCGCCGAAGCAATCCATCAAATTAGCATAAGATCTCATAGCAAGCCATCAGACTAAATTTTCTAGATAGCCATACAATACAATTTAATAATGGTAGCCATATAATATCCCATAATAGAAATAGAGAAAGAAACAGTGTTGATCCCTAAGCATATACATATGGAGCCCCGTATTTACCTTTCATTGAACATTATTACTTTTATAAACCGCTCTTTAGACTGTAGGCTCAGTAAATTCTTATCATATGTAATAGGAATATTCTGTATTATCCCTTAAAAAGAATTTAGCTTCCTTTCCAACAATATTAATTAATTTCCTCGTACGGGGATTAAGTAATAATCCCGCATAACATATTAAAATAGAACCGGATGGTGTCGTTTCGGTGTAATTCGGGGGATTTCTGCAGGTATCTGATTTTAATATTGCTGTTATGAATTTGTGTTTTCAACCGACTTAAAGAAGAAAGAGGTTGATGTGGTGTACCTACCTAAATTTGTTCGGGTTTATTTTATATTTTATGTGATAATTTGTAACAATAATGTAAATTTTATTTTATTTCTATGTAACTATTGTATGCCCGAAGGGCGGGACATAGCTGATCACAATTTAATTATTTAAGACCTGTATTATGTATCTAGCTATGATCCACAATCAAGATATTGATTGATGTTATGGATAAGATTTTGGGCAAAATCTAGAGATATCTCTGAGATAAAGAAAATAATATTACTAAGATATTGAAAATACTTTAACATTTACAATTAAACCAGGCACACACTAGGGCTAAAGCTTCTTTTTATACGACTAGAAACTAGGGCTTACCACAAACTCACTGTGAATAACGACATGGTCCCTAATTTCTCACGGTATTACCCTTTTCATTACTTTTTCCTTGATTGACAGCTAAAAGTAGCTGACAACCAAGGAAAAAGTAATGAAAAGGATTTCAGGTACACATTTTTTACAAACCATTGCAAACACTTCAAATTAATCAACCTGATTCGTATTATAATATTTCAAAAGAAAAATTCTTATAAAGCAGTGTGCAATCGTGCGGAAGCTTCTTGATAGCCGGCCAAGTATCATGGCTCCTTTTGTGAGGAAATGACGTCATTCTTGTAACGACACCCTTCAATTAGGGCACTGAGGATAAGAGGGATATAATAGCACAAAAAAATAGGAAATTATTTATGTAAGCGTGTCTTTCAGTCTAACCACAGCTGGTTTTTTATATGAACTAATCTGAAAGTAAAAGTTAGTGCCAATCTGAACTCCACAACCGCTCCACTCCATAAAACCACGACCACCACCACCACCACCACTGATATTTCTTGGTAAGGTGGTTGTCTAACCGCTCGTAACGATTGTCAAAATCTTTTTTTTTTTTATAAATTTCAAACATATTTATCATCGTAGCAGAACCATTGCCCAAAACTACGTTACAATGTAACTTTATTTGGCTTTATGATTACGTAAACCTACATACAATAAAAATTAGCATTAAAAAGGGATTTGCTCGTGACAAAACAACATAACTCTATTTTACATAATAAACAAAAACGAACATATTAAAATGAACGATTTATCATAATGTAACCCCGGCTCACATTAGCAAGATACAGTTTGACCTACAAGTGTCGCCGGCTATAATTTATCAACCCAGACGATGTAACTGTTGCAGGATGTGTGTCAGTCGTGACTATGGTGATCACGGTACGCTGTAGTGGGCGGAGACCTTTGTCATAATTAATTGTTCAATTACCGTTCTATTTTTGAAAATTGCGTGTTCCGTTTGTAGTTTTTGTCTATTTACATAATTATGTTTGTGCTATTGTAATATCCTAAGCCGGCTCTACACGCTTGGCGAACAATGGCAAACAGCAAACACAATACACCAAACACGAACGTGTGGATGGATGTTTGTTTGTGTTTGCCTGTTTTTTTTTGTGTTTGCCTGTTTTTGTTTGCGTATTCGGCATCGGTGTCGGTTTTTATGCACAAATCAAAGGGTGTTTGACAAACGTGTTTGCGATGTTCAGTTCAGTAGTACGCGTGAGCTTGCAGGTGGCGAAAGGAGTTAATAGTGGTGGTCAAATTTACGAATCGTAACATTTTGTGTATCCTAAGCTAAATTGTAAGGAAAACTGTCTGATTGGTCTGAGGAGGTTAACCCGAAAGTAATCACTGCCACAACAAGCTCGTCGTCTGCCATGTTTGCCAATCCGGAATATACTAGCACGTTCGCCAAGCCTGTGGATGCCGTGTTTGTGTTGTCGTGTAAATGATAAATGATAAATGATAAATGATAAATGATAAATGATAAATGATAAATGATAAATGATAAATGATAAATGATAAATGATAAATGATAAATGATAAATGATAAATGATAAATGATAAATGATAAATGATAAATGAAAAATGATAAATGATAAATGATAAATGATAAATGATAAATGATAAATGATAAATGATAAATGATAAATGATAAATGATAAATGATAAATGATAAATGATAAATGATAAATGATAAATGATAAATGATAAATGATAAATGATAAATGATAAATGATAAATGATAAATGATAAATGATAAATGATAAATGATAAATGATAAATGATAAATGATAAATGATAAATGATAAATGATAAATGATAAATGATAAATGATAAATGATAAATGATAAATGATAAATGATAAATGATAAATGATAAATGATAAATGATAAATGATAAATGATAAATGATAAATGATAAATGATAAATGATAAATGATAAATGATAAATGATAAATGATAAATGATAAATGATAAATGATAAATGATAAATGATAAATGATAAATGATAAATGATAAATGATAAATGATAAATGATAAATGATAAATGATAAATGATAAATGATAAATGATAAATGATAAATGATAAATGATAAATGATAAATGATAAATGATAAATGATAAATGATAAATGATAAATGATAAATGATAAATGATAAATGATAAATGATAAATGATAAATGATAAATGATAAATGATAAATGATAAATGATAAATGATAAACGATAAACGATAAACGATAAACGATAAACGATAAACGATAAATGATAAATGATAAATGATAAATGATAAATGATAAATGATAAATGATAAATGATAAATGATAAATGATAAATGATAAATGATAAATGATAAATGATAAACGATAAACGATAAATGATAAATGATAAATGAAAAATGATAAATGAAAAATGATAAATGATAAATGATAAATGATAAATGATAAATGATAAATGATAAATGATAAATGATAAATGATAAATGATAAATGATAAATGATAAATGATAAATGATAAATGATAAATGATAAATGATAAATGATAAATGATAAATGATAAATGATAAATGATAAATGATAAATGATAAATGATAAATGATAAATGATAAATGATAAATGATAAATGATAAATGATAAATGATAAATGATAAATGATAAATGATAAATGATAAATGATAAATGATAAATGATAAATGATAAATGATAAATGATAAATGATAAATGATAAATGATAAATGATAAATGATAAATGATAAATGATAAATGATAAATGATAAATGATAAATGATAAATGATATATGATATATGATGAATGATAAATGATATATGATATATGATAAATGATATATGATATATGATATATGATATATGATAAATGATAAATGATTTTATTTCTGTAAGTAGGTTTGTACAAAAGCTTTTACATGTCGATCATATTTTTTTAAACTAGATGAGCTAGTTTGGCACGTGTTTGGTGTTGCAGGCGTCTTTAATCTTACGATTTTTTTAGTATCCGACTACGGCGAAGCAAAAGGGAGGTTTTTATGACCGGTATGTATGTATGTACGTTCATCTGTTCCCTCATAACTTCAAAACTACTTATAATAAGTTGAAAAATGAGGTGTCGTTAGAACCGTCTTGTTTGTCCGTTAGTTATAGGATATGTGACGTCATATTAAATTAAATATGGCGTTTCGATCAACAATACCAACCACATATAGGGACTGTGCAAAAAATACGTCTCGGTAAATAACAGTTCACTTGAGACGTGAGCTCTTATGTTGATCAGTTTGTCATAGTAAGTATTGTAACTGTAGGTTAGTAAGCATATTATATTCACGCGGACAGAATTTTGCATTGATTTTGTAAGTGTTATCTAATCGGTTATTGTTGATCGAAGATATGGCGCCATCTAGGGGGCACGAAGTGAAGAACAAAACAAATATTCGTTCCACCCCATCATGTGTGGTATCATTGAACAGGGATTTAAAAATGAAAACAGGGTTTGGTACATCATATTTTTGTCAAGCCTACCATTTGCGAAATATATCCCGTCAAAGTCATGAAAACTATTGTTTTACCCGACTACGGCGTCGCAAACTGTTTGTTGATCGATGTGTATGTATGTACAATACATACATATTTTCTTAATGTCCCTCGCCAAACTACGTGTTTCGTCAGACGTCAGATTTTTATCAGTTGCCCTTTGCCCTTGGTGCAAACCGGACGCTCTAAATCAATTTGGAAGTATATAGAGTTGTTAATACTCTTTTAACATTATGTAATTTATTTAAAATTGGAGGCAAGCTGCTATTTTTACAGCTCTATATATTTCACACGGAAATCAAAACAACAATAAAGTACTTGATGCTTAAATCAAATTATTATACACGATAAATCTAATAATTGATGGAAATGGAAATTAACATTCGTTTGTATTCGAAAAATACGATGATTTCCGAGGGACATTAAGAAAAAAGAAAATAGGTATACTGTATGCATGTATGCATTGTTCATTTGTTCAACGGAGTCTCTCAAATTTCGAATCATAAACCTATGTGTATGTATCGTTAGCTACACACACATAGCACATACCTATACCTGTCCTTTAGTGAATACTAAATTTCAACTTCGTTATCGTTATACATCATCTAGAGTACACTCTTGTAACTTATGCATAATCTAGATTCATGTAAAACAACAAACCATAAACA
This sequence comes from Orthosia cruda, assembly GCA_964057195.1. Taxonomy (NCBI): domain Eukaryota; kingdom Metazoa; phylum Arthropoda; class Insecta; order Lepidoptera; family Noctuidae; genus Orthosia; species Orthosia cruda. The sequence goes on along the minus strand of OZ059830.1, from coordinate 9,216,622 downwards.
AATAAAAAAATTGATGTGGCTCTGTAAAACCCCCAAAATACTTTAAATAAAAAACAAGTTCAAAAAATAAAACCCGACTACTAAAAAATCACGCGCTAATAAGTATGAAACCAGAAAATAATCTCATCTGAAATTATCATGTATAAACAATGCTTTCGAGGATTACAGGCGACATGTTATTTATGTATCTAAGCTTCTTGAATTTAGGTAAGTAGACAGTACATAGACAATTCGAGAATTGGAGTCCTAGACATGTCTATCTAAATACACTGATGTCGAACACAATTTCATAAGTGTTTCTGACGAATCCAATATCCCTTCAATCCGCTAGGGATTTGCTTGGATCATTGACTACTTTGTCTCCTGTTATCACGAATCTACAGCATTCACTGGCAAAAGTACTGAGCTATGACAGAGGAAACTAAACTATTTTGGGACCACAACAGCCCGGGGGAAAATTAGGAGATTACGAAGGGAAGGAGCTAGACAAGACTTTGTTGACATTTGGGATTTAACCAAAAATATGTTTTGGGCAATAACGTTTTTCATCAATAAGGACTAGAGAGTTGACATAAAATCCATGTGAAAAAGATGTTTTGGATAAATTTTCTGTAGATATATCAAATACATATTCTTATATTTCTTAGCAATGTCTTTTTGTCAAAAGACGTCAGAGTAAAAATAAATACAGCTTAATAATTTCCGTTTTTAGGGTTCCGACCCAAAGGGTAAAAACGGGACCCTATTACTAAGACTCCGCGGTCTGTCTGTCACCAGGCTGTATCTCATGAACCATGATAGCTAGATAGTTGAAATTTTTTATTAGCAACATTGTTGCAAGGTAGCATGTCTTCACCTAATACTCCTTGCAATTAAACGTGCATGCTATTGTTTCTATGGTAAATGCACAGAAGACGCTCACTGGAGCCAATTCATACTTTGTGTTATTGTTAAACTAGTGGGGACAGCATCTTATGGTACATAGCGGTATTGTGCACGAGAATATAGGTATTTCAAATAAATAGAATAAACTACAATCTAAAAATACAAATAGCGCAAAGCGTACCCATACGGAAAGGGTTACCAACTCAGCATTTCCTGGGCGTCAGACACCTAGCGCTGGTTTTTAGTTCGCACCCCTCAGTGACACACGGGTGTGGGTAACAAAACAAAAATTAGAGAGATTCTTCATTTAATACAATTATAGTATAGAATGTACGATAAATATAGTAGTCACAGCGGAGCTTTGTGTCTCTGTAGTTTGCTTTGCGAACCATTGCGCAAGAAACAGTTTGTCATTAAGTAGGTATACTGCACACAGTAAGCGAGATAGGACGATTAAACAAACATAAGCGAGTGAAAGAGTCAGTTATACAATGCTATCTTCACTTTCAATTTTGAAACAAAAATAGCTACTGCGCTGGGTCTAGCAGCAACTCAGAAACACAAAGACCCGTTGTGAGTATTATAGGAACTACTTTACGAATTAAGTGGCTATAACGTTGTAGCACTTCGTAGCTTCGTAGCGTACTCAAGTTGAGAGGTTCAATGCTTTTCTTTGCGCTTAAAAATAGACTATTTTGAAGACAAATAACATCATAAAGTTGTGAAAGTCAAAATTTAAATGACATATAGAATTCAAGCCTCAGGTCAAAACCAATGCGATAACAAAGACAGAATTTAGGTATTATTTTTTGTTTGAATTCTATAATTATTCGATTTGCATAAAACCCATTCAAGACTGTAAATGATTCAACATATATGTAGTTCATACGTATTCTTTTTTACTCCTTTTCACAAAATATAAAACTGTTTTCAATGCAAGTCGAACGAACGAAGAACTCTTTAACATACAAACTACGCAAAAGCTGGATCAAGCAAAAACCATTATGTCTCGCATTGTATGGAACATTTGCGAGTATAATATCAGTAACATATAAAAAGGAATAAGCAGTATCGGATTACTAATGTAAGTATACTTTAAGGGTATCTCGCATTTAAATGTATTCATTTCTTGAATACATTTAAATGCGAGAGCGTTTAGCGCTTCTTCGTCTTGCTAAAGAATATATATGTTTTTGTAAGAATAACATGATCTTTGAACTGGATGTCGAATGTTTTAAAACAAAGTTTTTAGATCAACAAAATATCGATCTCATTGTTATAACATTCGAAACTGAAGTTGCTCGTGCTAAAAAGCGATTGAAAATCTTCAAATTGAAGCCGCTATTCCTCTTATTCCTGGTGAAGGTTGCGGGGATCCGCTGGATACGGCATGGGACCGGTCAATATGGTGACGCTTGGGGGAAGCCTATGTCCAGCAGTGGACGTCTTTAGGCTGATATGATGATGATGACTATCATGATTCCTCTTAGCGTCAATAAATTGAAATATTTTTGACACTGAAATGAGAACGTCCTTAAATTACAGAAATTGCGCCACTGGATTCAACACAAAATTATGATTGTCATAAAACAGTAACTAAAATAAATTCCATTCAACATGTCTTCAATTAAATTATTTAAATTGAAAACCGTCACGCGCAGTTTTACCAAAATAACGCTTTTTTAAATTTGTAAAAAGTATGTTACTCTTTTATTGTTAGACATAAAATTGCCAAAAATACTCGGTCATAAAAAATAACTGTCACTACAAAAATAAAGTTTGAAATATTGCTTCCACTACAGATTTTTATTTACTGGAAAATTTCCAAGTCTTTAATTTTCCGCTTGTCGGTGATGGAACGAATATTAATTGACATGTTTAAGATGACATTGGAAGCCAATAGAAAAGACAAATATGACATTGACATTATTTTTGTCGCATTTCCGCGATCGTAGTGCAGAGACTCTAGCTTATTAATTATAAGGTACAATATCGCATGGCAGTTCAGAGATAATGTAATTGACTCTCGTTCTCCTCTTGACAAGTGTAGGTATATCTTTCATCTCTAACATTTGGAGGAGGGTTCCGTCTTATACTCGTAGTATAGCAACACAGCTATTGTTATCGACGTTCTCAAATATCCACACGACACCGTATGAAGATGTTTTGATATAGGTACTACAACATTGATACCGCACTTATCTTTGTGTAAATAAACCTCGTGTAAACAGGTTTGTGTACAGGGGTTTTATTTACACGTACCATCGAATTTAATCTAAACCAAAAACAAAGCAAATCTCGGGGCGAGAACCTAAAGATTTACAAATACAAATATCGGCAAACATTCGTGCTCAGATAATTGAAACAGGAGCTTAATCAAATTAAATACAAAGAACGAAGAGAAATTATTAAATAATGCAACTGTGGTTTTAATTCTTTGGAAGTATAACTTTTGTTTTGTAATCTTGGTTAATTATTTGTAACACTTGCTATTTCCCACGGTTTTGCTTCAGCGGCTTATTCCGCAGGCACCGTCTAGTTTTTTTAAATAAAAGAAAACTGGGTGCGAGTTGGAATCGCGCACCGAGGGTTCCATATAAACAGCTACATTCAACAAAATAATTAGGTAACATTGCTCTTAAGAAGGGATAAAATTAACTTTGCCGTTGGAAAACTATTGTCATTTTACCAACTGCGAATAAGTTAATAATGTTTTTTTGGTGAAGCTATAAATTTCCAGTTTTCAGTTTTCCTTTACTTGTGTTTTAAGACAATGCTTCTTGCTAAATTTTACGATTCTAGTTCACGTTAACGGGAAGTATCGTTTAGGTCCCTTGCGATTCCTCAAATATGCGACATAAACGGTTGTATCTTTTGATTGAGTTGATTTAGAAGTTTGAATTTGACCTGAGGATATCATATTAATTTCAACTAGGCATTCCAGAGAAAAAGGTCTTGACACACAGACAGAGAGATAACGAAGTGATCCTATAAGGGTTCTGTACCCGAAGGGTCAAAACGGAGTCCTTATTGCTGTCACTCACGTGTCCGTCTGTCTGTCTGTCGTCTGTCACACAGGTTTTACTGCCAAATGGTTGGCGCTACAGTCTTCAAATTTTCATAGTATAAGCATTTTGTTAACCCAAAACAAAAAAAAAGTTTTTTAAGGAGGGCTCCATACTGTAAAAAGAGGGTGCGTAAAAAAAACATTGGCCTACCCCATCGAGTGTTTAGAGCTCGTTAAGTCAAATTAATACTGTATTTTTAGTTTAAAAAATATTGGCAAATAAAGGAATGAGAAGCCACCAATGCCAGCTTTTTTTACAACATTTTGTTACGAAGATTTTTTTTATTTCCCTTTGACCTATGATCTTTAAACTTATTGATAATGTTTATCTTTACGTATATTTTACTAACAAATACTAATATATTGATAAATCAGATTTTTCTTTGAAATTTCCAAATTTTTTATATGCGGTTTTTTGTGGTACCCTAAATGTGCGAAGACGGACATGCACTTGGCCGATTTTTTCCATTTGAGGAACGGAACCCAAAAAAATAGCTAAACACTCTCCGCGATGGTCTAAGGCCCTATTATACAAGTGTCATTTGATGTCAGCGATGGCGATGGTCGAAGTTACATAATGTGAGGGACTGATCACAAGACATTTCAATATCGTTTGACATTCCCATATATTTTTGTAAATTTTCCAATCGCTATCGCCACGCTTTTGACGTTAGAATGTCAATTGTCTAGGGCGTCACCTTACTTATTAGCGAAACTTCATCATCATCATCATCAACCTTTTTAATGTTCCCCACTGCTGGGACACAGGCCTCCTCTCTGTGAGAGAGGGGATGGGCGACGACGCGGGCCCAGTGCGGGTTGGTGGATGTCACATGTCTTCGAATTGTTGGTTCTAGGACATGCCGGTTTCCTGACGATGTTTTCCTTCACCGTTTTTAGAGCAGTGGTGATAAATAATTTACACAAAGTAAAGCGCTTGCCTGGCAGGCGAGCGCAGCCTACTGTGATAGGCTTGAGTCACACATTTTTATCATAATTTGGGAGCATAAACCATGATAAAAATGAGTGACTGAAGCCTATCACAGAGGCCGTGCTCGCCCAGCTGGTTTTGTACCCACGACATACGACACGTAAGTCGGGGCGTTACCACTGGGCCACCACTGCTCTTACGAACCTTATGAATAATGTAATCGTTCCTAAAAGTAAAAAAAAGCCCCGACAGAAACCAAGTCTCGAAATAGAACATTGTAATGAACCACCCATATTTTATGCAAAAAATATTCATACACGGTGAAATCGAAAACATTCGCATAACTCAGAAGGCTCTACGTCGTCATTTATTACAACACTTTAGACCTTTTTTGTAGTATTTTTTTACATACCCACAGAATAGTCCAGTTTGTTACAAATGGGCAAATATTTTGTGAGAAATGGTTTTATAAATTAGACCCGCGGCATATTTTTCGAGTGCCGTGTTCGATTTATGTAAGAGGGGAAAACCGCCAACCAGACTAATATTAAAGTTGTAATAAATTATTTAGAAGTGAAATAGACTGCATTGTTACCGAAAAGCAGTAGGCCGAAAAATAAGAACGAGAATAATTGGCCGCCCATTTTATTCTCCATATCGATCAAACCCTACAAACGGTCTTGCCTGAAGGTATTCGTAAACATGGTTACTCTGTCTTATTTTATAAAGAAGGGACTAGCAAAGATAAACATGGAAGGGCCACGTTAACCATGTATGTAATCTCTTGTAGCCACGGATTTAACAGCCAATTTCGTGTTTACTCTTTTACAGTATTTGGTTTCGGGTTGTTCTATTCGATTGTTTCGTTAGATCTTTCAAGGGTTCTGTACCCAAAGGGAAAACACAGGACCCTATTAATAAGACTCCACTGTGAACTGTCCCTCTGTCAGTCTGAAACCAGGCTGTATCTCAAGAACCGTGATAGCCAGAGAGTTGAAATATTTACAGATGATGTATTTCTGTTGCCGCTATAATATCATCATTATATTTAAGTGGGGCTCCCACACAACAAACGTGATTTTCTTGCCGTTTTTGCGATAATGGTAGGGAACCCTTGGCACTTGGCCGGTTTTTTATCACTATTCCTCTCAACAAGATTTTTATATAAAAATTTTACTACCCGTTATGGGTGGATTATAATATTATGATGTTGAAATGTTATACCTAATTTACCTACATAGTAACGAGGGAAATTATACAATAATGAACATGAAACTTGTCAAAGCTACGTAGGTTTTCACTCAACATTTTTTTCATGGACTATCATTATTTAATCAATGAATACTTGTCTATCATCAATTCGTATCTAGTTAACAAATTCTAATTACTTGATTAACTTATTGTGACCACACAATAGTTTAGTTGGAACTGGACGGACAATGTTTCGGGCTTAGAGCCTTTGTCGTGTCCTCTCAAATATATCAAATAAGCCTTAATAGGGTAAGGGTCCCTTGAACTTGTGTCATCGTGTAACGTTAACGAGACTGAGTTGTTTTGACGATGTTGTATGTTTGAGTAAATAGTTTGTTAATTCTGTCTAGTGTAAATTAATATCTGAAATCAATGCAGCATGAAACTAGATAGAATAAAGAAATCAATGCAATCAAATGGTATTTAATAAAATTAAATATCTGGCATCAATGAAAGCAGTGCCCAAAGGTAGCTGTTCCTACTCAAACAGGCCTAGTCCATCAGAGGACAGTTTTGATCGAGTATAGTAGGTAAAAGTAATTAAGGGTGCCCTAGTCAGTGATTCTTCCATACAAACGCAGTATGGCGAATACTTCACTGTTTGACGGTGTACGTTCAAAATAAATATCAATATGTCTCATCATTATCTAGCCCTGTTTGCGAACAAAAAAGAAAAAAAATATTGTAAGTTATGAGCCTCGAAAGTTCCATATTTTAACACTAATTTTAACGCATCTTTACGCGGCAATAAATACCATAAGAAGAATAAAAATTGCGAAACAGTCACCATACAGGGATAGGTTAGGAGTTCAAAAACGCAAATAATTTTATTTTGAACAGATACATTAGTAGTTTTTTCATGATTTCCATATTCCCAAGGGTCTGTTTATAAAATTTCACGCGCTCGTTTTCGTTCTAAATCATCATCACAGCGTAAGGAGTGTGTATTCGTACGCGCACTAGCTTCTTACTGCTCATCACAGCGTCTATCTATCCCTGTCGCACGTAAAAATTAAATAAATTAATTAAAAGACCCCCGACACAAAAACCTCTAAAAAGCATTAAATAAACCTCGCACTCGCGTCGGGGTACCGCTAAGTAAATAAAATAAACTGCTGTAAACGTTGGCTGCTGTAAATCTTTCAAAAAAACCCATATTCAAAGAGTAAAATGCGGGTAACTTTTGAACGGCTGAACCGATTTTAATCAAACATAGCTAAGAACCCTTTCAACGAACCTCCTTTCAAACAAAAAAAAACAAAATTGCTTCGTCCGTTTAGGAGCTATGATGCCACAGAGAGACACACAGATAAACAGCAACACACGTCAAAACCCCTCCCTCCCTCTTTTCCCGTCGGGGGTATTGAGCTATATCATCTTTCTCACAGACCATCAATCGTATCTTTGGTCTTCCCTTTCCCCTTATAGCCATCCACATTCATACTAAAAGTTTCCACACTACCTGCTTCCTTTAGTTCGTTTATTATTGGTAAGGTAATCTGATGGTACACTTTCCTCATTCCTCCGCATCACACGCCCAATTGTCTTGACAACCGATAAGCGACAGTAAATAAATACACAGGGAAAGTAAATAGGAACAATTTGCAAAATGTCTCGACAATTGATTGTTTGTTTGTACACGAATTACTAAAAAATCGCTATGGAATTATATAAATCAACAATCAAATGATAACTAACAAATGTCTCTTGCCCAATTTGTTTAAGGTCAGTGCAACATGTGTTCTTCTGTACGTCTCTTTTAGTCTTCATCCGGATTGCCACCCCGTTTCTATATCATATTTCATACAATACTTCTATCGTTTCATTGATATCCCCTTACTTAAACAGCCTTCCATTTTCAAATTCAAAACTTACCACACGACATTTTTCTTTCTTTTGTTTATTGTTTGTATGGTAATCTGATGGTACACTTTCCTCATTCCTAGGCGTCACACGCCCAATTGCCTTGACAACCGAAAAGCAAAAGTAAATAAATACAAAGGGAAAGTAAGGCTGCTTTTATACAAATCAGAAGTCACCGGTGTGAGTGCCTACGCAAGAGTTCGTGTCATTTCGGTGCTGAACAAGAAAAAATCTTGTCTGCGCTAGACAAGATTAAACCTTAGGATGTTTAAGTCAAGAGTGAATAGGTTACTTCTAGGCAAGCGTGCATCACCGTCGACCAAATGGTCGCTTACCATCAGGTGAGATAGTGGTCAAATGCGAGCCGTCGTTAGTAAGAAAATTTAAAAAGGATTCATGCCTAGGTCCCACAAAATTCTTCTCGTCTACGTGATGCAAAGGGTAGTTGCCTGAGCAGGAAATTAATAATTCTATTTAGTCTGTCGGTGAGATTATCAAATAATATTGGATCCGTATTTTTTGCTTTATCAAATTAATACAAATTGACAAAGATAAAGCGCATCAAAGTTCAGGAGTGGGGGTTGTGACGTCACTTTGTCAGTATTAAGTGTAGCACACCGTGACATCACACGATATTTCAACGCACTGTATCGTCGTACTTTTTGTTTAAGTGGCAAAAGATAAATATGTGTCCAATATTTTTAGGTAATCTAACTGACGGACTAAATAGATTTTTTTAGTCATCTACCCAATTAGTTGTGTATGACACGAATTCTTGCGTAGGCCCGGTGAATTTTCTTAGCGTGTACAAGCAGCCTAACTGCGACACGTAAATAGGGACAATTTGAAAGCGAAGCGTCTCGACAATTTATCGTCTGTTTGAATACGAATTACTTGAAAAACTGCCGTGTTTAACGTGAGTTTTACGATGGTTGCCTTGGACACTTGAATAGGTAACAGGGCTGTCTGGAGGACGTCTTCGCTTAATTCACTGATTTTATTAATGAGGGTTCTTTGCAATGGTTTCTGTGTCCTTCGGGATCAGAGATAAGCTCTATAACTAAACTCTAATCCAAGGGGCACAGAAACAAAACTGAAACCTTAAAAGTTTGATTCTTAAAATTAAAACGCTTGCATAAAATTAAAAAAAATAACTCTTCATCTAATCTAATATCTTTAAACGAGCAATTCTTTTATATATTATGTCGGAGATGGTTATCAATTAAGATTGCAGAAGTCTTATCAGTATCAGTAATAATTTATTTTCTTATTAATAATACTAGCTGACCCCCGCGGCTTCGCTCCCGTCAATTGGCTAGCTACCTTCCTACCCTACCCTGCCTATCCTGACTACACTGCCTACTCTGCCTACCCTGCGTACTCTGCCTACCGTGCCTACCCTGCCTTCCTTGCCTAACCTTCCTACCCTGCTTAACCTGCCTACCCTGAGTACTCTGCCTACCCTGCCTACGCTGCCTACCCTGCCTACCTTGCCTACCCTGCCTACCCTGCCTACCCTGCCTACCCTGCCTAACCTGCCTACCCCGCCTACCCTGCCTACTCTGCCTACCCTGCCTACCCTGCCTACTCTGCCTACCCTGCCTGCCCTACCTACCCTGCCCACCCTGCCAACCCTGCCTACTCGGCCTATTATGCCTACTCTGCCTTCCCTGCCTACACTGCCTACCCTGCCTACCCTGTCTACCCTGCCTACCCTGCCTACCCAGCCTACCCTACCTACCTAATAATTTTTATCTATCATCAATAGTTTTCTCAGCGCACGCCAAAGAATGAATTTTATAGGCAACATTTTGCTACCTAGGGTTAAATTATTGCAATTTTCATAATGATCTCTTTTTTTTTTTTGTAAATATAATGTAGCCTATGCCACTCAGGAATAATGTAGCTTTCTACTGGTGAAATAATTTTTAAAATCGGATCAGTACATCCAGAGATTACCCCTTACAACGTCACAAACTCACAAACCCACAAACTTTACCTCTTTATAATATTAGTATAGATAAGTGATTTTACTATCAATTATCCTTTCCTACTATAATATTATATTATAATAATATTATAAATGCGAAAGGTTGTGAGGATGGTTGTATGTATGTTTGTTACTCTTTCACGCAAAAATTACCTAACGGATCTGGATAAAATTTGGCACAGAGATAGATTATAGTTTGGAATAGCACATAGGATACTTTTTATCCCGGGAATATGTTCCCATGCGGGCGAAACCGCTAGCAGAAGCTTGTTGCCTAATAAATCGGAACATAATTTATTGAGTACTCGGTGTACGCACCGATTGATTTTTGGCAACTTATTTCGATAATTGTAATCGATGGTCAAGTTTAAAAACAATTGTTGACATGTTAATTTGATTATTCTTTGTGTAATCACCATTGTTTACTTACGACAATTGTTTTTGTATTGTTTGACTATTTAAGGCCTCGGTCTCGAATTTTGCGGGCGGCGGAGCGGCAGCGGCGGCGGCGCGGGAGAGCTCCCGCCGCGCCGCTCCCGCGCCGCTGTTTTCGAGACCCGGTCCATTTGACGATACGCATAAGATCCTGCCGCTCCCGCTTCGCTGCCGCCGCCGCCCCGCTGCCCGCGGAATTCGAGACCGAGGCCTTAGAATGTTAATCTTATTAGATTTAGCATATTTTAGTTTTTTGTATCAAGTAAACACGTGACGTTCTTCCGTACGTCATCGGACAGAGTTGTTGTGGAGGGATTGCAAGATATAAGCTAACACTCGGTATGCAAGTAAGTCGATCTTAGGATTCGACTCAATAAAGAGCTCCCCTGCTCCCGAAAAACTGTCGGTTTATTTGGTACAGCGCTGTTGTATATTCACATAACTGTATTGGCTTGCTGATGGTGAACGATACACTTTGTATTTGGGTGGCTTAGGCTGCTGTACGAACTGTAACCTTAAGGGTTTGTTTGATTAACTGTATCGTTGTTACTATACCTTTTTAAACTACTTTATCTTGTACCATTTCTATTGTTTTGTTAGTGAAACTAGTACTGTAATAAAAACCTTGTTATTGTTTATACAGTCTTGTTCATCCCAATAAAATGGGAACTCCAAATCCTGACGATATATACCACTCGGCTCCCCTGATCCTACATATGTAGGATCAGGGGATAGATCTGGAAACGGTCTCAAATATTTTCATAAACTTTAGTATGCAGGGGGTTTCGGGGGCTAAATCGATCTAGCAAGATTTCATTTTTAGAAAACGTCGTTTTCTCTATTGTTACTCGCGCAGAGCTCAGATTTCATTATTTATTAGTCTAAAAAGTGAAAGATTATATTTCCACTTACCGTTCTTATCTGCCCTTATTAATTTACAAAAAAAAATCTTAACTTCGCCTCCTCGTCTTATTTTTTTAATTAAATCTATCGACCGTTCGTAAATTGGATTTTGATAAGCAAATCCTATTATCTTCGTTCTTCCTTATTCTATTCCCGAGATGCGAAGACTTATATAGTTATAGTATATTCTGTTTTTTTTTTAAACCATGATAAATACTGCTAATTGATTAAAAATAAAATACTCGTGTAAGCTTTTGTAATCCTTAAGGAAACTTTTTTTTTAATCCCTTGTTTATAGATCACGATGAATAGAGAACGATTTGTGTTACTCTTTTGTTAAAAAATAACGTATTATCTATATACGAAAACAACAAAGTATTGGAGAGGAAAACAGGAAGAGTATTTTCAATTAATAGGTCCAACGATTAATTATTTTGATCAAAAAATAAACCTTTATTTTCCATAAATAAATATGATAAAACAGTAAAAACAACCCAAAAGAAGATAAAAGGGAAAATAAAACCATTTCAAAGTTTTTCTGGCTTACGGACCCGTAAACCTCGTGAAAGACAAACAGAAACTTTTCTGGATCATTTACGCAATCGCACCGACACTGTAGACTTCCGTAGCTCGTAGAGGCGTACACTCTCGTAGCCCGTAGGCTGTCGTAGCGTCGTAGCACTTGCTACGAAATGTAATTTCTCTGACATATTTGACAAATTACATGGATAACTCTGCCCAGAATAGCAAGTGGTCTAGATTGTAACAGCCCTCAGTACGACACATGACAAGTTAGATCTAGCTGAGGTTTGGTGTATGACGATACCTAAGTACCCGTGCTAAGACATGACCGACTGAAGTATTGCTAGGTATGTACGTATGTAGGTACTCTCTCAGGGTGATATTCTTTATTGTACACCACACAAAATAGGTATATACAGGACAAACAATCATAAAAGCAAGTGATATTTATTTTGCTTTGACAAAAATTTAGCTTTTCAGATATATTTTGTGGTATACTTAGTCTGACGTAGACGTATATTTTGACTACGTTCGACACAAAAATAATAGCTCTAGGTCATTACTAAAATCGACATCAAACATTGCTAAAACAGCAAGTTTACAACCCAATAAAAGTAAGCAGAATTCGTCAGATGGCCTCTGATTCAATATGGCCTCTTTTATACCTACCGCCTTAATTCATTGAATTCTCAGAGCGGGCATAAAAAACGCCCTGTCCAGTTTTATTATTTGTCTCTCAAAGTCATATTGTCAACTTGACCACAACCCTCACAAAGGGTCCAATGGGCTTACATATAAAACAGAACCTGAAAACTCGTTAACTTTGTTTTATTTTAATAAATACAGCCTTTATTGAACTTCTATTTACCTACCCTCACTGGAGAGCGCTTGACGTACTACCTTTTTTTTTGGGATGAGAACAGCAAAAATTACAGTTCTAAATGAACAGAATTCTTAATTATTCGTAGAAAGAGCGATGACAAAATTATTTTATTAAAAAATAGAATCAATTTTAGTTTATCTTAGACATCTCTGATATCAGGAAAACATAATGAAAACAGGTTATTATATATATTATAAAGTACATAGGCAGACTTAATGCCTGAAGCATTCTCTACCAATCAACCAAGGGCGGTGAAGAGATAGCACGGCAGATGCAACAAAAAAAAAAAACGTAGTCGCTTCTCTGGTGGTCGCCACTGTAGCCACACTGTTTCTGTTTCACTGATTCTGTAGTGGTTTGGAAATAGTGCGGTGGGATTATCCCAGGTATTAATTACATAAATGTAAAATGAGTACAAAAGTATAATAGAGTAATATATAGAGTTAAAATAGTATAATTAAATATTTACTATAAAAAATAACATACGTAAAATAATATATATATATAACGTTAGTTTTATTATTGATAGTGAAATAAACAATGTGTTGCTCTGTAACCAAAGTTGTATTTCAATGAGTTTATATTCTATGACAATACTACACATCATAACACTGAACCTAAGAAAGCTTACCTGTAACCAAAGAAACGACAATTAACGTTTATTATTCAGTGTGTGTTAATTCCTTTATATATCTATATACAATCATCTAAACAAATTAATAATGTTTAGTCTCATAGACAATATTTTCATAATCTTTAAAACTTTACCATTGACAGCACTGCTATAATGACAGAGCGAGTCAATGCAGAATTCAAATAAAGAAATGTTATAATAAGGTTATGATAATTTCTTTACATATATATAAAAAAACAACACATTCACTTGCACTACACTCTTATAACCTACCAAATTGGGTATATATTTATCATTTTCAGATATACCATATATATACAGATATATATAGCAGTTTTCATAACTACCGCTACTTTACAATAATTAGCGATGAAATGAAACTACAATTAACAGTACGCCTACAAGAGGAAAATATAAAAGCACTAATTGGTCCACTGGGGTAGCCCTGAGACCTTTTGAGCTGTAAAGAAACTTTTAGGAGCTCAAACTGAAACAGAAAACAAAGAAGAATTAATTTGAGATTTGAATGAGGAGTTTGTTATTACTAATCACAGAATAATTTTATTGTTTAGTCCTGTTTTTGCAAGCGCTTCTGCTGACTATGAGGCCTTAGGTTTGATTGCCGGGAAGGGCAACTTTTATTCGAATTTGGCTTCGTGCAATTTTCAGTAGCTGCCCGGAGCATGGACTCCTTTAAACATAGCAGGAAAATAATAATAATAATAATAATAAATTTATTGCCCAAAGAAAGAGGAAATACAAGACATGTTACATAATATCAAGTTTTATGAGTTCTTATTACATTAATTTTATGAATAATGTCCCCTATACTAGGAAAATCCTGTATTATAGGAGACATCCGTTCGTCCGGAATTAAAATTTACAGGAATCAGTGAGATAAATGTGTAACATTAACAAAAACTTATGCACTGTGAGCACGCGTGCGTGAGTAATGTGTGTAGTGTAGTGTGTGTGAGTTTTGAGAGGAAGAGTGTGATGGTGTGTGATAGTGTCTGCATGTATAGAAAGTTTGCATGGTGATTAAAGTTTTATATGTATGAGGGTTTTACCAGTGATTCTGTCTCGTCATAATTTAGGGTAAGTAGAAATGTTTTTACAATTTTTTTACAATTGTGTGTATTTTGGGAGTGGATATTGAGTTTTTGGTGCAATGTGTTGTAGATGCGAGCACCTAGGTAGGAGAAGTGTCGCCTAGCAAATGTAGTGTTTCTGTGTGTAGTGGGGCAAGGCGGTTTAGATCTTCTTCTGGCTATTGGGCTGTTATTTCTAACATATGGAAGAGTGGTATGTTTTTTCATGACTGAGCGGAGGATGTAGTGTTGTCGGACTGTTAACGTTTTATACTCTGCATATAATTGTCGTGTTGGGAATCTAAATGGTTTGTTTAAAGAAACTTTTATAACTGCTCTTTGTGCTCGCTCTACCTGAATAATGTCACTCTTGGCTGCCCCTCCCCACGCAGTGATGCAGTAGTTTAATATTGATTCGCATAGTGTCGAGTAAACGATCTTAAGAATGTTGCTGTTGGCAGAAACTCTAAGTTTTTTAAACAAGAAAATTAGTTTGCGAACTCGCATTGACATTGATTGTAAGTGTGGTTTCCAGGATAAACAAGAGTCTAGTTGAATACCGAGATAGCGTATTACTGATGCTCTGGTAACAGTAGGGCATGAGCAGAGGGGAGAGAGGTTAGCACATTTGTGGGCTTTTATTGATAATGAGCCGTCTGAAGGAAGGGTGGATGGTCTTAAGCCGAAGGTAATGAAGTTAGTTTTTTTTATATTTAGGGCCAGATTATTTTTTCCCAACCACAGCATCACTTCACTGAGTCCCCTTTCGGCAATTTCTTTTGCCGAAGTCCAGTCACGGTCATACGATAGAATTGCCGTGTCGTCTGCATAGGCTATTATTTTTGTGGAGGGGAGGGATAGCTGACAGAGTTCGTTGACGTAGATTTGAAAAAGGAGGGGACTGAGAAGACTTCCCTGAGGCAAGCCGACAATCACACTACTTACGTCGCTAATATATTCTTCAATCTTAACGCATTGCAACCTATTGGTGAGAAAATTACTGAATAGAGTCAGAGCAGTTCCTCGAACTCCGAAGTTTTCTAGTTTAGAAAGAAGTAGAGGGACAGAGACAGTGTCGAACGCCTTTGAAAGGTCTAGGAAAATTCCAAAACATTTGAATTTGCTGTCAATTTTATCGACCACAAAGTCGAGTAGAGATGTTACTGCATCTTCAGTTGACAATCCGCGTCTGAAGCCGAATTGGTTTTGGGAAATTATTTTATATTTGTTGAGGAAATTATTCAGGCGTTTGTACATAATTCTTTCCAGAACCTTGGAGATCGCAGGGAGGACTGATATTGGGCGATAGTTAGTGACCTGGTTTCTGTCCCCAGACTTGTAGATTGGATGTACAATTGCCTTTTTAAAGGCATTTGGGAATGTACCTGTAGATATTGCCAGGTTGCATATATATGTTATAGGTGGCGCTAGAATGTGACTAGCATGTATCAGCAATTTTGTTGGAATACCGTCCCATCCGGTAGCGCTATTAATTCGGAGATTGTTTATTATAGATTTAACCTCTTCTTCATCTGTTTCTAAAACAACCATTGAATTAGCCATAACTTGTCGATCGTTGTTGGCGGTTTGGGGGGAATTCTGGGCAGAGATATTATTGGTTAGATTTATACCTACATTTGCAAAAAACGTGTTAACTGTATTGACGGATTTAGTAGGGCAATTTTCAATTGTCAAAAGCTCTGTTGAAGTCGAACGTATGCATTTGGTGTCAGTTACCGTGCGAATTACTTCCCACATTTTTTTGGGGTTATTTTTAGCCTTTTCGAATTCTTTTTTTCATATTCTTTTTTTAATTTTTTTAGTAGGTTATTGCAGAAATTACGATATCTTAAATAGGTTAGTTTTAGAATCTGGTTAGTTGGCTCTTTATTTGTTTTGTTGTGCATTTTGTCCCTATTATGTATACATCTCAAAAGACCGATAGTGATCCATGGTTTAATGATTCTTTGTTTATTTGAGATTGATTTCTGGATCGTATTTTTAGATAAAACGGGTGAGATTATATTTAGTAATTCGGTGGTGGCCAGGTTAGCGTCATTAATTTTGTATACAGTAGAGAAATCACAGTTTATAATATCAGTGATAGCTTTTGAGATATCAAGGCTAGATGTTTGTAATTTGGTGTTTTTAGTTTTGGGTTTGCTGATCTCTAGGTTCAAAAGAACTGCTGCGTGGTCCGTGATCGACGTTTCCAGTATTAAGGTGGTCGCATTGTTGCTGGTTTTTAGTAGTATGTGATCAATGCAACTTTGTAAACGAGTAGGTAGATGGTAAGCTGGGAGAAATCCGTGAGATGCAGTCAGGTTTAGGTACTGTTGTGTACGTGGGTCGTTACAATCCGGGCTGATATTAATGTTTGTGTCTCCGATAATTGTTATGTGATTCTGTCTTTTAAGGTCTAGTATGACGTTGGTAGGTAGAAATGTAGGTATAATATAGGTACAATCCTGCCTAATCCTTCGCGGAAAACAGGCGTGATGTTTGTGTAATTTTATTTACGGTACCCGCCACAGTTTGATGCATTACAACATTTTAGCCGAGCACTGTTGTCCTTTACCCAGTATTGCCTTTTTGTCATTTTTTACGAGTCCTCAGGGAAGAGTACAACCCTATTTTCCTTCATAATAATGACCTGACTCACACCGATCCCTAGCAAAAGTGAATATATTTCGTTTAATGTTCTATTTAAGTATATTTTTCCATTTATTTATATAATATATTTAGAATCACTCATGAATTTAGTGAAAATTTTATCCTGAAATGCTTCTTTACAGGGAATAATTCGTTTCTCGTAGAAACAGACAAATTCAGGAAAACGCGAAATTACATTTGAAATTAAACAAGTGAAATGCGTTTAGCAACTTGTCTTCAACTGCAATTATTATTAAAATGTTCTTCACTTTTTTAATGCTGTTTGACGACTCGGAGAACTTTAAATGTCACCAGTAATCAGTGTTCAAGCGAAGTTGAGCGAGCGAGATTGAAATTGCAGTGGTTTTGATGTTTTCAGGCGGAAGACGCTTATTATCTAGTGTGCAAACGATGTGGTGCTAAGCAGAATTCACGCCTATATCTTTGAAGGGTTTGTTAGGTTCCTAATACAGGCGTAAATTGTGCTTCCTCCGTAGATACCTCTGTACGGAGGCAGATAAGCCTCAGAATGTGGAATGCTAAAAGACTTTTGAGAATAATAATAGAACATGCAAACATGTTTTATTATTCTCAAAAGTCCCAGGTCCAAATAGGGTCGATCCTATTTCTATGAACTGGGACCAATCCGGACTTCTGTTGAATTCCTGATGGAAATAACAGAAAACCAAACCGGGGATTATTATTAGCTCTCTCACAGAGAGGATGCCTGTGTCCCAGCAGTGGGAACATTATAAGGATGAACCCGAGGATTGTACCCGGAACCTCACGTAGGTACTAGACCACTAAAGGTCAGGTGTAGGTGAAGAGGAAAAGCCGAAATCTGCGGCTCAAATTCTCAAGAAAATCCGCCTTTTATTTCTGTTTCTATGGTCGTAAAATACGTGGTCCTTGGGTTGTCCTCGTGCACACGCATTAAGGGGTGCGTGGTGACGTGTGCCACCAGCGGAGACACCAGAATCAGGCAGTATGGAACGCACATCAAACCCAAGTGGGATACTGTCGCAGGACGATCGTGGGTAGACCACCCAGCTACCGCACCGCAACAGTAGGTATTGTATCAAGTGATGTTCAAAGAAGAAAATCTCTTCTCTGCTGTGGATACCAACACAGAAACTTAGTGTTGGAATTAATTAATGTTCAACAAGACGCTATGAGGGAAACATGTGCAAACTTTATACGTAGTTTAATTCGCGAGGTACCCGCATCCTATACTTACTAGAGTAATAAATTGATAAGGCGTCTTGAATGAAGAAAGGTAAGATTATAATTCGTAACTCGTTTGATGGTAAGCGATAGGCTTTGGTGGAACGAGCGAAACCAGAAGATGCCTGGATTTAAAAGTATGTGGAAAAGAAACGCTTTTCTGCGACCAATCCCAACATATATTTGCACATATATTTGTATATCAACCAATTATTATTAACCTGAAAATATAAAAACAACCAAAGAACTTAAAGATTTCTCTTTACAGATAACGCTTGGTACTCCTGAATTGTTCGTTTACGATACAACATTAACAAGTTAAAATCCCGGTTAAATCAATATTCCCCGAAGCGATGGGTTCTTAAGTGCGTGTAATTGAATGAAAACATCAACGCAGGGCTTAAGTAGCTTGTTATTTAACAAATTGATTCTGAACCAAAGCAAAGAGATATATTTTCGGATGGTATCCGCCGATTTTACATATAAACAGCTGTTGTTAAAAGTTGGTTAATCGCTTTATAAAAATAGGCTTTTTGTGTGATTTTCATGTGGATATAAAGAGAGTGACATTTGTAGCAATTTCATGATTACGAACAAACTGGTGGCTAGCGAAAAGGTTTTTGAAGTGAAAACACGTTTAGCCGAGATGAACGATTTTTAACCGACGAAAAAAATAGGTGGAGTTTCTAAATTCGACATGTATATTTTTTATGTAGCATAACTTTTTATGGGGTATTGGGTTTTCAAAAATTTAGTAAAGAGAGCCCTCAAAGCTGGTCCAATTTAAATTAGAAAAATAAAATCAGCCTGGCTGCCTGAAAAAAAAGGTTTTATCTACCTATTGATAAATTGCCCACTGAATTTTCAATTATGAACCGATTATGTTGAAGATTCTTTTTTTAAAATTTTTATCAACGAAATAACAAACTGAAAAGCAAAAAACAGAAAACCTTTTAGTCTAGCAATTTGAGGCGGCGCCAAACAAACAAGTTTTATATTTATTTATTAGATCAAATAAATAAATAATGTATTTTTTTTTATCTTTCATTGGGTAATAATGTACTACGCACTACATATTGTCTCAATGATCTATGTCGACATTATTTGGCGCTGATTTTGCACTTTATCTTTTATAGGTATTTGACAACACCTTATTTAGTATTTTTTCATTAATTTCTGACATATATATTAGAAATCATATTCTCAACACGAGCTAGTACTTTTTTACCCAATAACTTTAAAACCTATACATCAGAAATCTAACAGTACCAACTAGAAGTCACGTATATAGATCAGTAATGTTTGAGTTTATAGATGGAGGCAGACATGTGAGCAGTGAGCACATCGCTGCCGCCCTGCCAGCCAATTTCCTTTGGTTAAAGTTTACACGGGAAAAGGGAAAATACGGAATACGGGTGATATTCTGCAGGCGCTGTAGTTTTTTTCGCATTCCTTTTGTGGTTTTGATGACGAGAATTGATATTTATTACGTAGTAACATTTTTTACCCGATAGCCGAAGGAGGGTAATGTGTTTATCAGTCTATGTATGTATGTTTGTTCCTATGTGGCGTTCCAGAGACCTGGATACATCTGGTTTTGGTCAGCCAACTCGCGAATATGTATCCTCCGATTCCACAGCATGATTTTCTTCTTGTTTACGTCTTTTTAGTTCACTTTTTAAGCAGAGGAGTTTTTTGATTTTATCAATTAGCTTTTTTATTTGGGTTTTTGTTTTGTGTGTCACTCGAAAGTTGGAGCGTAATCAAAAGTTTTATATTGTTCTGCTTTAATAAGTACCTCCTCATTGGCCTTTTTTGAAAAATATTTTGATCAAAGAAGCCTAAAAACTCGTATAAATATTTTGGATTTTCATAAAAAAAATTACATATACAAAGTAAAATGAATGACCATAATACTCTTATAACTCAAGAACCAAAAAGCTGCCCAGTCAGTAGACACCGAACGAGTTAGCGGGAGATTTAACCATCCGTCAGGTTCAAACAGTTAGCGGCCCAGTAAGCCCGGCAAACTAATCCCTGCTTAATAAACTAGAATCCCGCATACATTAAAATATTCATAGCGATTAACTTCCGCTCTGAACATGAAATGCGATTATAAGGCTACTATGTAAAAGGTTGTAACTTGTAAAACATTTACTGTCATACCGCAACATTGTGTTGAACAGTTGTTTATAGTTAACTGGGATTAATCACGTTTCGTTTCACGGAAATTATATAAAGTTTAGATTTAGGTAAACTAGATTTGTTTTGCTGAGTTATTACTATGAAATCTGTTAGTTTTGAAACCAAATTTACGTCTGAGCATTGTTTTATAATAAGGGTCTTAGTATTAACCGCACGAAATCCTTCTACTCGAATTAATGCCTAAAAATGATGTTTTTTTTGTTTACTTTTTTTTTGGTTGGTTCTTATCCAATGACTTCTCCCGCTCTGGGTGAAGCGTGGCAGACTTTTTACCAAACCCACCCGCGTTCCTTCATTTGCTTGTGCCAGGGCCGCGGTAATTCTCTTTCAAATCAACCATACCAAATGCAATGTCGCTAGTTGAAGCGTTGAAAATTCAAGAGCGGCGATAACGTCGTCAAATGTTAGCAAAAACAACCAAAACACCCTGAAAGTCAAGTCATTTGTGTACAGTTACAATTAAGTAATAAGCCGTTTCCAGCAAAAGCTCGCGTCACATTCATTTTAAAAAGCAAAACTAAACTCCTTAAAAAGGCGACAGCTAAAAGTAAGCATCCTTTTTTAAAAATTTTAGAGCCGAAAAATATTACTTTTTAAGTTAAAATTAATTACCAAGAACTGAAACACATTATTTCGTTATTAACAAAGTTTTAACTGTCTACATCTTTCTCTTCCACCTGTGAATGTAGCGAAGGAGAAATTTGATTACATCGCACGTTGCAGAATATTCAAAGGGACATTCAAATATGTTAAGTGTGACATAGAGTTTCAGAGAAGCACAGGTGTACCTGTACAGTATAGAATACAAGGATGGTAGATTGAAATAGAATAGAATAGAATGCATTTATTTGTCAGAATATTGTATAATGCTGTTATGTGAATTATGTGTTACGATCATAATATTCTGCCGTTTCTGACGTACAAATATGGTTTCTAAAATTATGGGTCATCATTACATTAAAATTAAATTATCAATCAGTACAATAAGATTACAAAAAATTTAAATAAATTGAACAATAGTTGTAAAAGAAATTAATGATATAAGACAAAATTCAATGAAGTCAAGGAGATTGTAGGCAATAATGTCAAATATTTAGGTAATTTTTTCATTCTTATAAACTAACATTTGCTTAAAAGAAAGTTAGGTAATTTAAATTTTAATGTTCCGAGGCTGAGAGTTTTGAAGCCATCAGGTAATTTGTTATAAACAGTAATGGACATGCAGTATACACCATTAGAAAACAAATTCATTCTACGCCTAGGAACATTAAGCATATGCACTTTTTTGTTATTGCTGGTGTATTAACATGCGTAGGTAATTTCACATACTATATCAAATTGGTAGGTCTACATTGTTAGATATTATGTGGTTGGTTCCATTTTATTTTACCAAATACTTTTGCAATATCTCTTTTGTGTCAACATTGCCTTTTAACAAGAGTGTTGTTGCATACCTTTGTTTATTTGGGCTATCTACTTTTAATGAGGTTTGCTTCCAGTTTCAACGGATTCCACAGAATAACTGTATTTTACGACTGCCTATCTGGTCACCACAACCCGATTACGTGTAACACGACACCCCTCAGTAAGTCCAAAAGCTAGCGGAATATTTACCTTAAAAAGTATGCATAAGAAGTAAGTTTAGTGTAGTATTTTAAGGAAAATATACCGCATATTTTTGGACCTACTCTCATAAGATTGGTTGTCTGACTTTAGGAATGAAGTGAACTTTCAGATCTAGAAATAGACTATTTTTACTAAGTACTTAACGTACTTTCTGAGGCACGAAAGAGTTTAATATGACTTACCTTGAAGACCGACCCGTATGGTTGTTACCACTAAGCCACGAGAAGTGATTTCTTTTATCAAACAACAGACTATTATGATAACATTCTGACAAATGCATTCGCCATCAAAAAGACTACCCTCAACAATCTAACACCAAAAGGAAATCATACCATAATCGCATCGCAACTGTCAATAGTAAGTATCTCCAATATCTTTCAATCTCGAAGAGGAAACTGCCCGTCAGACCAGCAGGTTTAATAAATGGCACTCTACCCTAAGAAACGGCGAGATAAAAATAAATCTTCTTGACATGTCTAACGCCTTCAGGAAATCATTTAGTCGGATAGCTATCGGGGATGGAAAGATGCGGCAGCTGCGTGTCACACTGTCATCTTAGATGCCATAGAGAATGTTAAATGAAGGATGCAAGAGTGAATTGTGGTTGTTTGTCATGGGATATATGACAATGTGGACTGGCAATCGTGTGGAAAAGATTTCCCATTTTCATACTAGTAGGCAAAGTTTGTCATTGCAGTTTTTATGGAGTGACAAATGCTCACGCATATCAAACGACGTTTTCCAAGACACTTGCGAAGAGACACTAAATAGATA
This sequence comes from Orthosia cruda, assembly GCA_964057195.1. Lineage (NCBI taxonomy): Eukaryota > Metazoa > Arthropoda > Insecta > Lepidoptera > Noctuidae > Orthosia > Orthosia cruda. The sequence goes on along the minus strand of OZ059830.1, from coordinate 9,193,686 downwards.
AACACAGGTTATATCTTATACAAAATATTTGAATAGTTACTGTCTTCATTAAACGCGTATTTTTTTTCATGTACTCTATTTTTGTAAAATAGGCAAGCCGCAAACCAGCCTAATATTTAAAATATTTATATGTAATAAAACAAATATGATAATTGAAACAGACTTGTGTGAAATACGCTGCGTTACGAAGCTAAAAGTAGTGCAGTATGAGCCAGTTATCGGGTATCCGTGTTGAAAATAACAATTTTATAGAAATATCTAATAATATCTATAATCTTTTTTTTATTGCTCAAATTAGCCAAAGACAACAGTAATAATCCTGAAAACAAAATGGAAACCAGCGTAGCAACCATTTAACTAATTACGTACCTGTCACCACACAAGGTACAATAAACATAGCAACACCAACAGACTTCTGTCACCTAATAACTAAATGGTCAGGTTTCGGATATGTTGACACCGAGTCGGACGCGGTCACGCGGCACGCCCATCTATTTCATTACGGGCTTGAATTTCTTCCATTAGGTAATTCTATACACATCGGTCCGTTTATTTTATCCCAAAAAAAGCCAAATTAACGCGGGGTGACTTAGGTACAATTAGTTAGATGTACTTAGCACACAATACAAGTATAGGTAGGTAAACACAACACTCGTGGCCGCCATTTTGCGAAAACAAAAGGGCACGCGCTGTCAAACGCTTGTGTTAACGCCTTTTATAAATAATAAGTACCTAACTTTTGTTTGTATTTCGCAGCTTATTCCAACCCACGTTTGTGGTACAAACCTTTGATTCATCAACCTTTGAGTCATTAACAAAAACCACTGAAAAATTACCTTCTAGTTAAGGGTTAATTAAAGGGAACCCGAAAAAATATTTATCGTCCAATTATATTCACTTTGTGGCGGATAGTGACTATTAATTACCTCGTCCTAACCTCCAGTTGGCGATGGAAAAATTCAAAACAATATTAAGTGGAGAAAGTGAATAGGACGTAATTTTCTATTCGCTCATAGAATTTTAATAACAGTCTTGTCTAGACTGACTGTTTTTCAGCGAGCATGATGCGTTCAAGGATATATTTTATCATAGAAACCGAAAAAGATTGAGAGGCTAAAAAACAATTATATAAAAAAAATGTAACATCAATCAAAACTCTACAAAAGAACCGAAAATCGATCAAACACCTTGAAGGGAAATAAATACAACCTACACATGCAAGAAAAACATTACAATATACTTCAATCATCCATTTGGCGTTAAGATTTGAACAATAAAGAAGTCATTAACTGCTCCAGTGACACACGCTAGATCACTGATAAAGAAAATGAAGCGTTTTATTTCACAGTAGCTGTGCCCGCGGCTTCGCTCCCGTCAACTGATTGACCTTTTTTTTTTTGTTACGGTGTGGAAAATCCTCATTGGATGTCCTACGCCCTGAGGGGCGGAGGGGTCTGTCAGACTCCTACTGACTAAAAACCACCCTGGTGTTCCACCTCACCTACGCTGGAACAACGAAACTTTTGCAACCCCCGGCTGGTGCGGGCCCGCCTCTGCAGGCCTCGATTTCGGGTTGGGGTTGAGTGAGGTGTTAGGCTACCACCGCGATGACTAAGAGGGGCGTGCGTGGAACACTACGCGCCACCACCTCGGGTCCTGATGTGTGGGGGGCGCCCCTGGACCTATTTAGGGGAGCTGAAAGAGGGTGTTGTCCGGCCTCCGCCGACGCCCGGTGCGTCAGCCGCGGAACGGGTGAGTGGATGAAATCTCCCTCTCCCTCTCCGCAGACGACTGAGACGACTGTTTCGCAGAAAGATACAACCGCGTCCCAGGACTCCTCACTGCCGACCATAGAATCGACTACGACCGCCAGCGACAGGTCACTGCCAACTTTTGAGATGAGGGCACGGCGTGGCTCCTCCCAGGAGGCACATTCTGTCAGCGTATACCGCACCGTGTCCTCCCGGCAGTCGACGCAGTGGTGACACCGGGCGTCCGGCTCCATGTTTATGCATAAAAGGTACTTCCAGAAGCAACCATGCCCCGAGAGCACCTGCGTCAACCGAAACGACAGCGAGCCGTGCCTCCTCCCGAGCCAACGCTCGAGCACTGGCCGGAAAACCTCGATGGTAAAGAGGTAATGGCGGTATGGTAGGGTGTAAAAGCCTGTCCCGCCATTCCACCACCAGTATTTCGCGGAGCTAAGACCGACACAACTCTATATGTCGCTGCATCGGCCCTAGTACGCAAGCCACCGCGTAGGAGATAGTGCGATACCCCCTGATGACTCTGACGGCTATCGCTCTCTGCGGCTTCCGCAAAACAGCGATGCTGCCGGCCGTCAGGTTGGTCGCCCAGATCGGGGCTCCATACAGGGCCAGCGCTCGCCCCCCCCAGATTGGGAAACAGCGTTGACAGCACCCCAGCCGTACTTCATGGTAGACTCGACGCTATTCGAGCCCCCCCGACCACGATGTGGGCATCGGGCGGCGGCGCAAGCCGGGGGCCACCTCCAGGCTGAGGCGCCTTATACGGCTCGCCAGCTGTGAGACCACAGCCGTCGCTAGCAACGCTGCCTCCCTGTATGAATTCCTTTGGATGGTGACCAGCGTATTGTCCGCGTAACACGTCATGTCTACGCCCTGTTGTAGTTCGCCCCTCTGCACCCAGTCGTACCCGATGTTACACAGGGGCGGACCCAGGACCGAGCCCTGTCGAACACCGCACGACATGCGGTGCTGTATTCCGACGCCATCACGTCCCACGTAGGTGACACACCTCTCCGCCAAATAAGCCCCGACTATGCGGCGGAGGTAGGGAGGCACTCGATGATACCGCAGTGCCTCTCGAAATCAACTCCAGGGCAGGGTGTTGAAGGCGTTGGAAATGTCCAAGAACACCACCATCACCCCACCCCGGGACACCGCTTCCTCCGCCACACCGTTTTCCAAACGCTGCCCAGGCTAGCTGTATTATTCGCATCGGTCTACGGATGAACTTGGACAAAACACAGGTTATGTTCAATCCATACGCCATTCTGGGACCGATCGTTGTCAATCAATGGCAATGCTCTCAAGGTTGTGCAAGGAAACGTTTACCTCGGGCAAATTCTGCAGTTTGGTAAAACAACTTTGAGAGAGAGGCTAGCAGAAGAATACAGCTAGGCTAGGCGGCGTTTGGGAAACTTCGTCGAGTATTCACGTCGCGTATTCCTCAGAGCCTAAAGACTAGAGTCTTCAATCAGTGCGTCCTGCCTGTTATGACTTACGGGGCAGGGACGTGGTCACTCATGGTGCGGCTGGTCTATCAGCTCAAGGTCGCTCAGCGAACTATATAGAGGGCTATGCTTGGAGTCTCTCTGAGGGAAACCGGAACGAGGTGATCCGGCAGAGAACAAAAGTTGTCGACATAGCTCAGAGAATAAGCAAGCTGAAGTAGCGATGGACCGGCCATATTAGCCGTAGAATCGATGCCGTTGGGTAAACGGGCTCCTGAGTGGAGCGAAACGTAAGCTAGGACGCCCTCAGGCTAGGTGCAGTGACGATCTTCGCAAGGTGGCTGATAGAAGCTAGATGAGAGTTGCCGAAAATCGAAGCAAATGGCGAGCAATTGGAGAGGGCTGTGTCTAGCAGTGGACTGCTATAGGCTGAAGATGATGATTGATAACATAACATCACGCCTTTATTCGCCGAAGGATTATGCAGAGACGCACATATAGTATGTACCTACACCTTTTCAGCAGTTATGTTTACGTCTCATATTATCATCAATCGGGTACATGTCCAGACTCCAGGCTGTTATTGACAAATTCGAAATTTAAAAGCTCAATAACACTGGCCGACCTGGGAAATGGACCTCATGATCTGAACCTATAGCCAAGTTAACGATCGACGAAACGTTTCTAACTTGGCTAGGGCGCGCCTAAATTTGAAAAAGAGTCACCGCAGCTCTGACTCAAGCAGCTGAAGGAAAGAAGTGAATCCCACCCGAGTTGGGTGTGGCAGTCAGTAAAAGTCTGACACGCCCTCACCGCCCTGACCGCGCTTCACCCAGAGCGGGAAAAGTCATTGGACGATTTACCTACACAAAAAATAAAGAATAAAATCACCTCATGGTCAGTAACAGGACTTGCGATCATTAAGACCAACGAGGCCGACATTTTATTTATTCCAGCTTCTGTAAAACAAGTCCGATTTAGTTTTGTCTTTGTACACGAGAACTTTATTTTCTCTATGTTTTATAATTTTGTTGTTTAGTGTACAATAAACAATTATAAACTAATAATTCTGACTTTAAACCTATTTGAAATACTAACATAGTGTTCAATGCCAGTTTTAACTAAATTGTTCGTAGTAATAATTTATCGCTCGTGCTATAATGAAAATATAGCTTTATTTTTAAATAGAAAATACTAGTTCTAAGTTTCGAACTTAAATATCTGTTCAAAACTTTAAGTTAGAAATCATTGTTAAAAGATCTATTACTCAAAATCGGATAATTAACCTTCAACTGAGCTTTGGTACCATAGCAACAACCCATGAAAATAACATCGTTATCTAACGAAATAAAACATTATTTTTGAGCTGCAACTTTCATATATGAAAATCTATTTTATTTGTAAAACAAAGGTGTAAATATGTACAGTCTTAAACACTAGACAAAAGTAAACTATGCACAATCATACTATACCGTTGGGGTCTCATCCCATACAATTAATTAATTAATCTTTCAGATTTATTTCAAAAATGTACCGGTGGAGGCTGACAGATATCTTTTACTGAAGATAATCATTGTTTGTTTTTTAGTTGGCCTTTTCTGTCTCACTCCTGGGCAAGGCACTCCACTTATTTCCACCTGTCACAAGCTCGAGTTATGCCAGTACCTAAAATACTAGTGTTGTATCGAAGCACCTACTATCTTTAAGTAAGTGATAGATAGATGAGTTGGAAACTGTGATTAAGGTTCTCCTAGTCAACGGCACGAACTATTTTGTGCGCGGGGTTAAAATGCATGCTGTCTGATCCGATAACACGTGCGAAAGAGATTGATGCTGTGATGAGCAGTAAGAAGCTAGTTCTCGTACGAATTAGCACTTTTGCAAATTTGTAGCGAAATAGATGATGATTTAGGACGAAAACGAGCGCACGAAATTTTATGAACAGACCTTTTGGAGTCTAGATATCATAAAAAAACTACGAAACGGAAATTTTCAAAAAAAAAAAATTGCATTATTGAATTACTAATCTATCCCTGTATGGAGGCCGTTTTGCAATTTTCTTTCTTCTTATGATATTTATTTCCGCCCAAAGATGCGTTAAAATTAGTGTTGAAATATGGAACTTTCGACGCTCATAACATTCAGATATTGTATTTTTTTACTTTTCTTTTTCCATACAGGGCTAGAAAATGATGAGACAAATTGATATATTTTTTTTTAACGTACCCCGTCAATCAGTGGAGTAATCGCCAGACTACGTTTTTATGGAAGAATTTTCGACTAGTGTAACCTTAAAAGCCTGTGGTGAGCAAAGCACAAAATAAACAGATAACGTCGAGGAAGTTCGGCGCCAATTGAACCAATAAACATAATGTCACAGCCAGGCTTTGGGCGTAATGTGACAATTTATAATATGGCTATCCACCATCAAATATGCCTAAATAAATAGCGTTCGTAAACCCTCATAACTAACATTTATCTTTCACGAGCTTTTTACTTCGGCTTGGCTCCCGCAGGAGTCATGCATGTTCCGGATAAAAAGTAGCCCACGAAACTCTACACAATTTTACCTATTTCTCAGATAATATTACTTTAGATTTCGATAAAATATTCGTGATGACAGCCATCCCATATATTTTCAAGAATATTATCCTAATGTCAGATTGATATAATAATATCAATCAATGCAACATTTTAAAATTTCCTGTTTTTGTTCTACACCTGGTTTGTAGCAAAAAATAACAAATAAACATCTGAAAAGTTAAATTCATGCTCCGTAAATTGATAAATAGTTTGATAGAAAAATAAACGATTTCTTAAATTCAGTCTTTACATAAATCATGACTACTTTTTAGGGATCGATACCCAAAGGGTAAAAACGGGACCCTATTACTAAGACTCCGCGGTCCGTCTCTCTGTCTGTTACCAGGCTGTATCTCATGAACCGTGATAGCTAGACAGTTGAAATTTTCACAAATGATGTATTTATATTGCCGCTGTAACAACAAATAATAAAAACAGAATAAAAAATATATTTAAGAGGGGCTCCCATACAACAAACGTGATATTTTTGCCGTTGCTTGCGATAATGGTACGGAACCCTTCGTTCACGATTCCGACTCGCACTTGGCCTTTTTAGTTATGAGAGATCGAGCCAACATCACAATCATTTCGGCTGAAATTCGTCAATTATTGGACTAAAGCCTCCCCGAACGATCTCACCATCAGGACATGACCGGTCATATGCTTCTTACTCAGTGAACTTCCTCACCAGCTCATCGGTCTACCATGTAGGAGACCTTCCAACTTTACGCCTTTCGGTACGTGATTGTCACTTGAGAAGTGCCCAGCCCATTCATTCATTCATTTTGGCAATTTTTCGGGATTCATTGGTAGATCAAGATTATGCTGCATTTCAATAAAAAAAATACTATGAAAATCAATCTCTTTTGATTTTCTAAATTAATAGAATTCACTATACTTACCATAACATTCAAAACCGACACAAGTACCAAATAAACAGGTCCTTACAAAACCAGTCAGCATAATAAGACACACACGACGCTTGTCCAACTTCTAAAGGCAATCGTATCCATTTCGGCTCTAGATCAAAGGTACCGAAGGCCCACTAGATTCAATACATCGATGGAGTCTACCCTCTGGAGACAATGGGAGGTTTCCTTTGTCCAGTTATCTAATAAACGTCTGTGCCAGTCGGGTAGATTCTGTCCTAGTGTATAGGTAGTGTAAAGGCAGTTCTATAGTTGATATACCTAGCACGCAATAATCACATAACATTATATTATAATAAAGAGGTATGTAAAATTGTTTCTTTTTTATTCTCACTGATAAAAACGGCCAAGTAATTGATCAAGGACCGCCTTTGTAGCTATAAATAGTACTAAGTTTTTGTATTTTTTTATTTTTTTATTTACCTTTAGGTATATTCTATTCTGTAAGAATCTATAAACCGAACATGGTTTTTTTCCACAAACGCAACACAACAAACAACAACAATTAAACTCACACTGACGGTAAAATGGAACTGTAATTACATGGGTGTTATTAAAAGATGAACAAAGTTGCGGTAATTTTCACAAACCTACCACGCGTAGTAATGGTGTACATTTACAGTCACCAGCATAAATAGTAGATACCTTATACTGTTCTTCTCCGCGTAGGTATTTCCAAATAGATGGTAGAATCACTTAATCATGATCCAGCCGAGGTTCGACCCCACAGGGGGTAGCTCTCAGCGTAGTCGTTTAGGTTAAGCTTTTTGTATCTGGCTGGAGGCTATAGTTTAGTATCTCCAGGGAAGACCAGTTAAGCATATAGTAAATCGTATGATTCAACTGTGAGACGACATTTATTTAAAAAAAAGTCTTACCCAATATTATAAAGGAATTTTCTCGAAAGATAACTCTGAAAACTTTGAGAAAGGGTTGACCGCCATCTATTATTATTATTAATCCATTTATTTCAGACTACAGGGCCCATATAAAATAACTTAAACCTAAACATACATAAGAATGGTGTTAGTAACAATACAAACTTATACCTATGTTAGTAGCAATTTTAACAACTATTACAATTTCACAAAGATTCAATGATCATTGCTTGAGCATTCCAGCTGCAATACTGAAGCAACGATTCATTTGAACACAGTCCAGCCTGTCAGCAATCATGGCCAGGATGCCGTTGGATCTATGCCATTACATTTAATCTATTGTCTCGACGTCACGCAAAATTCTGCATCGCGCGAGTCCTTTGCATTTAAAGAGAACATGCGTAACGGTTTCCTCAGTCTCCATGCATGCCCTGCATAGAAGACTGTTCGTTATGCTTATTGTGTGGAAGTGTTTGTTATTGAGCTGTGTCCCGTGATGGTCCCCGTCACAAGGCGCAGGCCATTCCTGTCCAGGCGTTGCAAACGTCTGGTAAGCCTACTGACCAAAGATGGCAGAGCTTCTTTGGACTGCCTACAGCCTGGTGCCGAGGTCCACCAGTTTTCCGCCTGTGCCTGGGTGAATTCCTGTAGCCACCTGCGTATTTGGTTGAAGGGGATGGGTACAACAGGTTCGGGTCCATGGACCGCCGAAAGTGGTGTGTTTTTGGGGTTTTGTCGCATGGAGACGCCAACATTGGTTTTCGCTTGATCGCTTCCTCCTTTATGCATGTGTGCATAACTCTGGAGTCTTTATTTAGGGTACCTGATAGATGGAGTCTAAAAGCGGCCAGAGCTGCCTCCTCCCGCACAATAATATGCAGAGGTGGCAGTCCCAGCATTGCCGCATTGGTGTAGTTCTCATGCTGCTAGTTATTGCAATGCAAGCAAACCGCTGCAGTTTTTCGAGATCTCTTTGGGCTGTACTGAGGTCTGTCCTGGGCCACCAGCGAGCCATATGTAATGATTGGTCGGATGACTGTGGTGTCTATACACCACCAATGGGTGACCATGGGGCTGATCCCCCAAATCCTGCCCAGCAGTCTCTTGCACTGCCACAGGGATATACTGGCTTTTGTAGTGATATAGTTCATGTGTTTCGCCCAATTCAATTGTTTGTCCAAATAAATTCCCAGGTACTTGGTTTCGGTTGAAAGGCTTAGGGTTGTTCCAAAGAATCTTGAAGAGAATTAGTTCCGTTTTTGTGGGGTTCACTGAGAGTTGGTACTCGCTGCACCATTCTTCTACTAGTTTTAGGGCTTGACGCATGAGATTGCATAGAGTGTTTTCGTGGGTCCCGTTTATTATTATTGTTATATCATCTGCGTATCCATCAGTGAAATAACATTTATCTTTATGTGTTTTGATGAGGCTGTCTGCTACTAGGTTCCACAGGAGTGGCGAAAGGACGCCCCCCTGTGGACAGCCCTTCGCGACGACGGCTCTTGTGGTGTTGTCAACCGTGACTTGAACCGCTCGCAGTTTGAGCATGTTGGTGATCCAGCCTCCTAGGGTCTATGCTATGTCTGTCGAGGGCCGTGTTTATGCTGTTGAACGTGGTCGTATCGAAAGCGCCCTCGATATTAATGAAGACAGCCAGTGCCGAGCATTTATAGTCCACTGCGCATTCAATTTTCGAAACCACGTTGTGCAACGCGGATTCTGTTGATTTGCCTTTGGAGTACGCATGCTGTTGTTTGTGAAGTGGTTATACCTGGAGCGGCCCATCACGTATGTGCTTATCGCAGAGTCTTTCGAGGGTTTTCAGTAAGAAGGATGTGAGGCTTATAGGTCTATACGCCTTGGGTTGTGTGTAATAATTTTTCCAGGTTTGGGTATGAAGATGACTTTCACCTCTCGCCATGCAAGAGGTATGTATCTAAGTGCTATGCTGGCCCGATAGATCTACAACAGCCATGGTGTTAGATAAAGTACCCCCCACTGCAGCAGGGCTGGAAATATGCCATCCAGCCCCGCCGACTTGAAAGGTTGAAAGGTGTTGTAAGCCCATTTTATCCGGTCTACTGTTACTATATTGTGGGCTCTTGACCAATCTTGTTCCGTTGGAGTCCATTCGGTATCAGTTTCCCACATCCTGTCCTCCAGGATTTGACAGTCAGGAAAGTGAGTTTCGAGGAGGACCTTACCGGTCTCGTGATCAGTTTGTGTGTATGAATTGTCGGGTTTTTTCAGCGTGCCGAGAGTTCGGTCCTGATCGGTTGATAGTATCTTCCGAAACCTGGCGGCTTCATTATTTGTCTCAATGGATTCACAGAATTTCTGCCATGCCGATCTCCTGGCGGTTCTTATCTGTTTTTTTGTATGCATATTGGGTCTCTTTGTATATCTCCCAGTCTGCCGGGAGACTAGTTTCTCTGAGTTTACCAAGTTCAGCGTTCCACCAGGGGTTCCTTTCGATCCTGCTTTGTGGCGCTCTTGATTTACAGCATGCGTGGTAAGCTTCGGTTAGATATTCGGATAATTTATTTACGATGTATTCTAATTGTGCTTGGTCCCTTATGGTTACCAGTGCTGGATGCCCAGCTAGAAGCGAGGCCAGAAGGTTTTTATACCCGGGCACATTGGTACGCCTTGGGTTTCGCCTCGGTGCGGGTTTTTTAGTGTTTGTAATTAGTGTAAAGCGGATTCTTCTGTGGTCTGAGCAAGAAGGCTCGTCCAATACGTGCCAGTTAGTGATAAGGTTTGTCGCGTTTTCTGTAGCGAGTGTTAGGTCTATAATCGTTTGCCCGCGGACCGTGACCCAAGTGGTTTCTGAGCCGCGGTTAACAATGTTAAGATTAGTGGAGAATAAAAAGGTGGATAGTACCTCTCCTCTGGAGTTCGGTGTGTCGCTGCCCCAGAATGGGTGGTGGGCATTTGAGTCGGTGCAGATGATCAGGTCCAATCTGGCGCGCTCACAGTGCTACACCAGGTCAGCCAACTCCTTTGGCGGGTAGTCTGTGTCCTCGCCTGGCATGTATGCCGAGGCCAGTACAACATCCGGAACGCTACCTTCGGTCTGGAGCCTGACAGCTGTCAGGTCTCTTTAACAGAATTGGGTCAGTGACGTGGAGGGAATTTCGTTGGGTATGTAGATGCAGGTTCTTGGCTTATCTGAGCCATTGTGTCGAGAATTATCTTACCTCCGATGTTACCGAGGCCACATATTCTGTTGTTCCTTATCAACGGCTCTTGGATTAGTACGATGGTTCGGTGTTTTACCTCCAGTGCCCTGCGTAAACTAACCGTGGCAATCTAGCTATGTTGGAGGTTAGTTTGGATGATATTGAGGGGTGGGGATGGAGGTGTGGTGGTGTTATTCGGAGATGGATCCATCAGATAGTCCCTCCGTCTCTACTTCTCTGTAATTAACGTCGTGTCAGTTGCCTGGAGACGAGGCAAGGAGCTGCTCGTTCCAGCCAGGTGATGCGGGTGGTAAGGTGTCAGCGTCATCAGCCATTGCCAGCCATCTCCTCCTCGAGCTGGACAATGTCCGTGTCACTTGTCACAGTCGTCGTCGGTTCCGTCATCTGTTCTGATGATTTTCCATCTGTGCTGTCAGACTGGGTGTCGGAGGGTCGGGTTGTGGGCCAGAAGCGCACGTATATTGACACTAAGAGGTACGATATCCGTCGCTTCTGCCCCAGGACCTTTTCGGCTTCCTCCGGTGGCAACACCAGGGTCAGGTAAGTACCGTGGCGGTCGCCACCGACGGTTGTCGCCTTGTACAGTGACCTGTGTCTGTGTGCTGATGTCATACCAGGTATTCTGACGGATCAGAATACCTGTAGCGAGGGACGAAGAGCGAGGCTCGAACACGGGTGGGCACGCCGGTCTGTTTCATTACCGTCAGTGTAAGGTCGTTGTCAGGCAGTTTGATGTGGGGAACATTCTGGGTCAGCCAATTCAGAGCATTTTCATCTTCGCACCACAACTGCACCGTGCCTTCCGCTACCCATGGGTATCCTCGTAAGGCCGGGAGTGGTCGAGTCCGTGTCCAACAGTCTGTCCTCTAGTGCGGTTTTAATGTGCTCAGCCTCTTGTCTGGTCAGTTCTCTGCCGGGGTGGGGAAGGCAAATGGTTTTTGCGCTGGGTTGAATAGAATAGAATAGAAAACATTTATTCGACATAGACACAACACGACAACATCACAAAGTAATAGAGAAGAAAAGTAAAAAAAAGTACAAACAAGGTTTAAAAATAATTGCGCCGGGCGTGCCCAAACCGAAAGGGTTACCAACTCAGCATTTGCTGGGTGTCAGACACCAAGCGCTGATTTTCAGTTGGCACCCCGCTAGTGACACACGGACGTGGGTAAATAAAATAGATACTTAAAATAATGTCATAAAGTGCAAATGTGTGCTTAACTTACAAATTGAAAAATATGTAAAATAGATAATATAAAGTAATATAAAAAATATATATAATGTAATATTATATAAAGTTCTACAATATGATGGTTTAAAATTGTCTCAAAACCCCAAATGACAGTGTGGCAAAGAAGCACTGGTTGCCCCTACGCGTACTTCCGACTGGTCGCGTGGCCCCGCATCCGGCTGCTTTTCGCGCTGGGTTGCCCCTACGCGTACTTGCGGCTGGTCGCGTGTCACCCCTTCAGCGTCCGATCGCGCTTCGCTCTGGCTGGCGCCGTCGGTGGGTATTGCGCTTTCGGTCGCCTACTTTTCTTTCGCGGGCTAGGATTTTATCGCGCTTACTCAGCGGGCGTACTCCATCCACTACAGCCAGGAGAGTTGTAGAACTGCCAGTTCCAACATCTTTCCCCGTATCTGTCTCTCCGTACTGGTCTGTGTCATCGTCTGGGTAATTTGTGCTGCTCCGTACGACGCTCTGTTGCCAGGGGTTCGTGGGAGGCATACACCGTGTCGCAAGTGTCGCAGTCGGGGTCGAGTCGGTGGGCGCGTTGGACGTAGCCGAAGTCGGGTTTATGGGCGCGTTTGTCACAGCCTGTGTTGTGAGCGCTAAGTGAGCAGCCGGCCGCGCCGTAAAGTGCGGCATAAATTGTTTAACTATGCAGTTTGATGCTCTCCCCATAATACTTTGGGAGCAAACCACCGAAGTGGTGTGGGATTCGCCGGCTTGGCCGGGACCCACCTGGGTATTCAATTCCTCATTCTGCATGTTCATGTTGTAGGGGGTGGGCTTTTTTGGGACCGTGGTAACCCTTCCTCGGGGACCGACGGGATTAAGGGGATAGGAGGGAAGGAATTTGATGGATAGAGATGTGGGTCTCTAGGGGGTCACCCTAGGCCTGGGAGTTGACCTAGAGATTTAAGGATCGACGGGATGTGTATGGATAGGAAGGGGTGGCTTGTTTAGGTGGTGGGTACATAGGAAAGTGGTGTATGGGTACCCTAGGCCTGGGGTTTGGCTATCGGGGACTTTTCTTGTCCGGGATCTTTTTATCAGATGCCCCGACCACAGGATCACTAACAGCAACTGTAGCCGCCATCAGTCGGTCCTGCAGCCGGGGTTGGGCTATCGACAATCTGCCTACCCGCTCGGTTGCATGAGAAGAAGTGCCTGGCAGTCCGGGTCGCCCCACCACGTATGTTACATTTGCGTTGGGTCGATCTAGCCTCCCCCGAGCGTGCGCGCCGTCTCCGTGATATCAATGAAACGGCTAAGATATTCAATGAAATAAAATAAAAACTGACGGCGCTCATATAAGCGAACCACTAGGTATCCATCGCATCCTGCCTATAGATGTATATATAAATTTTCTTTTTTTATATACTTCCAAATGTATTTATCAAACATTACACATTTTTTTTACAGATTTCTAAAAACCCACAACATAATTAAAAAAATATATATTAAAAACGTTGGGCCGAAGCAAGACTTGTGAGTTATAGGGTCCATGTTCAAACATGGACCCTATAACTCACAAGTCAAGCTGCTATACCGCCGCACCATTCTGACACTTACCATATTTGTGAAATTCTTCGCTATGTTTATAAAACATCCATCACATTATTCATGTCGGCCGGTCGATTTATAAAGTATTATAAAATTAGATTATGAAGAAAATTTTGTTAAAAAAACATGACATAGCATCATAGCACAATTACTCCACTGTTTGTGTTGTTCGAATAACGAATTATAATGACGCTAACATTATGTCTAGATTGAGTAACTTTTAAAAGTGAAAATAATCATCGTTTTGGAACTAAATAAAAGTTTAAAGAATATTAATTTAAATGTCAACGTGAGTGTAACCTAAACTATAATCAATTTATATTTTAATTTTTTGCCATTAGAAATCTAACTTTTTAATTTACTTCTTTATAGTGAAACACAGTTTGCTTATGGGTGCGACGGTATCAAGAAACTGGTGAAGTAAAGTGTAACAGCCAAGGGCTACGTCCGATTAAAAATTAATTACACAAATCAATCCAGCCGTCATCGTGATATTGTGAAATCTAGTCTATCGTCAAGCCAGTATAAGATTTGCAACCATTGCATTTTTTTTAATAATATGGTAAATGAAAAGAGATCAAGATTATAACTTATAAAAAATAAACGTTACCCTCTCCGTTATAAGTATAGGTTCGACCCTACAAGCTACAGTCAAGTTTTTATAGTTAATTGTTTTTAAAAAACAATTTTGAAAAATTTCAAGAGATGTAAATTGCTGTTCTGTTTGTTTCAAACGTGAGTAACTCTGTTGGTTCTCTTTTGACATATTCAAAACTACTGTATATTTCGAGAACTGGACATTTTGGGCATTGGACATGTCGGGAATAGGACATTCTGAACCAGAATGAATCAAGAGTCGAGACGACTGTCGAACAGTCCAAAATGTCACGTAATTGCTGATATTAGTTTGTCCAAGTAACCAATAAGGAAAGTATGAGTCACCTACTTACAAGTTACAGTTGCCATTTTAACTTAAGTAGAAACGTATAGAAGCATCTCTTGACAAACTTCAGAATAAATTGGCAACATTAATAGTTGCAATATTCCGTACTGAATTTTCGATTTTGTAAATTGTTCCTCGACACCACGAAACTGAGTCCTCTCATAAAATATTTGACTTTATATCAAGCGGAGTATGGCAACACTGTTATAAATTGTTCTATTGAATAATGGACAAAGTTTGTCCCTATTTGGGGCGGATTTTATGACCCTAGTATGAGAGGAAGGTATTGTTGAATTACAACAATTTTTGGATTGTGTCTGGTTCTGTAGATGACATAATACGGTATAAAAAGTGCCAACTTGTTCGTGACCAGCTTTTTCATTCGGTTTCATTCCCCTAGTCTTATGCCGCAGGATCCGTAAATCGTTGTCACTGCTAAAATTCACTTTATCTTGAACCTCTTGAGACCCCATCACCTGGCAATCTACCAGGAACGTGCAATAATCCCTACCTATCATTTGCAGTATCCTACACTAAACAATTTCGGGCAGGCATCGCTAGGAATTCATCTGTCCCGAGAGGAACTCAGCCATACATTCGCTTTTAATTAACTTTATTAACGTAAATGATGGGATACCCTCGTCACTATAAACTTGCGTGTGTACAAGTTATGGGTTAGATTCACCGTGAATACGAATATGCTTACTGGTTAGGAACCATTGAATACAGGAGTTTCCGCCTTGCGAGAATACTTATACGAGGTGAAACATTAAGTTTCGGAAAACACTTAGTACTGACTCTCAACTATGGCAAAAACTCACCATATGTCTACCCAACAATGGTATGTATAACAATATACATACCATTTAGCTAAAGCAAAACAAAATCCAGATAGGTTATATTTTACAATAAAAGTTAATTACAATCTATGAACAGGAAAATAAGAGGTGGGTAAAGCCTAAGTTCAAAGAAACTTCACATTCATACAAAAATAACTAACACCTACTTTATACGCAAATAGATTTTCGGCAGCCGGTCTAGAAAATCACGCTATTGATAATAGTCATACCCGTAAGAATTTTCTAGCTTTTGGCCAATGAATACGATCAAATTAAACTTAAAATAAACCGTAAGGTAACCTTTGATTCCATTTGACTTCAAACTTTTAAAGGTATACTTTTGCTTCACTTCACCAGCATACCTACATCTGAAACATAATCGGTAGCAACAAACAACATTCAAAACCTACCGCAATATATCATTCTCAAAATACTTTGCACTTTGACAAAGTCATCACAGATAATAAACAAGACACAGCTCTCAGGAGTCTCAAGATATGTGCCCTTCCTTTATTACAATCCTGCTCTCAACTTTGGTTTTAACAGCATCATGTTATCCTAGTACTTACTCTAAGAAATGAAATTACTTCAAGAAAGTGAAGTCACTCAATCACTCCACAGACTGAAATATAAAATACAGTTACGTTGAGTAAATGTCATTGGATAAAGAGCTAAGTAACTATTGATGAAGACGATAAGAAAATTCTGTACAAGATATTTTTAGATTCATCTATTGTTAAAAAGGTAAAAAAATGTTTGGAATAAATTTTATATAAAATATTATTAATGGAGCTTACGAAATCTGATTTCGCAAAAGCTCGTAGTTAGGATCAAATAAATTCTGTAACGATTACCAATTTGAAGTAATGACTTGTATTTTTTGTTCGCGATGTTATAAGATATTAAAAAGCAAATGATTTAGTTGCTATCCAATCTTTTACGATTTAACTGGATCGCTGCTCGAAATTGAAATAAAACTCTCGATAAATTCGACAAAGAACAAATGTATGCGAGAACTAGATACTAAATCAATGGTGTCAACTGGGACCCGGGACGGATATAGTGGACTGTCGTTCATACAAATTGTAGTAGGTATGTAGATAGATGCATCTCGGTTAGTGCAGATGTTGATTTGAAATAGATATCGAAGCTTTATAGTGTTTCAGAAATATATAGGGAGTAATGATAAATTAAATATTAGTATTATGAAAACTTAAATACTTTTCCAAATGTGAAAATATCGCAAATAAATAATAGAGACTCGTACTAGTATTGATAAATGATATTAGTACTATGAAAATTTAGTCTTTTCCAATAATAAAGAACGAAAAATAAATTATAGCGTCCAAAACAAGTTCTAAAACTAATATTCAATCAATGTGCCTAGCTATTACCTACTGTGTTAAACTCAAACTAATAGATGTTGATAAATGAAATATAGTTACCATTAAAACTCAGAGGTTTCCATCATAAAAAAGTACTGTAAATTCTGAGAGATAAACCAAAATTACTGGAAATATAGATATCCTTGATATGCCCAGAAATTTTCGATTTATTTGTATTGGTTCGTCATTGCAATCAAAAGTTGTTACAAAGAGTACAATCAGGTCGTAGAGATTGAAAATTAATACAATAAATAAAGCGATTTCTGGTTTATTTCAGCGAGCATTGTTTACTTAAATATCATCGTACGTAGGCACATCGACGGATACGGAACATCCTGCCAAGTCGGCAGCAATATATTCAATAATGGTATTTTTATTACATTTTCATATTCACACATCGGTTATATAAGAAATTTGTTTCAATGCATAAACAGGGTTGCAGGAAGACTATTGAAGGTTCCGAGCACTTTCACAAGGCATCAGTGTTGATCCGTAGTCTATATAATCAGAATAGTTTCTTTGAGAGAGTATTTGAATCAGCTTCAGACCTTCGATATCTGTATTGAGGATCTTATTGTTTAAAACTTTGGGCTTAATGCGATTTTTTTGTCATGGTCGATCACGTTAACGTAAACGTCAATTTGTATTGGATCAGGATAAGCGTCGTCTGGTGACAGTAATGGGAAACTGCTTTTTATATACAAATTGACGTAAGATAATGTTTACGCTAACTAAAAACGGAGTAAGACTTCAGGTCAAACTCTTCTTTAATCATCATCATCATCAGCCTATTAATGTTCCCACTGCTGGGACACAGGCCTCCTCTCTGTGAGGGGGGCTGCAATCCACCACGCGGGCGACGGTGACCAAAATTTTTGGTTCTAGGACATCTCATCATCATAGGTCATCTTCTTTACTTAATACTAAATTTTAGCAAGATCTCAAATTCAAATTCTCAAATCAGAAATCAGAGATTCATCGATAACCAAGAAGGTAGGTATCATATCTTTCCTTAACATTTCATGGAAATGATTTAATAATGACGTTCACCTCCATTATCTTGATCGACATTTCTTTACGTTACATCGTAAAACTACGAATCGCTCTGACGCCATGACGTTCAAAATTATGATATCGAAATAAATTTCTGATTTACAACGTACTTGTTTGAAATATTATTACGGAACTCACCGCGGGTACGCGTTGTATAAACATGTTCTAAAAATAGATTTTGATATAAACGTGAAACGAAACCAAATGTTTTACGAGTTTATTAGTTTTAGACATAACATGAGTACTTCGGTGATCGCATATGCCTTTTGGGTTCATATTCCAAAACATGTCCTCCATTCCCACTCCATCTAAAATCAATCATGTTTTTACCGATGTCATAGCGACTGAGTCGTATGAAGATTGGAGAACCTACAAACAGACTTGGAATGTGGGTCTTGGTATGCAAACCCTAAAAGCATTATGAATTTTTCCTTTGACAAGAGTGGAATACCTATTTGTAATGTAAGAACATTACTATCCCAAAGCACGTTACACTAAGTGCTTTTAAATCTAGCGTCGGAATTATTTATGTACTGGCAAAGATCATGGTTGGTGAAATAATTCGGCGAGATTTTTTTGATCAAGAAATTAACAACTACAGGTAATATTTATTAAGAAATCTGAAAACCTACGCCGAGCTCATTACAATATATTCCATAATTATTATAAATGCGAAAGTAGCTCGGTATGTCTCTTCGTTTGTTACGTTTTCACGCCTTGCTGAAACAATTTTGATGTATTTTCGTAAAGACAGGCCATAGAGAAAGACGTCAGATACTTTTAATCCCGGGCGTTTTAATCCCTTGAAGTAGTTGCCGACTTTTACGCGAAACGTCCCCGGACCAGCCGGGGACGTTTCTTAATGTATAAAAGAGAAAAATATACGGCCATGGCATATTAGGCTTTCATTTCAATAAATAAGCGTTGATATTTTTTTATTTATTTTTTATTACAATTTATTTATGTATTATGTCTTGATATATAGCGTCTATTCATAAAACCTCGACCTATTTATTGCTATTTTTAAGGAATCGAGATTTTTAAAGCGTCACTAAAATTAAAAGAATCCTATCTTTTCAAGGGGGTTTCTCGTTTTTGCGTAGTTTTAGCTACTATTATTATGTATACGCAATTTTAATAAATAATAATTTGAATAACAAAAGTTAGGTTTTTATGAGAGTCTTAATATTTGTTGTGCCTTTCGGCAAATCTTATTCAAATTCCTAGTTAATTATGTAAAAGAAAAATGCCGAAAGCATTTGATTTTATATTTATTACTTGCTTAGGTAATTAACTTAGTAATATATAAAATGTGAAAATTTTAAATATGTGTTAATCATCAATCACCAGCTATACCTACGGATTAAGATCAAAACATGGGAAAAGCATGGCGTTAATACAGACAAAGGATATTTTTACCTTTGCGGTATATTCCCGAAAAATAATTTTGGACTTTCACGCGAGCAGAACCGCTGCCAAAAGCTAGTTAATTTGGTTTTTTTGCATAAAACTTAAACGTCTAAATTGGAATGACACGTGTTTGTTTATTAACGTTTTTTACGAGACTTGATGATTTACATGACAGAGGATAGACTAAACCATTTTTTGTGTCAATGACGTCACATTTTGACTCAACACCAAAATTTGTGGAACTGGTCAAATGCACTGTATGCAGCTGATCGTAAACTGACGAGCAACAGAGAAAATATATTTCCTGCCGAACCTTTTTCCAACTAAATATGTAGTACGTGTTTGTGTATCTGTACGGCCCACTGTCTTTTTATTTATTTAAAATAGAAGAGCCACATCACATGCATTACATATCGACATAATCATTTTAAACAGTTTTTGGACCAATGCACATGACAAGTACGGCGTACATAACATTTGTGATAATAATATTACCGCCTTGTAATAAGAATCTGTTATATTAATTTAAAATACATTCTATATTAGGATAATTATATGACAAATTACGCGATTAAATTCGTGATTCAATAAAAAAATGTTCAAGTTAATTTCTGAAATAAAGGTCAAATACAATAGTTTGAATACATTAAAATTGAAAATAATAAAAACATAAAAAAATAATAAGTCATAAATCAAAATCAACATGTCAATAATCAGAACTATAAAGCCAGAAATCAAAATCTTTAGAAATCTAAATCATAAGATCAATAATTAAAATCATAAAGTCAAGAATCAAAGACATTAAGAAATAAATACAAAATCATTAAAACAAACATATTGTCAAATAACTAAGTAATAAAACAAAGTCATTAAAATGCAAAAATAAAATCCTTACAAAAAAAATAAAAAACAATATCAAAGTCATTAAAAATAAGAAAAAATAATGAAAAAAATAAAATATAAAATCAAGATATTTTAAAATATAAAATCAAAATCACAAAAATAATTAAAGTTGATTAAAAAAATACAATATGTTGAATGTATTAAAATTTAAAATAACTAAAACTGATGAGAACCAGTATTTTACAGGGAACGACAACCTATCTGACCTAGACAACCCAATAACTTGGTAACACTTATAGCCCTTGGCTAGACTCATGTCGGATTTCCTGGCTTCTGAAGGAGTCTTGGTATTTTTAGGTGGTCAAGGTCATCCATCCACAGACCGATAGCTAACCTTAAGATCGACTCACAGGTCGATCTTAAGGTTAGCTGCGTTTGTCAGTTTATTATTAAGCCTCGAGCTCCTCTGACGTGTAATAGAGAGTGCATTTAATAAAAGATAGAATCTTCTATCTACACACATCAACACGGTCTAGGGATATTTCATACTCAATTAAATAACTCGAAAAGTACTGGCCGCATTGGAATCTTTTATACACCGATTTGTTTGTAATTTATCTCAGACTAATTCCAAATTCAAATTTTTGAAAATTCTTTTGTTTCGGTGGCATAAAAATGTCTTGATATGTAGGAGAGGGAATTTCCATTTGTGCGAAATTTAGAAAACAATACGAATTACGTTTAGTTACAGTTTTTTTTCATTTTTAAACGAAAGATAAAGTTAAAATTGAGGTATTGTAGCCATGCAACGCCAACATTTGACGAGGGCGGAGATGTTACGAGCTGTGGGAATGCTGAAGGAAGTTCCTGAAAATCTTCATATAAATAATTAACACATTGATAGTAATTCGCTTTTTTTAAAATATCCCTACAAGTGTTGATGTGTTTATTTATTCGAACAAACACGATAAAATAATTTACGATTGAAATGATTGAACATCGTAAAAATGCCAACTATTGGGCATTCGTTGGTAGTAAGTACGCGCATATCAAAATTGACGTCAATGGTATTAAACTGATAGAGATTGACGTAAAAAATAAACACTATCCATTTTGAACTCTTAATGGGGCAGCTGATAAGAAGATTTGATTCCAAAATAATTGTAGAGACTCTTATCAAAACTATCTTATTTTTTTATAACTTGGGATTGTACTGCTCGCCCTATTTGATTAAGCGCCTGCATATATTTCTATTTGATCTAAACCGGATAAGTACTTCCATCATTAAGGATATACAGTAAAAGAAAACATGAAAATTATAAGTGTCAACGTCACGCAGATTTGCTATTTCTTTTTGTATCTTCTTTAGGCTTGCGCTTGACCACTATCTCACCTGAGGGTAAGCGCTTGATGTGGTCGACGGTGAAGCACGCTTGCCTAGAAAAAACCTATTCACTCTTGACTTAAAGATCCCTAAAAATGAAATTATTAAGTCTGTAAATAATTTTTTAATAAATTTTTATTTTTAATTACATTTCGTTTCTTTCAAACGATCACATTTCCATAGATCATCATTTTTATTTTGACAATCCAATGTAACTTTGAGTATTAAATTTACAATATAATTTTGTTCTGAACACCAAAGTTATCAGTAAATGAATGTCCATAATTTTTATGACAGATTGGTTAACACTTGGAAAAGCAGCTTTTGTATAAAAGTACCGTTTATAATATAAAAATAGGTCAACAGAAGTGAAAACTTGAAACCTTGGAATAACTGGCCACTAATAATACATAGATGACGCATCACATTAGTATGTCGGTGAAGCAAACCCATAAGTTTTGCCCCAATTAAGGTTGCCATAGTCGGCGGCACGAACTACTTTGTGGCCGGGGTTAAAATGCATGCTATCTCATCCGAGAACACGTACGAAAGGGATAGACGCTGTGATGAGCAGTAAGAAACTAGTGCGAGTACGAATACACACTCATGGTATAAAATAATAAATGGATGATGATTTAGAACGAAATTTTATAAACAGACCTTTGGGAATATGAATAACATGAAAAAACTACTGAATGTATTTATTTAAAATAAAATTATATGCATATTTTAACTAATAATCCAGCCCTGTAATAATTTGCAATTTTCCTTCTTTTTATGGGATTTATTACCATCCAAAGATGCGTTTAAATTTGGAACTTTTGACGCGTATAACTTTCAAATATAGATTTTTTTTTTACTTTTTGTTTCCATACAGGATTAGTTAATGAATTGATAATATCATTTTTTTTTTCGAACGCTCACCGTCAAACAGTGGAGTAAACGCCATACTACGTTTGTATGAACGAATGGTCGACTAGGGCACTCTTAAAAATCACTCAACGCGGCGAAAAAGATGTTTTACTAAATAACATTTTTTTTAAATGAGAAGTGCTGAACGGAAAGACAAATAAACTACACAAATTCGATAATCACTATTAACGATACCAAATGGTCGTAGTTGAGAATAGAAACTTATGCAATAATCTTGATGTAAGTCTGCAATCACCGACTCAGCCTGCCTCTTTGAAGGCAAATGACTGAACTTGGGCCATCATCCATCACTAATCAAAGGTAAATCAAGACCGGGTTGGAAATACCTTCGTATTTCCGGACTGATGAATGAAGTCTCAGTACCTATCATTATTTATAGACAAACTTTGGAAACTGGGAATAAATAAATGAAATCCGTGAGGTTTTCGAATGTATTGCGAAGAACATTGTAAGTATGAAAGCTTTTAAAAAGTTATGTTAATCCAAATAAAGAAAAAGACAAACAAAAACCGCACAGGAGACAGGACAGAAAAAAAAAATTAAAAAACATTTTCACAAAAAAAAATTCAAAAGCAAAACACGTAAAAGTGCAAAATAACTTTCGGTTCGGAAGTCGGTGATGAAAAATGATAAGACAATTTGAATTCGGTTAATTTTTTTGTGAAAAGGTTTTATTTCTCTCTTTTTAGTTTTAGTACACCATCACTACGTTCGTGCTGTTTTTCGCGTCGAAAACTGTTGGACCGATTTTAATGAAACATGCACTACTCCCTAAGTTGAGAGATACTCAATCCAACACAAAAAGAATGATCATGATCCGATTAGTAGTTTCGGCGAAATGCATGGACAAACTTACATACAAACAAATATACATACATACACTTATAAAATTTGCCACACGTGTAACATATGTGAATATTGTGCAATTCCAACAATATTACATATATACGTCTCGAATTGATTACCTCCTTTTTTGAGTCGGTATAAACATAACGTGCGATACTAAAAAGGCTCAATATGATAGCATAAATGTTCCATAGCTCGGTCATATCAAAATTATCTAAGAAGATAATTTTAATATGTTCGAAACTCCAAACGACTTCAAGTCTGAAAGAAATAAATGGATATTAATTTACATCTTCTGCAAATAGGACAAATGGATAGGTAAACAACCATTCAACGATAATTTATATAATATTTTTCATAGAATTGTCTGTGATCAATCAGTTTTAAGATATTTGTGCGTATTACGAATTTCCAAGACGAAAAATTGTGTAACGTTACTGAATTTAATCAAAAGGAAGATTATTCATTTCTACGAAGTAGTTATTGAAAAAATTAATACCCTTACTTTACTACCTATCAATAATTTGAAGAGCGCTGATTAAATATTTATATTTGCGGTTATCATCGCCCCACCTACAATGATATCGGCACACAAACAGCTATAGAAATATCTGTGACAAGAACTCCTTTGCAAAGAACTCTCTTCTCTCTTCCTATTTATACGGAGTGACTTTAAATAAATATAATTGACAACATTTCAGAGGGTATAAATATGCGGCAATAAAAACAACTTTCAAATCCTCATCATCATCATCTTCCTGACCTTGTCCCATGTTACTTGGGGTCGGCGCATCACGTTTTCTTCTTCCATACCGTCCTGTCCCCCTCCACGCTATCACTGACTCCCTTTTCTTTCATATCACTCCTCACACAGTCCATCCATCTTTTCTTTGGCCGTCCTCTCCCTCTCCATCCATCCACACTTATATTCATAACTCTTTTAGTAACATGCGTTTCATCCCTCCTCATCAGCGATGAGGTTCGATTCCGCCTCATCATGACCATACCAGGACAAACGGTTTCCTTTCAACGTTTCTGTCACTGGCGCCACTTTCAAACTTCCTCCAATATATGAGTATTATTATTGTATATATATTTCTCACTTTATCCATTCTCGTCACTCCGCACATCCATCTCAATATTCTCCATCAAACAACTTAAAACTCCTTGAGAGTATAAAAAAACCGAAAGATTTTCATATTCAAGAGTACTTTCCCCCTTTATGATTAAATATCAAATACTTCAGCCACCATTTTTAATATATTATAAATCAAATAGGTGCATACTTTTGGCACATTTTTTAAAACTACCATTATACAGTTAGGTCACATAAGCACAAAAATTATCTTTAGTTTCTCGCCTATTCAAATGTATATTATAATTATACCTATCAATTAACACCGTCTACTTATAATAGAGGTATTCAAACGTTAGATTTTTAACGTAAATAATAACACTGAAATATGTTTTTAATGCTGTCTGACTACGCGTGGAGACCTCAATTACCGAACATTACGAACCACAAACGTTACAGCAGGAATATGCGGTTTTTATATGGCATACATGATATTAATTTTGTAATAAGCATGTTCATCTGTGCTGAGAATGCCAAGTAAACAAGGTACTAATATCACTGCTAATTTTTGTAAACGCCTTCACAGTGTGATTGTCAATAATTATCACATGGGAACGAATTACTAGGGTAAAAAGTACCGTAGTAATTATGTGCTAATCCAGACCATGGTCTGCCTGTATTCCTCTTACAGTTCTTTGTAGCCCTTGAGGTAAAATTTATTAACAAACATCTAAACATAAAAACATTTATAATATATATTTAGTTGGATATTATAGTAAATTTCGCTTTACACCACATCGTTACTCATACTGAAATGCCAGATCCTGAGGGACTATTTTGAATTTCATACGAAGAAAATGAATTGTATAAATTGTCTACTGAGTAATATAGAAGTTTGTAGGTATATTATTATTTTATTTAAAACGTGAAATCATTGTTAGTAAGAGAGGTAGAAATGTCTGGGGCTACTAATATATATACTGATTATTACTTTGGTCCTTATGCAGGACAACTATCTAAACCCTGCAATTAGATCATCCAAAAATAAATCTTAATCAACTTTCCCTTGGCCTCAAAATCGATCACCATAAAAACACCTAACTATAGACATCTGTAATTACAGTTTACCCACAAATTATTTCAAGTTAATGAGCTTCAGTAAATGAAAACCCTACTAAATATACCAACCCTTCAACGCTAACTCCATTTTATGACTTACCCTTGTTTCTAACCGCGGGCCTATCTGCTGTAATATCTTATACCGCCTCAAATGACGATATGAGTAGGAGTACTTACCTAGTTGATGTCGATTACCCCTCAGACATAAATATATAAGCATCATATACACTAATAGATGGAGGCATTAGTTCTAAGTACTGAGATATGACGTCACAATACTGTAATAAGAAGCTTGTGTGTTGGAGGGTATGGGTGGTTACAGTTTTGAATTAGGAATAGTTCAGTCAGTAAAATGTTTTGTTGAGCATAACCAAATATCTTCTAATCTTTTATAATAAATCTAAGGTAATATTTTAAAATTATGTCACATGCATGAACGTAAATCAAGCAAAAGGAATTATTTGTATTGATCGTAGCAGGTGGCGATCTGTATTTTCTGCCTCCTGGCAAAACCTGAGTTTTGTATATATAATCATATGTATGTCATTCTACCTCATAAGCCTACAGTACCTGGGCGACCGAACTCAGACCGGGTGAAAATAGAGAAAACGACGTTTTCTAAAAATGAAACCTAGCTAGACCGATTTATCGCCTCCAAAACCCCCTGCATATTAAATTTCATGAAAATCGTTGGAGCCGTTTCCGAGATTCTGATTATGTATATTTACATTTATACAATAATTTCTCGTTTAGGTAGATGTTAGTTTAGTTAGTTTAGTTTCGACGGGCTGTTTCCGCAACTCCACGACCAAGCGCGTATTTTGCGTACAAATGTTACCAGCATATTGATATTCTTAGAATTCCTAGACTTACTAAACTCGAATAAATTAAGAAAGAACCGAACGGCCTTTGGGAAGCGCGTTCAGTTTAATAAAATTGCAACATTCATAAGCCGCCTGCATTCTTTCTTTGGTTTATTTTTTTACTTCGGCATGAAAAAGTTTTCTGATTGACCCGATGTGTTTCGGTTATTTTTCGTCTGATTGTTAAGGAGTTGTCGAAAGAAAAATACATAAGCATAGAAATAGCCATTCAAATACTACATTGTCCTCTATCCATGCAATCCATTTCTTTAAAAGCGAAAAAGGTTTTCTTAAAATAAAATAAAAAGAAAGTATTTCAAGAATATTCGCTTTACTTTATTGGGCAAAACGAAATTACCTACTCCTTATTTAACCTACCAGATCACTATATTAAAAGGTCGTATTAATTATCTTAGTTCCAGACTTGGATAATGAGACCTTACTTAAATTGCTAAGGTATTATGCCTAGCTGCACAGTTAAAACGAATCGAATTTAAGCCTTTTAAAGGCTCAAACTCAAAGAAACCTTACAAAAAAAACGATATTTTACTTCAAATAATGCTTTACTCTTTTATGGCAAAAACACGATCAAGTACAGTCACGACCATAAATACGGTACACTTATTACGCAAGATTCAAGAGCGATTCTTACTTAAAGTTATAATAGAAATGGTATGATGTTACTGATTTATTTGCACGGATAAAATTCGGATTCGTTTTTATGATTTTCGTATAAAATTGCGAATACGAATGAATGCAGAAATGCCTTCTTATAGCTAGAGTGCAGCTAACTGATAACTAGCCGAGTTTAGTTTTTTCATGCCATCGTGATCAGCAAAAGATTCTCTATCAATCTGTCTAAGCAGTATTTTTGTACAACCAATAAATTCTAGGTCAAAAATAAAAACACCCCAAATTGCTATAGGTTTGTGACCATTTTTTTTTTTATACGTGTCATTGATTTTGACTAACAATGTACCTATTTGAAAGTTCTAATTAGATCTATTTTTTAACACCGGAAACTCTCGCATATGGGTTATAGTAATAAACTTCCTTTTTTTTAATTTCGTTTTTTTTTTCGTATATAACTCAAAATACACTTGTCAGATAGCGCCACTGTAGTTAAAGGATGGCAGTAAAGTGTAAGATATTGATGCTGGTGACTGTACCGACTCTACGTGTATGACCATAAAATGGCGGAGGCGTATCGTCCAATTACCTTTTAATTTATTACTGAACATAACTGGTGTATTGACGTACCTTTTAGCAGCTCATCTAAGCGTTTATCCATATTAATACCATGCAAATGGGTTTGTCTGTCTGTTTGTTGGATGTAGTAGTAAATTTTTATGGGTGTGGTTGGCATTTACGACTTATTTTGATTCCCTCATTGCGGCAACATGCTACGATTTAAAACTGTGAAACAAAAACGTCGAATGCAAGAAAAAATTATGTGTAGGTCTATTGAAGTTAAGATCAATTGTCAATGCAATTATTTTGGAAAGGGTAGCCAATTGAATAAAAATTGCGGTTATAAAAACACCGCCCCGTGGGTCACAGATAATAATAGAATAGGGTAGTTTACTGAAAATTAATTTTTGTCTGTCAGGTAGATTAACAAAAAATATTGGACACGTATTTATTCTTTTGACACGTAAACATAAAGTGACGACGATATAATGCGTTGAAATATAGTGTGTTGTCACGCCACTAGTTCATTTTATACTACCTTAGTGACGTCAGAAGCCCCCAATCCTGAACTTTGATGCGCTTTAACTTTGTATTTTTTTATTGATTTGGTAAAGCAAAAAATACGTGTCCAATATTATTTGATAATCTCACTGACGGACTAAATAGAATTATAATTTCTCTGCCTAGGCAACATTTCTATTATCATATACCTTTTTTTTTTTTTTTTTTTTTTTTTTTTTTTTTTTTTTTTTTTTTTTTTTTTTTTTTGGGTGGGAAATCATCCAGTGACTTCTCCCGCTCTGGGTGAAGCGGGAGGGCGTGTCAGACTTTTACTGACTAAAACCCACCCGTGTTCCTTCAGTTGCTTGAGCCAGGGCCGCGGTAACTCTTTTTTAAATTTATCCGCGACCCAGGCAGGCATCGGCCCTAGCGGACCCCGTCAGTTTTGCTAACATCTCTTTGAGGCGCGCGTGGAACACTACGCGCCGTCGACTCGGGCCTGGTCCTTATCGGACGGCGAGCTACCCGCTGCTCGCCGTCCGCAAGCCCGCGCCTACGGTGGCCGGAAATCGTCTTGCGACGCCCGACGCCCGGGACGTCTCCTGCGGCGGCTGGGGGCGTGAGGGCGTCTCCGTTGCGTCTCCCTCACGCGTTCCGCCTCCTCCTTCGCGAGCATTACTGCTTCGCAGAAGGAGGTGACAGCTTCCCATGCCCTCTCGCTCCGTACCATGGCCTGAACCAGGGCCGGACGCGAGAGGTCACCACCGCCGATCGCCTCCACGAGGACACGGCGGTGCTCCGCCCAAGCGGAGCAGACCTCCACCGTATGCTCCACCGTGTCCTCCGATTATCATATACCTAGTTACATTTATCGAAGTGAAAACTTCCTTAGCCGCTTAAAGCGATTTTTGGTAAGGGCAAAACTTATGGGTTCGCGCCACTAATATGCTAATATGACGTGTTGCGCCAGTAAAAACTTAGGTTTTCACTTCAGTCGGCAGTCCCCATGACTGCCTTTTTATTACTGACTGATATTCCGCGTACCTACATAAGCATAAATAGCAATATGGTTTCATTTTCACCATTTAGGCACGGTTTTACAGGACATAAAATATATACGAACTTTCTAGCCGCCTACAGCTTTAAGATTTATTTGAACACTATCACCCTCTATAAGAAGGATTTATTTCGCGGTCCAATGCGATACATCTCTCTATTTTTAAAGGATAGCCCTCTTGTATTTTTTTTTATATTTTATAAGTTGTAAAGCGCAAACAGTCAACGGACGCCTGTAAAAGCATACAGTATAAATAAATTGCGGTCGAAAATATGAAAAAGTAGGCTTGCTTTCAACTTTTTACAGAGATACGAGTTGCGAAGATTGAAGATTTTTTTGAAATGACTGTTGCTGGTGAATTATTCTGGCTACTTGATTATGTCTGTACAAATACTGGATGGATGCAAACGTGAATTTTAACACTGAATTTATAAACGTGAAGAGTTTTACCGGCTCTTTTCCTTAGGATACGACCAATTTAAACCGTGCTTCTGACGTTTCGTAAGTGCCTATAAAGGTTCGTGTGCAAAAAAAATATTGTGAATTTAAATTTGATCGGAACGTCTATGGCAAAATACTGGTATATTATAAATCTCAGACAACCCATTAGTGGAATACAGTTGGGCCGTTATATTACCTATTCTTTCATGTGTTTTTGTTAGGGTTAAGTCGTTGTGTATGTATGTGGGCGGATACTCCACATTCTACAACCAATATTACATGCTATTTTCAACCGGAGCCCGTCTCCATGCCACAAAATGCTGGCTTAAATATCGCCTTACTTGGCAACACTTTAGCATAACCTATGACATTCATGCTATTGGTACGTAAATCTTAGGCCGTCACCACATAAGACTTCAAATCTACACTAATCTTACAAATATTATAAATGCAAAAGTTTGGATGGATGTGTTTGTTAATCAATAAAATAAAATAAATGGCACAGGGATAGATCTAGTCTGGAATATCACTTAGGCTACTTTTCATCTCGGTATAATGTTCATTTGTGATAAGAAAATTCTTTTGACGTGGGCACAGAAAGTTACACTATCGGACAATTCTTAGACACATTTGTTAGAAAAATAGTGGCAACATAAAACATTTATTAGTTATCATTTTAAAAGGGTGGCAACACTGTCTCTTTGTTTCTGTTATGTGTATATGTTCTTTTTGTATATGTTAGTGTGTCTGTGGTTGAACTAATTCTCTGTAAATGCGTGGTCTGTTGGATATAATAAAACTGAAATTATTCTAAAATACAGTTTCTTTATTTAATAACTACAACATCTTATCGTTAAAAATCATGCATGGTTCATGTGGGGTAGGGAACGAAATCTCGAGAAAAGCTAATGGATTTGCTATGTACATAAATCTTAATTCTTACGACCCTCCCACATCGGACTCAAAATAAACTTTGGGTTGATTACTAACTAGTTAGGTATCAAACTTTGCAAACGAGCAACCTAAATCACTAAGTTTAGTTAAGCTCGTCAACAAGATTTGTTCGAACTTATTTGCTTGGAAAATCTACTGATTCATATTTACTGATAATTACGTAGTTTCATCAGTAACTGTCATGTTTGTTATAATAGTTTAGTGATCAGAACTTTGTGATAACAGAACAGTTAATAACGTACGTTACCATTGTTTTCGGTGCAGAATTCGTTAAAATAAATAGATAGATATTATATGTGGCAATACTATTAGCCAACTAGACAAAAAAAATTGAGATTGTCTCAGTCATACCTACTTTTTAACCGACTTTCCAAAAAGGAGGAGGTTCTATGTTTGACTTTATGTTTGTTTGGGTTTTTTTTGTGTATGTTCATCGATATGTCCGTCAATTGTAGATAGATTTTGAAATGTTTTTTTTGTTTGTTTGTTGGAGCATTTTCCTAAATTGGTTCACTTTTAATTTGGTGAAGATCTGATGAAGAACTTCGGAGATATACAATAGAACTCTTCAATAAATGACGGCAAACCTCTCGGGATTGCTGCAATCGCATGTCTATTTATTGTTTATACCATATTAAAACATGACATCACGCCAGTATGCTCTAAAGGGGTACGCAGATGTGTACAATTTCCTTGGTACACTTTCACAAGTTTCATGACATTCGGGTAACCTATTCTGCCATTATAGGTACCTTACTAAAGAACTTGCTTATTAGGTATAACTAAAAAGGGAAAAAATAAAAACTTTTTTAGAAATAAATTCTACCGACTTCCAAATAAAAACACTGCACAGTAAACAAAACTTTCTTTTTGGAAGTCAGTGTCCATAACGAAAAAATTGGTACCCACCAAAGACTCAGTCTTCCAAAAAGAAAGTTATTTTTCACTTTGTAGTGTTTTTAATTGGAAGTCGGTAGTATTATTTTGTAAAAAAGTGTTTTTTATTTGATTGTAACAGTCCTTTTCAAAAGCTCGATGTATCCCAAATTACTAACATACTGTACCCGGCAGTACAGTATGTTGGTAATTTGGGATCGTTCAAGTCGATGTAAAAATGGTATTTGGATCCCTAACATATGCGAGAAGAAACGTAGGCGTGCGGAATCAAATGGATCTCTCCTACAATAAATCTTCGAATAATAAAGGCTGCCGATATGAATAAACTATTTTGTATCACATTATGTTTATTGGGAATACATTTACATCGTATTTCCACGATATTTTGGCACTAGTCTTCATTCTATGTGAAAATCCCATTTCTGTGGCAGTAATTCGATCGTAGAGATAAGTAATATATAAAGTTGATGATAATGTTTCCTTGTCTTTGGTATTTATTATTTTACCAACGAGGATTTGTTTAGTGACTTGTAACTTAGGCCCCTTTCTGTAACCAATAATGCTATACTAAATTAATATGACAATACAATTACCAACTTCCAAACAAAACACAGCATGTCTTAGAAAGACATATGTTCCAAAATTGGTCTCATTTTAATTTGGTAAACAACTCTCCAATAAATAACGGCAACACTCTCGGGATTGCTGCAATTGCATTTTTTATACCATTTAATAACATAACATCACGCCAGTATACTCTTAAGGGGTACGCAGATCTCTCATTTCACCGGTTATGTTCAAGTTTCATGATATTCGGGTAATATATTCTGGCGTTATGTACCCTTACTAAACAACTTGCCTATTATGAAGATACAACTAAAAAGGAAAAATAAAAAAATAAACTTTATATCAATAAAATACAGCCATAGTCGGTGTCAATACCGCAAAAAATTGGTACCTACGAAAGACACCGACTTCCAGAAATAAAGTTACTTTTCACTTTGTAGTTTTTATTTGGAAGTCAGTAGTTTTTTTTGTAAAAAAGTTTTTTTATGCTTCACCTTTTTGAAATCAGTTTATGATGTCAAACGCCCGTCAGGTGTTGTGATTGGTTGAATGACTATTTAACAGGTGGTCAAATCACTTGATTTTCCATATTTTATTATAATGATAATAATTAATTTCTAGGATCACCATGCTTGGGTACGTAAAGTTAAAGCCTCTCAGTCATGTTATATCAGCAAATACCCAAATTTATTCTAGTCAAATATCAATGATTTTGCTGCATTTGCAGATCCGGCCTGCTCTAGTCAGTTTGGCATTCGCAAATATTTGTAAAGCCAATCTTCCCCATAGGTCAAATACCTATAAACTCCACCGTTCATATTTGCACATTAATATTATTAGATATTTTCGAAGAAAGAAGCATGTGATATTAAGTTTTGGAATATGTACCTACCTACTGCCTATCGTATGATGGCATGATGCGATTTCTTTGATCAGTCTATATACGTATGTATGTTTGCTCATATGTAGCGTTCTAGAGACCAAACGCTTTGACCGATTTTGATAATTCTTAAGTTAATCGATTCGTCTTAATCTTGCGAGTGTCACTGGCTACATTTAAAAATGACGGATTATGGGCGCCATATTGTGGGGGCCCAATTCTTTTTTCTTCCAACCCCCATCGTGTGGGGTATCAAAATGAAGGGTTTTAAAAGGTGATTTCATAAATATACAACATTTTTAAATGTATCTCATTCGAAAAAAATGTTAAATAAAAAAGTGAAATCAAAAATCTAAAAAACTTCGCTTTTGAAGCAGTCGGGTTTTTAGATGTTTTTGAACCTACTTAATGTCCTGAATTTATCCACTACAAGGCCAAGGTACACTACCTCTCTCTATCAGAGGGTATTCTACTTGAGTCCAGCTTAATCCACCATCTACAGCCACGAAGTCGTATGTGGAATAGATAGTTAATATTGACCTAAAGAATGACCAATTAAAGAATGAAGAGTAACCTTCATCATGCAGAAAATACTTGTTAGCTTGGAATTCGGTTTAAAACATTTGAAAAAGAAATCTTCAGCAACTTACAAACTACTCTGGCAGCAGTGAATAATGAATTTTTAAAGACTTTTCTTGTACTTATTTTACTTGGAAAGAGTAGAAAACTTCCTAATAGAAAATTCGCTGAGAACATTATTATGAATGGAAAACTTTGAGAACACTGGGAACTGTTACTAAATATGTTCTGTTATAGTACATTACTGCAGAATCCAGTAAGTAAGCCTTCCTGGCCAAGTGTGAGTTAAGTTAAGTATAGTTAACGGTTATATACGAGGCCAGGATGGCTTTCTTACTGGTTGAGGCTTGTATAATGCTTTTCTCA
This sequence comes from Orthosia cruda, assembly GCA_964057195.1. Classification (NCBI taxonomy): domain Eukaryota; kingdom Metazoa; phylum Arthropoda; class Insecta; order Lepidoptera; family Noctuidae; genus Orthosia; species Orthosia cruda. Next base: position 9,159,959 of record OZ059830.1, on the reverse strand, counting down.
AAAATAAAAGAAAGCTTTTTCTGTCTTTCACTTCATCAATTTTTCTTAAGTTTTCATATATCGCTCCTTGGATTTTGGAGGAAGTAAATTGTTCTTTGCTAATTCGGCCTCAGCTTTTAAATCAGTAGGAGTGTCATCTATTTCCGAATCAGATTCGCTTGAACTAATTTTTTGGGATTATCTATGTTCACGCGGTAAATTAAAACACAACCGTCGCAATTGAATGTGAAATCCCGCCAGTCGTTGTTTTTTTTTTACTAAAAAGTTTGCGTTTAGTTTTGACCATTATTCTATTTTTACATTACATGAATGTTATAATAAAAAAAAGAGATGGTTTTTGAAATTCCAGGTTAATTTTAGAATGGAAAGTTTTAATCCAACATGATTCATAAACTGAAATTACTTAATAAAAACATAAAATCCCACACTATACTTCTACAACATTACTAAGTACAAAACGCAACGTGCATACTTTTTCTGCGTCACGTTAAGTGTCACAGACTATAAAATGGCTGTATAAGGCTCCAAAAATATATCTATCCCATAAAATATCATACCAAAAAGAGAGATAGATATATATTTGGAGCCTCCCTCCTATAACCATGTTATAATGGCTAAACTCTAATCTGTGTCTGGTACTATGTAGTTTTTTCTAAGCAGACCTAAAGAGGATGACCAGTAAGTAAATTACATACTTACTTACTGGGCAGTAGGAGATTCCAAATTTAAAAGCACGCTTCTTACTGGACAGTTTTGAATAAGTCTCCGGTAGTGTTCACTTTCTGGATACTTTTTAGAGATGTTACGGCAACATTACATACCATTTTTGAGAAAAATATTAAATTCATAGCAACTTATCCAACTTAAGGCAAGGTGGTATATGACAAACATATTAATTACCAAACTATCCAACATCAAAAGGTTTTTTTTGTAACTGTCGAGTTGATTTCAATAACACACCTACCTGTCTATACCAAAGATGGAAAACGAAAAAAATACTTACATATTTTTGTTATATAAGTGGGTTCCTTGTTCCCACCTTTATTTTTTTTTTTAGTAACTAGCTGTGTTAGAATCTCAATGTTACTTTTCACGACGTTTCAACGCAGGCCTTAAGATGATTTTTTTATCTTAAATTACCTACCTCTACCCACTTGAGCGCTAATTAGCAGACACAATAGAAAAACAACTGATTTAATTAACATGTATGTCCCTATTAGCGCTCAAGCGGCTACTTTATTGTTGCAACAATCTTCATCTCTTGCTTGACAATTCAAAATTACCTTTAAATTGTTTAATTGAAATAATTGATTTGAGTTTAATTGTCTAGGAGTATGTCTTAATTAACTAGCATATTGAAACTGAAACATCTTTTTTCAGAAGGCACAATCACTCTGAAAAGTCAACAAAACCCTAACCGTCCTTTTCTTATTATTTCATCAACACACCTTTGTAAAAAATCTTTGAAAGCCTAATGAGTCTGTTTCCAACCAACATAAAAATTAAGAGTACTTCATTTTTTCAGAACTTTCGAGGGTTTTACTGCCATCACGCGCCAAGGGCAATTTGTCATTCTGTTATGTTGGTAGCCGTGGGCAAGTGACCTGTCATTACCTTCAGTTGGTACACGTCAAAGTAAATGTGTTGACACTGCGGAGAGCTTCTCTTTTGCGTTGTATAAAAAGTGGGAAAAGTACATTTAATGAATAATAAAGACAGGAATCTGGCAGCTATGGTTTTCATTCATTTGGGGATTGTATTTTAATTTTATTTAAGTGTTTAAAGGATAGATAATTTAAATCCCATCTATGGCAGATTAAAATCTGTGTCGTTTTTATGAAATGGCTGCAATTGGCGTAGTGTATTTTTTTTTAAAAGGAAAATTTCCCTGACAATACATATGGTACAACACATTTGAAACACTATCCTTTATTTATCACGTAAGAATAAAAAAAAAACATCTATTAGTGACAGATTTGAGTGACATGTGCGTGTGCGCAGTTCTATATTTATTTCTGCACATGACAAATCATGTTTCTTTCGATCTCTCAACGCTTCACGAACCGTGTGAACTACTGACAGTCAAACTAACTTGTGTGTGAAAGAAACCGCTTAATTCGTTGTAATAAGACGGAAAATACAAAAATGAAAAACAGTATGTCTGAGTATAGGTAATGGAAAATAATACTAATTGTGTATACATCGTCCGTTCTCTAGCCATAAATGTTTTGCGGATATTCTGGTATGTAGTTTATTTTACTTTTAAACTAATGGACTATTTTGAAACTGTTTATTTTGTGTTTTTTGAATGTTTATAACGGACTATCTTTAAACTTTTTGTTTTTCTGTGTTTATAACGTCGTCTGCGAGACAAGAAATACTTTCGTTTCATTACACTAATACACTGCTGTCAAATTTCAATTCAAGCTTCGACTTATCGTTCATTTCATTTGTATAAAGGTAAAACAACACACGATGTCTATGACCAGTGTGTGTTGCCAGTGATCACCTATGGGACCGAGACGTGGTCGCTCACAATGGGCCTTATCAGAAAGCTCAAAGTCACCCAAAGGGCAATGGAGAGGGCTATGCTCGGAATTTCCTTGCGTGATCACGTCAGGAATGATGATATCCGCAGGAGAACCAAAGTTACCGACATAGCCCGAAGAATTGCCAAACTTAAGTGGCAGTGGGCAGGGCACATTGCTCGCAGAACGGATGGCCGATGGGGCCGAAAGGTTCTGGAATGGCGACCGCGAACCGGAAGACGATACGTTGGAAGGCCTCCCACTAGGTGGACTGATGACCTGGTTAAGGTTGCGGGAAGGCGCTGGATGCGAGACGCACGGGATCGGTCAATGTGGCGACGCCTGGGGGAGGCCTATGTCCAGCAGTGGACGTCTTTCGGCTGAAATGATGATGATGATGATGATGAACACACGATGTATGCAGTCACAAGAATAAAAACAAAATATAACTTATAAAAGACAAACCGACAAATGACACAAAAAACAATAATAAAAACCTATTTAGTTTACAACTAAAATGCAAATACCGCAACAAGATAAATCACTGCATTCATTTCTGCAATCGTACACAATGCCCTTAATAAATAATACTCTGCAGAATATAACAGGAATGCTTGCTTACATTAAATACAAGACATTATACAAATAGCCAGACCCACCTCAAGAAAATCTTCTAAGTCGGTCATTAAACATCGCTGGGCCCGACAGTGACCATAGATTAATAGTAGAAGAGACACTTATAATAACTGATGGTCGTCAGACCACCTGCTGCCTCTATTAAGGACGGACGATTGGATTCGATGGCAATGAGATATTTCTATCGTTTCAGGGTACCGAGATCGAGAAAAGGAATTATTTTCTAGAAAAGCTTTTTTTTATTTTCAAACAAAGGCGTTTTATTGATTTTGAAAACAATAAAGGATTACTGGGTTACATAATCCGCTTATAATGAAGTCAGAGGAAAGTAACCTTTCCCGTTTGTTTTATGGGTACAAAAACCCCATAAAACATTAACTAAAAACTTTGAATAATATAATATAGATAAATTTAAAAAAAAGCTTTTTTCGTATTCTTCTCAGCAAACCCGCCGAAAACCGTTTTTTTTTGTACCGTTTTGAAAGCAACACTGATGATATAATTTACACAAAATAAAATATTCGTGTAATGAAAAATGACCGTAGGAAATGTTACCCAGTAAATTCTTCAAAAAGACAATAATTAGTTACACGTGGCAACAGTAGTCCTATTTGTAAACTAATGGTGGACGCATCAAACGTCAAGCATCCGGCAATATTAATGATTCTACACCGCAAGACGACAAGAGTGATGGTGCCAGAAGGTCACAAGATTTACAATTGGTTAGATAGAAACCGATTCACATTGCTCTTCCATACAAAATAAGTAGAAGGTAAATTAGCAAAATGACGCACGCAGTCAAGCTAGGGAAGCCATTAAATACTAAAAATTTATTTAAAATTTATTTAGGTTACCGAACTTAATGCAACAGCCAGTTAACCTTTGGTTGAAAAAGGACTCATCATCTTCCTGCCCTTGTCCAATATTACTTGGGGTCGTCGCAACACGTTTTCTTCTTCTATAACTTACGGACAGTAAGTCGCCGTCACGCCATCACAGACTCCCTTTTCTTTCATATCACTCCACACACACTCCATCCATCTTTTCTGTGGCCGTCCCCTAAAAGACTTATGAAAAATACTACAATAATATAATATTCGTGCTCTAATTATGCACTGAACACAAGTTTCGACTTTCATATCCACGGTCAGAATTCTCACGAGACGTCAACTTCTATGGGGGGTATTACTTACGCTATATATATCTAGGATCAAAGATTTATGAGTCATATTTATATGATAGTGTTATATAAACATATGATTTCATATGTATCATTTCGTCTGATGATGATGATGATTCTTTCATGGTGATCCTATATATGTATGATCAAAGATATCTTCTTCTTAGTCGTTACGCTCTTGACAGGGCGGTCGTGGTCGTCATGAAGTATTGATAGTACTAGGAGGGATCAAAAAGTAGTGAGAACGCCATACTCCTTGGTAACAAAAAAAATAGTGGCAGGCATAGCTCAGATACATATTTGGAATATTAATAAAGAAAAAATCTTCGATAGAGACGAAAATGGAGAAAAACGAAGTGCAAGCCGTTATTAAATACCTCTGTTTAAAAAAGTTAACGACGCAAGAGATTCATTGCGATTTGGAGGCAACATTAGGAGAGTCTGCTCCGCCGTATTACACTGTCGCAAGGTGAGCTTCTCAATTTCGAGTAGGGAGAACGAGCACGGAAGACGAACATCGTTGCGGCCGTACATCGACGTCAGTCACGCAAGAAAATGTTGCGAAAGTCGAGAAAATTGTATTAAGCGATCGAAGAGTTACCATCCGATACTTAATTCAAGAAACGGGCATTTCATATGGAAGTATTCAATCCATATTGAAACAATCTTTGAATATGAGAAAAGTCTCTGCAAGATGGGTGCCGAGAATGTTAACCGACAGTCACAAACAAAATCGACTTGACATTTCGAAGATATTGTTGGAAAAGTTTCAAGAAGATTCTGTAAACTTTTTGTCTCGTTTCGTAACAATGGACGAAACATGGGTCCATCATTTTGATCCCGAGACAAAACAGCAGTCTTCGCAATGGAAACGGCCATCATCACCGACCCCGAGAGAGACTCTGAAACTATGTAGAAAAATAAATTATTAAGTTATCAATAGTCATTATATTCTATCTCATTCTCACTTCTTTTTGATCCCTGTGGCAGATGTAATGCGTCTCACAAATTCTCGCCACCTTTTCCGATTAGAATTAATTCGTGCACGGGACCGCCCACAGCAGACTTGATCTGATCGGTCCAACGCATGGGTGACCTACCACGCGGTCTAGTGCCTTCCACTTTTCCTTGGACGACTAACCGCTCTATGGACTGACTGTCTCGCCTTGAAACGTGTCCGAAGAAAGTGAGTATTCGGGACTGTACTATTGCGGACAAATGCTGCTTGATGTGGAGTTTTTGGAGTATCGAGACATTTGTTCAAAGATAAATGATAGTGTAACACCCCTCTATGTGTAAACGGTGACACTCACTGACACGCTTGGTGTTGTATCGAAAGTTTATACAAAAACGTCCCTTACGTGGCCGGGCAGCTGATCACCACATTGCTCTGTGCGAATACGAGTAGTCTACAATTTCGGCATTGTTCTAATAATTTATTTTTATTTTTGTCTGTATTTCCTGTGCGAACCACCAATATATTTTTTACTTGCTTTCCATTGCGCTTGCACTGGTTTTATATGGTGCGCGCGTTTACTCTCGTTGTATAAACCACGCCATATTTTATGCAAGAATGCACTCGCATTATTCATAACATGTGTGGCAATAAAAAATCATATTCATAGGAATGTTGCGTGAAATTAAAATCTTGCTTTGCATTTCTATGTACAGTATGAGCATTCAACTTTTCAGAGTAATGAAGCTTTATTTAGAAATTTCATGTTCCAATTCAGTTTTATTCCACGACTTTTAGATTATCATATAGTTACAAAATGTGTATATCCCTAATGCAGAATGCGTAGGTTTTTAGAATCCAAATCCAAACAATTTTATTTATTTATTGCTTAACAAAAATGGGAAAACCATACAAAAGTTACATAATTCATGGTAACAAGGTCTTGAATTTTGAATAAATATTAAAATGAGTAGAGTAAGTCAATCACTACATATCGAGATCTTACGAGTTGACATATCCAATATAAATTTAAATTAGTTTATAACTTGTACAAGCGATTTAAGATATGGTGACATACTAACAGCGATAAATACAGTCGACAAGTTCAAAGTCTTTATTCCGTATTTATTTCTAATAGGTCATTAAGTGGCACTTTTGAACATAAACAATTAAAATTTACAAGTAATAAAAATGTATTCTACCGTGCATTCGTAAAAGTAGCTTGTTATGGAGAAATAATCAAATATTATAATTTGGCAAATGGGGGATTATTGATTCGTCCAACAACCGGTGCAAGTACAGACTATGTCCCACTTGCTGAAGTGTCCTGGCTGTCCATTCACTTGCACCCTGGAAGACCGGTACAGTGCTTCTGATGCTGCAATAAGCGTGGCCGCCTACTGGGCCCAGACAATCTTATTTTTACGTTCTGTATCTTTACGTTGGTGCCTGTGATACAATGATTTTCATTACTACAGGTACCAACGATTCTCTTTTCCGGTGTTTACTGTTAAAAATTGTATTTATTAATTCGTTGAACCTGTACATGTGTTTTTCCTGAATAAAAGATTTTATTATTATTATATTAAATGTGCCATCGAATCGAAAAGAAGAAGAGAAACTCCAATGTTCAAAATGTTGTTTGGGATTGTCAATCCCAAATATTTTGTACTTTTTATCCAGGATATTATTCAAAGAAATTCAAAAAAAGAAATTCAAATTCAAATCTTTATTGCGTATCACAAGCAAGCAAGCTTCCGTTGACCAACAAAATAATTAATATAAACATAATTTCATCGACACACGCTATTTCAAATGTTATTGTGAGTGTTGACTAGCATCTATTATGTCGGTTTTAATCCAATTTGCATTCATGTCAGGCACAATGTGTCGCCACAGTTGAACATTTAAAGTTAGACCCGACCGGTTCGGTCGTGTGCATTTGCGGCAAGCTTAAATGCACCATGAAGGGTTGTGTACAATGTCATTCAGTTGGTAATAATTAGTGATCGGGAGGACGGAGCGTAGGTCTTTAATTGACTTTGTTCAAGTAACATCATTAGCATGAACTTTGTATACAGACTTAATTGAATTCCTGTTGAGTAACACACACGGCGTTCAAGGTCCTGCGCTGTATTTGTATGCCTAGCCTTTTCTCAACGATATGGCTTCCAGTCTAAACGGATCCATGGTACATGAAACGACTGCCTCTACAACCCAGTAGGTAGGTTACCTACTAGGTTATAGAACAACCATCTCACGGACGAAAAAATCGTAACAAAATGACCCTTATTTCGAAGTTTTACAATTAACGTAACCCGCCTTAGTGAGATAGAACAACTATACACCTTGGCAATACTGTTGTCATTTCATGCATCTGACCACCCGTAATGACTGTCAACAAATGGCTGCTGGGACGAATGGAGGCACGAAGGGGTCTCGGTATGTAAGGAACGGTCACCCATCCACAGAACAACCATTAACTCGAAGATCGATCCGTGCGGCCGTTGATATTTAGCTCTTGTACGCTGAATTTGTTTAACCATGAAATAAAAATCTATTACTTACATACTTTTAGATAGCATGGATTGTTTCTGTTTGACGTAAATTGTTTTCCAGTACATCTAACCACGAGGCTATTTTCTCCTTTATTTTGTTTTTATTTCTTTCCTTAACGCGATACATAAACAATTTATTACAAACGCGGATAGAATTGCCCACATTAACTGTTGCTGTGATTTAAGATACATTAAGCTGGATGTTGGCGGTCCTGTGTAATGTCATTATGTAGTTAAAGCATCTTAGAGGGCCGTGATCCAAAGTTGTATAAATAAAGTTATAAAAACTTTAATATGAAGAAGATTTAGGTAAAATGGAATACCGGGATAGCCTAATGCTAAGTTATCACAGCCTCTATTATTTTAAGACGTGCTCTGAGACTTTCAGAAAGACCTTTAAAGTGGATAGCTATCCTATCTAATACTGAAAGCGTATTCTACTGGAATCTCAATGAATGTTTGAGAAGGGTAATACAATCACTACCTATCACAAATAAGTCAAGAGTATATATAAGTCAAGAGTGAATAGGTTTCTTCTAGGCAAGCGTGCTTCACCGTAGACCACATCATCGCTTAACATCAGGCGAGATGGTGGTCAAACGCTAGCCTATAGTTTATAAAAAAAAAAAAAAACAAATAAAATGGACAATGTATTTAAAGCATACAGAGCCCGAAGTGTTTTTAGACGGGAGGTAAGTACGATATAGCAGTGCGATTCTGTAATAATATCATCGTAAAAATGTTGGTGAAGTTAATATATATATAATATAAATTCTTTATTTTACGAGTATATCTACATCAAAATACAGTGACTAAGTAAACTTGTATAGAGAATGGTGTCTGAGATAGGTAAGGCCCTGTGTTACAGATCACCCATTTTTTACATAAAGGAATAATTAACCATGAAATAATTTGTGTGTAGTGTTTACAAAATTGAAATTTAAGTTTAAAGTAGAATACAATTAAATTAAATTTAAAGAGAATTAAAATCAAAGAGAAATGAAATATTAAAATTCGGCGAAAAATATACAAAAGAAGTATCTCTGAAAAGTATGAACAAACAAAAAGAACTTATGTAACTATAAAAAAATAAAAATAAATGTTGACAGTAGGTATGCTTCAAGCTCTCTTTACCTAAGATATTTACAGAATAGATCTCCTGGAAATAAGTCTGACTGAAATAAAAGATGTTTTGCGGTTGCGGAAACCCGTGACAACTTCGAGGATAGTATTTTACAATCTTGACATTCCATCAGATAAAAGTTTTGAAACTAGAGAAAAATAAATAAAAATGCGCATTTATCATCCGAAGAAACTCGTAAAGGTCTGTCAAGAAAAATAGGTCACAGTGAAATCTTAAACTTGTGTAATAGAATATTCATGGGCAGATATTTTGGCATGCAAATCGCAACATTTGGACACAAAAAATTATGCAAACAGGAAGGAATACAATCTTTTGTCACAGTGTACACGTTATAATTTTGTATTGTTGTAGAAGTTTTAAATGAAATATTAAGTTACTAGCTTCTGCCAGCAGCTTCGCCCGTCACAGAAATTATTTATAAAAAGTATTCTACGCCCTTATCCGATCTATCTCTATAAAAAAAAAACAACAAAATTGATTCAGCGGTTCAGTCGAGAAAACTTAACAAATGAAAGAGAGACAAATTTTCTTTCGTTTTTATAATAATCTTAGTATGGATCAATGCTTTACCTGATTTTCTCATTTTAATCTTGCTTGAATCTATTTATTGTTTGCATTTCCTCTTGCATCCTAAGTAAACTTTATCATGTATTGCATTTATTTAAAATTCTCTTCTTCTTATATAAAATTCATAATACCAATACCAAGAATTTTAAATTTCCTTCCCTTAAAATTCTCAATTCAGAAACTTGAAGTACGTAGTAGTTACCCAAAATAATGTAATAGATACTAATTAGTTCCCTGGGCCGTAAGTTTCGTACACACAATTAGCTCTTAATACGTCCTTAATTACCTACTTAGGTTTAATTGATTACGTATTATGTAACAAGAAAAACATTACTTCCTCACGCTTCCTAAGAAAGCCTCTTAATTCGGTTACAAACCAAGAGCCAAGCTAAGTTAGTTTAGCTTAATTCTCACAGCTGAGATAGTTTTTAGGGTTCCGTAGTCAGCAAGGAACCCTGGATGGTTTTGTTATGTTCGTCTGTCCGTCCGTCGGTCCGTCCTCAGCTTAGCTCAGAGACTTTTAGTACTTGAAAGCTATAATTTGGCATGCATATACATATTAATCACAGCGGCAAAGTGGTAAAAAATAAAAATTAGGGTACCTCCTGTACGTATACAAGTTAAGTGGGATGTTCTTTTTTCTCGTCTTTCCCATTGTGTAGGGAACCGTAGAATAGACCATTCAAAAATATTACGGGTCTGTGAAAACCACTTTTCGATTTAGGGATCCGTTTGCATAAAATTAAGCCTAAAATGGCAAATTTTTATTAGAGTCAAGTGCCCCCTGCGATCTAAATGGTTGCTTTTGGATATGTATAATTCACGGCATACGCGAATATTTTATAGATTAGTTATTATTATATTATAACGAAATTAAAAAGAAAACTATCACACCTAAGTACAAGTTACAAGTTTACGAGTATTGTTGACCAACATATAAAATGTAATTGGAAAAGTAAAAAAAATGTATATTGATGTATTGAGACAACAGTTTTCGAACGGCAAAGTTAATTTTGTCCCTTCGTTAGAGCAATATTCGGTGCTTTCATTGTTTATGAACGTTAGTAATGTGACCTATTTATTTTGGTGAATACAGAACTATTTTGTGTTAACAACTTCTGAAAACAGAACCCTCTGTGCGCGAGTCAGACTCGCACTTTACCTACTTGCATAGCTTATTTTGCATCTAGGTTAGTTTATTTATTCGTAACTGTCTTAACAGTAAAGATTAAGATTAGATCGCATAGCTAAGGTATTTTTTGTACTTACAAACCTAACTTAAATAGGTAGCTCCCTTGATCTGCAACCAGCTTTACAGCTATATTTGTTTAAGCTTATATCGCATACCGGCTAGTAGGTACTTAGACTTACACTAGTTTGCGGTCTGAACACAATTTTGAAAAATTGCTTGTGGCTCTGTACGTAATTAAAAAGTTAAACTAGCTCAGCAGCCTGACTCAGCATGAAGGAAAGTCCATGTAATGGATCTGACATGTGATAATGATTTGTAAACCGCGTCATCACATATTTTATGCACTAACGATCTCTGAATGTGACTTTGTCAGGGACAGTGCGGTTGGATTTAGGTTGATTTAGAATAATTTCTGAATGCTGCAGTAAACTTGTGGAATTAGGTCTAAAATCTTTCTAATTTGGTAAAGGAAACGAAAGCAGTAACAAACAAAGTTTACAATATATCGCTTCAACAGACTCCAAATACATTTTCATTTGATTACTATACCTAAACTAAATTATAATAGTACCTAGGTATCAAGAGTTCATTCTCAGGCAATCACAAACTGTCAAAAAAGTTATTTCGCCTAAAACCACGCTAATGATGTCATTAAAAAAACAAAGTTACAAAATGCAACTGTATTTCCCCGGTTCAACCCGCAATACACCGCCGTCCAAACCCGCGGTTTCACTGAAGCAGCTTAAATAGCTTTCAAAATGACTTTAGTTATGACTCTGAGTTATTCATATTTGACTGCATCTTTTTCAAGCTTATACTGCCATTAAATGGCAACTTTGTTCTTAATGCTTTTAGCAGTGCAAGATTATACAAAGCTGCTATTTTATTACTACAAATTCCCTTTTTTATTCATAATCACCATTGATCGTAAGCATCTAATGGAGAACATGAGAGAGAATGGAGACGCATGGCACGAGCCATCATGCATCAGTACTCACACATTTCCACGATCTAAGAAGAAGAAGAGAGCTAGTCATGTTTAATATAAGAATAATTTAGGTTTCCAGGCATACCTGTCATGCACGAACAATTACCTACAGCTCCGTTAACATTTGACCTTCAACAACCAATTTCCTCAGCTTGACTATTACAAATTGCCTACGATGACAAGCACCAAATCAGCTGTAATTCATTCTAACCAGTAACAAAGGCTATTCAAAACTGATATCATCACGAAAAAACTAAACACTAGGCTCGTGCAGACAGACGCGTCGCGAGACAATGCGACAACATGCAACGATGCGACCACCATCCATAATTATACTTAATACCTATAGGTATTATAAATGCTCAAGTAACTATTTCTGTCTGGAGGACATAGGATATTTTTTATCCGGGTTATAGGTTTCTTTGAGGAAATTTTCGACTTTCACGCGTTTTCAAAAAAAAAATACGTAGGGAAGCTTTTGAACAGTTCCACTTGATTTGATGAAACCGCTTCAATTTCGAGCGGCGAATTGACACGGACACGTTTCGTGAATCAATTTGGCGGCCACAAACTGTTACGAACAGAACTTTTTTTATTCAATTGCTATTGCGACTATAGCACGACCGTACTGAATAAATGGAAGCCTTCAACAATCCCATTGTTATTATATTGTCGCCTTTCACTTGTTTTCTTTACCTTTCAGCTCCTTTCAGTTTTGTATTCTTTCTTCATACGGAGTACAAAAAGATATCGCTTTTTGAAAAAGCCTTTTACCAATATATTACTAATCATGTAAATATGAAAGACTGTGTGTTTGGATGTTTGTTAATCAAACGAGCCTCAGCGGCGGCGGCGTTGCTAAATCAATTGGCTTTGGATATTTCGGAATACCGGCCATATTTGATTTGGACAGAGACACTTTTTTTCTCCGAAGAAAATTTCTACGGGATGCATTTTCGACAGTCATACGGGTAAAGTCACTTGAAAAAACTAGTGTTGAAATAAAATAAATCACACGTATTTATGAATCACTTGTAAGTTTGTAGATTTAAACATAAGCGCCATATTTACACAGTAGATTGAAGTTGAAAGAATTACATTTTTCAATGAATCCATTTATATTATTCTCAGAACCGATTTAAAAGAACCGGATTCATTATATCTCAATCTGACAGCTTGCAAAAAATTCCTAGAAATGACGTCTTGCTAGTAGGAAATGGAACTATCAATGTCTGTTACTATGTTTTTACGGTTAGGTTGTTTTTCCACGGGAGATGGTGAGGTAGCTAAGCGGAGGGAAGATGGGTAGAGGCGCTGTGTGTGACTATATGAGATTGTTTCCACGAAAGCTGTGCAAGAGCTGCGGAGCTGTGCAATGCTGTGTGGTATTATGGGATGTGAATAGGGTTGTCAGGCGTCTGGACAAAGCCGGACAAAGTCAGGCTTTTTGGTTGCGTGTCCGGCCAAATTAGACGGTGTCCTGCCAGTCCGGCTTTTGTTAGGCTTTTTAAATTTGATATTTTTTGTCAAATTTGAATGAAAAATTATGTTTTGAAGCAGGTGTCTGTCAACCAAAAATATGAATTACTATGTTACAATAAATTTAAAGTTTATCTAATGCATTAGTGTTTTGTTTTAATTTGTTTTCCATTGCAAATTGTAATAATAATAAATAAGCCGCACCGCAGAGGACCTGATCTGCAGGGAGAAGTCTTATCCCTCGTCTCCGGCTTGCCTTTATGGGCGGTGTGAATACTGACTTTTTCTACTTGCCTTAATTGGCTGGCTTGAGTGGAGATTCGCAAGATGTGTGGTTAAAATGTAACATATGTTGTATTCCAGATTATAATCTAAAATGTCTGTGTCTAAAATCCAGATACAAACCTCCATACATCCTTTCGCATTTATAATATTAGTAGGATTCACTGAATGATTCGATTTAGCCTGCATATTAATGGGAAAAAATTATCTGAAAGTGTGTGGGAGTAACACATGAAATTACTCATCAAGTAATCGAATCATCCAATGTACTCTGTAATCATTCATTAGCATTGCAGATTTGGGATTACTTTCGAGGAAACTGGAACATATCTTAGAACCAAACATATAACAAGCACCAAACCACAATGGGAATGGAAATGGTCAACTTTGGACCTGTCTTGATTCTCAGTATTGTGGAGTGTATGGTTATTGGCTATATTATTCGCATGCAGTCGCACGGGTAGATTTCAAGGTTATGCAACGTCTGCCGAGGTCAGTCCGTGGTTGGGAGACCATCCAATAGATATATACCGAGAATCGTCCTTGCCTCGAAGAACACGTGCACGTGTGTTTAGCTGTTGGCCTAGCTCGAACTTCGTTTGTAGATCTTTCATAGTCGTTAAGTCATTAACTACGATTTGAAGATAAGATAATCAGATAAGCAGTCATTTCATGTAAGATATGGATATTAAGCTGCATCTATTTAGTATTGAAGCCGACCCTGACTTAATTGAGAAAAGACAAGACATATTGCAGAAGATGATATCCCGACCGAACCGACTTCAAAAAGGGGGATTTCTCAATTCGACTGTATGTTTTTGTAAGTTTGGTACGCGATTACGCCGCCAATTATGAACCGATTTTGATGATTCTTTTTTTTGTTTGAATGCTGGTGCTTCTCGTGTTGTCCCTTTAAAATGTTATTAAGATTTGACGAGTAATTTTTAAGTTATTCTTAATAATGCGTATTTTAATGGTAACATAAGGTGCCAAAATTAAAAAGTTAAAAATAAAAAACATTTTAACAAAAAAATTAAACGACTTCCAAAACAAACACTTTCTTTTCGGCAGTCGGTATCAAAAACGTAAAAAAAAATTGTGTTGCAAAGACACCGACTCCCAAGAGAAAGTTATTTTTCGCTTTGTAGTGTTTTGTTTTGGAAGTTAGTTTTTTTATCGTGGTATATCCAAGGCGCTATCGGCTGGTTAATAAATTATTAACGAGAAGATCAGCTTAGTATCTGTTCATAATTTTTCTTTCTTTTGTTTTGTATAAAATATAGAAAATATATCGTAATTCTGTCTTAACTAACTTTATTCAAGTATTTGGTAGGTACGAATAATATCATTAAGGAGGATTTTAGTTTTAGTTTTAAATAATTAATTTATAATTAATTTTCTTTAAATTTCGAGTGAAATTACTTGAACTAGTAGCTAGTTAGTTAAGTAGTTAGTATTAAGTTCAGTTTATTTTTGGGAATCTACATTTGAGTAGGTCTAACTGTTTGTATTTCAATCTAGGATTCTCAATGCTTTATTTGACTTGGCTCGAATCCAGGATTCAGAGAGATCAAGAATATTTATTACTTTGCTGTTGCCCAAAAACAACTAGTAAGCTGAAGGTACTGTTGTACTAATGTTGTACATTCTATCATATTAAATGGATAAAGCCAATGGCATTTTGTTTAGGTTATTCTATAGTTTAAAACTTTCGAAGAAAATAATGGGTAAAGAAACTTTTGAGCTTTTGTTGATGGCTAAAACATCTTGAATTAAATGTGAATAAAATATATATTATTCTAACTGTAGAGAAGAATTACCTTCTCCTACCTCTTGAGATTTACTTTTTCAGTAGAAGGAGGTCCACTGACGGACCTATGACTCCCAGCATCGACTATTTATGTGCTTCTCAAATATCATCAACAACAGCACCGAAAGGTGTCCAATGCTGGACATCTGGCCTCTCGAGCTCGCTGTGTTTCGCCATGTCGACCGCAGATTTAATATTTCGCAAAACCTATACTGAAATATGTTTATACAGCGATATAGGTACATATCAACCGAGTAACATATTTTATGAAACATATCGTGTTTCGCAGCGGAATCGCAGTGATAGAAAAAATCTGTCTACACACAAACAATGAAAAACGTTACATGGATTAAATTCCCTCTTCAAAATAACGAGGGATTACATTTTAATCAAGTAATAATAACGAGGTGTGTGGTATTTCATACAATATTATTTAAATTCGTCACTGTCCTTCTCTCTGTGAAAATTATTTCTGATCAGCTTTTTTGAATTGTTGGTATATTGTAAACATTGTTTTGTCTGGTTTAGTCTCATGGCCACGAGAAACTACGTGCTATGTTCTTTGGTTAGATTGTTTGATACCCAACGAGTTCTTTCCCTCCCCCACTTTATTCCAGCTTGTACATTATTATTGTTAGTAGCTTGTAAGTAGTATATATCATTATTGAGTACTCTGTTAATTAAATTTACTTGCACAAATAAACAAACAACCAACACACAAACAAGCAAACTTTTTAAATCAATTTTATCTTACAGAAAAAGAAAAATCTACAAAAAATGTACAAACATTATCAGCAAAGTTATTTTCTTGTGCTATAACTAACTCAATTGTTGAAATATTCTTTGAAAAATTAAAACAACCATTTGCCAAAAAACATTTAGGTACTAAAATAGGCACTTTATTTCGCTTTTATTAAATTAAAGAGTATCGCAGAGTAAAAGCTCTTTAGTAAGAGCTTTTTTTTCACTTCGATACATTTTTGTCAAAAAATCCTACTACAGCAAAAATAAAATCATAATATAATAAATAATAATAAATAGTATAATGTCACAAAGAAATATAAATTAGTATACACCGATTAATAAGATTCTAACTACGCTGCAGAAGTCTGTATACACATACTGTGAGCCCTGCCTCTCATACTAAGATAACCTGTATCTTAAGAGACAGTGACCATAATCCATGCTCATTGCACATTACACTCCAATCTACGGGAATGAAATACAGAATAATCTCGATTAAAACTTATTCGGCAATTGAAATCGCAATTTGGCAACCCGTTCCAATTCCCTCGTAATATTTCACAGAGTTATTAAAAATTCAAAAAGCAAATACCCTGTTGGCTTTAATTGAACATGCAGAAGTGCTAGCTGAAGTTTCACATTCATACCGCAATTAATTTTGACTGTCTCCTTGTAGTTTGAAATGTTTCACTTCATAATATATTCGGTAATGTAAGCCTTGTTAGTCAGGCATTTGTAAATTAACTAAAAAATTTAGTTGCAATCCAACTAATTTTCACAAAAAAGGCAGCCAAGTGCGAGTATGCCTCGCGCACAGAGGGTTGCGTAGAAACAGCTAAATTCACCAAAATAAATAGGTAACATTATTAACGTTCATAAACAATAAAAGCACCGAACATTGCTCTGACAAAGGGACAAAATTAACTTTGCCATTCAAAAACTGTTGTCCCCATACATCAATATAACAATATACAACATTAATACTATTCGAAGTACATTTTCAGGGTTCCGTACCCAAAGGGTAAAAACGGGACCCTATCATTAAGACTCCGTGGTCCATCTGTCTGTCTGTCACCAGGCTGTATATCTCATGAACCGTGATAGCTAGACAGTTGAAATTTTCACAGATGATGTATTTCTGTTAACTAAAAAACTAAAAACTGAATAAAATAGATATTTAAGTGGGGCTCTCATACAACAAACGTGTTTTTTTGCCGTTTTTTGCGATAAGAGTACGGAACCCTTCGTGCGCAAGTCCGACTCGCACTTGGCCGGTTTTATAAGTTGGTCGACTATTACACGTTTTGTAAAACCTACCTAGCTGTTATAGATTGCCTTTTAATTACGTTATATATACCAAGTGCGGAAAGGGTGCCCCTCTTCTATTCCATCCTTCTATATATGTTACAATTTCACGATAGTAGATCGTGAATTTTTACATATCCAAAAGCAACTATTTAGCTAGCAGTGGGGGACAATTGACTCTAACAAGAATTAGCAATTTAAAGCTTAATTTTACGCTTACTGATCCCTGAATCGAAAAATAGTTTTTTCCAGACCAACCACAATATTTTTGAATGGCCGGCACATCCCTTCATGTTTACAGGAGATACAAAAACATTTTTTTAAGATTTTTTTTACAACTGTGTCGGCAAGATTAATATCATAGATTATAGCTTTCTAGTACTAAGAGTCCCTGAGCTACGCTGCGGACGGAGGGACGGAAGGACAGACGGATATGGCGAAACTATAAGGCTTCCTTGTCGACTACGGAACCCTAAAAATGAAATAACTGAACAAGTTTTGTAAACTAGTAATTAGAAAATAAAGTTTAATAAAACCATACAAAAGTAATAAAAAAAACCGACTGCCGAACCAAAAAGATATTTTTTTTCGAATTACTTTTAAACATAAAAGTGTTATGAATTTTTGTAATCACCTCTTAAAACCTGAACCAGAAGGTATTTTTCTTGCAAACCCATCTCTTCGACCCCCATAACATGACACCCAAAAGCCACCATTTTTCTTTTTTTAATTTTAATGTAATCAGTGACACTCGCAAGATTAAGACGAATCGATTGACCTAAGAATCATCAAAATGGGCCTAAGCGTTTGGTCTCTAGAATGCCACATATAGGAACAAAAATACATACATAGACTGCTGAACACATTACCCTCCTTTGCGTCTCGCAGTCAGGTAACTAAATAGCAAAACACTATTGGATGATACTAAGAAAAATTCACAAGTCTTATAAGTGCCAAACTAGCAACCAAACCGTTAACTAAAAATATATTTCAGTGTTAATTGTTACTTGTGGTTGCTTCTGAAAATATAGGCAATGATATCACCCACCACCGTTCACTCTTGCCTTAAATTACCTATTCACTCGTGTCTTGAAAATTGTCCAATTATAACTATCGGAAAACTCCAACCATACTCTCCACCCACAGACGGGTATGGTTATACGTGCATAGTATACATGATGAATGTGGAAAATATTTCTTACACCGCCGTCAAAGTACTCATATTTCATTGGAAGAGCTTATTTTTTAACCCCGACGGAAAAAGAGGGGTGTTATAAGTTTGACGGGTGTTGCTGTGTGTCTGTCTGTGGCACCATAGCGCCTAAACGGATGAACCGATTCTGATTTAGTTTTTTATTTTTGAAAGGTGATTTTGTCGTGAGTGTTCTTAGCTTTATTTGTATAAAATCGGTTCAGCCGTTCAAAAGTTTTGAATCGGGGTGTTTTCGCAAGATAAATGTGTCGGGGGTTTTTTAAATTTTGAAATTTTACTTGTTTAGGCACAATTAATGGGCTTAATGTGTTTGTTGTAACTTACCTGATAGCAAGTGATGATGGGGTCGTCGATATTGCACGCTTGCCTAGAAGTAACCTGTTCACTGGTTGACTATCGGTTATAGCTACCAGGAAACGACGACTCCGGCAAAGAACTCTACTCCTTTAAGAAGTATTTATTCTGGAAATTAAATTGCGTTATTTCGCATATACATTTGTCAAGCAAATAATATAATCGTTTGCCGTGTTACATTTCAAAGTAAGGAGGCAAATCTTCGGCCACAAAGCTGAAAGCCTCGAAAATCCACAATGTTAAACCACATTAAAACGTATTTGACGTCGGCTTATTTTATCCTACTTTTATTCTCTCTTCTTTTGGCTTCATATTATACTAAGTAGGTATAATATTAGCAGTGGTTTAGGTATGAAAAAACTGTGTGTTACGAATATGAAATTTGCTTAGGACTCCTCGAGGGAGAGAGTTAATACGGGCGTTCCTTAGGTCTTTATCATATACTTTTTCATAAAACTCTAAATAAAGAGACATTAACAAAGGTCTATAATATTCAGTGCGTATTCAGTCGTTATGAATAATATCCTTTATGAATGTGCCTCAAAACTTCTAAAATCGTTGTTTTTAACCCCCGCCGGAAAAAAGAGGAGTGTTATAAGTTAGACGTGTGTTGCTGTGTATCTTTGTGTCTGTCTGTGTTGTCATAGCGACCAAACGGGTGAACCGATTTTGATTTAATTGTTTTGTTTAAAAGGTGCCTTAATCGAGAGTGTTCTTAGCTATGTTTGAATAAAATCGGTTTAGCTGTTCAAAAGTTATGGGCGTTTAACTGTTTGAATTGGTGTGTTTTCGCAAGATATCGTGTCATAATTACGTGTTCAATAGATTGTCGATCGAAGCGTGTCTACTATATACTAGATAAATTATGTAGCATGAAAAAAAAATGTGACGGGGGCTTTCTAAATTTTGAAATTTTACTTGTTGAAATAAATATAGGCTCGTTTTTCTGTTCATTATATTCTCCTAAGATTATATATAAAATCCTAAATATAGAGCCATTAACAAAGGATTAGAATAAGACTATTTAGTTGTTATTCAATTAATCAAATGCTGTATGAATGAGTCCTTAAAACTTCCAAAATGGTTGTTAACAGCTTTTAAAAAAAAAATAGCTTTTTATTCTCCTATGTGTAAATAAGTATAGTACTACAACTAGTTAAGCTATAAAAAGTAGGTTAATTAAGTAAATACAATTTTACATATTTAAAAGTAGCCACGACCAAAAAATCTAAGGCATGCGAAATCTACCAACCTACAATGTGCCCGCGTGGTGGATTATGACGAAGCCTGGGTTCCTGCAGTGGGAACATTAAATGGCTGATGATTATGTTGATCATGAAAAGTTTCCACAACAAATGACAGGTGGGCGATATAAAAGTTGACCCTTGTTACGGAAGGTGTCCAAACTCATATAATGGAGCAAAAGTAATCTAGTGTTTATGTTAGTTTAGACTTTGTAGCAACGTAGGGTTGGTGAATAATGATAGCGATAAATATGAGCTGAATAAAAACTATTTCTTCTTTTAAGGATTTCATCTTATGCCTCAATTTTTACGTGGCTCGAACTTTTAGAGGCCGTGACTACAACCATCTAAAATGTCTGATCAATTTATTTTATCAGCAACTTCTAAAAACATGCTATACTATTAACTAAAAAGCTTTGAATCCTGAGTCAGTCCAAAAGTAGTAACAGGTACTTAAAAACCTATTACTTACGTAAGCAAAACAATAAACACGCATTTTTAGTCAAAACCACTTAATATTACAGATCAAAGTAAATAATTACGTACACTTTACCTACCTACGCGCCCTTGTACATTTCTTTGAGAATAACATCCATATTGCTATAGACGAATTCTGTTTATTTTTAACAAAATCTGTAAAACCGCTATAACATTTTACAGGTTTAGCAACAATATATTAAATCAGCGGAGGTGATAAAAAAAACAAACAATGTGACGTCATTTTAACAACTTCTGGTTTTAAGGTGCCCCTAGTCAACAACGACATGAACTATTTTGTGCGCGGGGTTAAAATGCATACTGTCTCATCCGACAACACGTGCGAAAGGGATTGATGCTGTGATGAGCAGTAAGAAGCTAGTTCTCGTACGAATTAGCACTTTTTCATATTTGTAGTGAAATGGATGATGATTTAGGACGAAAAAGAGCGCGCGAAATATTATGAACATACCTTTGGGAGTCTAGATATCATGAAAAAACTACTAAATGTGTATTTTCAAAATAAAATTATTTGCATTATTGAATTACTAATCTATCCCTGTATGGAGGCCGTTTTGCAATTTTCCTTCTTCTTATGGTATTTATTTCCGCCCAAACATGCGTTAAAATTAGTGTTGAAATATGGAAATTTCGACGCTCATAACATTCAGATATTGTATTTTTTTACTTTTCTGTTTCCTTACAGGGCTAGATAATAATGAAATAAATTGATATCATTTTATATTTTGAACGTATATCCTCAAACAGTGGAGTAATCGCTAGACTACGTTTGTATGGACGAATTTTTGACTAGTGTAACCTTAAGTATAAAAAATAGACAAGCAAATAATGTTGAAATGTTTGTGGCGAAGATAAAATACAGATTTAAAACGGGCATATTATTGCCGGATTTGGATTTATCCGCACTGAATGGCCACAAAATGGATGCAGTTCAGCTGTGGGTGGAATACCGAATGATGATTTTTAAGTGCTTAACCCAAATTGATTCTAAAAGGTGAATGTTTTTGAAAGCTCTCTGTAGTCAGCATTAACTTTGCCGTTCATGTTTTGACTATTAAGATAGGAACAACAATTTTCGCCTTAAAATAAATAGAACACATTTATTCCACATGGGCAGTTGGACAAATCAATGTTGTGTTCAACATCACATCAGAGTAAAAGAGAAGAATAAAAAGAACATGATTATAAAAAAGATTAATAAAAAGAACTAAATTGCGCTAAGTTTTCACATACCGAAAGTAATAAATACTCAGTATTCGTTAGGTGTCTAGGCAATTGTTATTTTTTAACCCTGACGAGCGACCCCTCCTCGGCTTCCTCTTCTCTTCACCGTGGGTAACTAAGCCTCAGCTACTGAGCGGCACGGCTGACCGGGCATCTACAGTGGGGATAGGTGCCTCGGCTGGTATCTTCAATCTTGTTTTTATGGTCTGGCTAAATCTTGGACTAAGAAGTAATTCTATAATCGCTCCTCACCTATCTCTCATTATGACAACTGCGACAAAGAAGAGTGGTCCGAAAGGTGCGTGGTAGCATTTTCCATTACAGATAGTCGTAGATATCAAAATATTTCTTGCGTAACCGTTGCATAACCACGTTTTACCAAACATATGTCTTATACTTATACACAAGGGTGTTTGTAACAAGGTTATCGCCTAATAATGGCGTACAATAGCGCTGAAAATAATAAAAGATGTGACCGAACCGTTTTCTTGATACTAAAATATTATTTGATATTCGGGCGCAGAAACGATTGCTATTACGGACTCACAACACGTACTGTATTTGATTTCAGTAAGAGATAAACTTTGTAGTTATATTGAATGATATGTTAATTCTGTGTAATAGTGATAGTTTAACATTAATCTTTGCAACTTTTCTAGATAATATTGAAGTACCCACTAATCATTATCATCATAATCATTGACAGGTTTTTTCATTGCTCAGATGATCAGGTTTATACTTTCAAATCGTTAGGTACATTAAAACCAACTGCCACACGATATAAATATATTTTCGTTGTAAAAACAGATTTTCTGATGACTTAATGATATTATGAAATCAAGAGAGTACCTATTCAGCTACGAAAATATTCGGTTAGACTAAAAGCCTTTTTTTTGTTCCGGGTTGGAAAATTATCATTTGAAGACCTCTCCGTCCTGAGGGGACGGAGGGGTCTGTCAGACTCCTACTGACTAAAAACCATCCCGGGAACGTACGATCCTTCCGCAACCCCCATCTGGTGCCGGCGCACCTCCGCGGGCCTCGACCTCGGGTCGGGAGGTGCTTGACTCCCCCCGCGACGTATGACGATAAGAGGGGCGCGCGTTGAACACTCCGCGCCGCCGCCTCAGGTCCTGATGTGAGGGGAGAGGTGGCACGGAACTCCTCGAATCCGTCGTCCCTGTATTGACTGGAAGCTTAACCTAACAAAGTTGAGAAAAAGCAAGGTTTATGATGATGATAATATCAATCTAAAGACACAACAAAACAATCCTTACCCATCTATATTCAACTATCGCGTTTGAATTTGCCGCTAGGGGCGCTGTTGTAAAGTGAGGTCTCCAAAATGTCAAATTTCAGAGTTTTTTGTCTTTTAGCGCGAGTTTATTAACAACTCCTTTATTGTTGTGAATACTTTCCAAATATGTTAGATTAAGATAGGTACCGGTTTAAACAACCACTGCTTTCATAGTTTTCTAATTTGGAAAATTGTATGCTACTTTATTTCGACAAAAAAGGGGCTACGCAAAACAGCGGCATACTCAATGTTATAATATATTTAATCGCACTTCTACGGCTTTCGAATTTATTTTTATTCAAACTTTGCTTCCGTGCGCATTATAACAAACGTGTAACAGCTATTTAAGGACCGTACTTGCCTGTGGCTCCAACAGATGAGCACAAAAACGGAAGCCCTCATTAATATAACATAACATCGTAGGCTATAAACAAATTTACATTCTTTCAGTGATAATTTGTTGAAAAGTCAAAATGCAAAGGAATGTACACATCGTGATATTTCATTAGCGCTTGTCAATCCTATGCATTTTGGATTTTTCGTCAGCCGTTTTAGCTTTATCTACTCTTCGCCCAGCCTATTATATTACATTTAACAGATAGACATAGATAGATAGATATGCAAAAAGCCATACTTATCACACTAATATTATAAGAAAAGCGAAAGTTTGTGTGTGTTTGTATGTTTGTTACAAGAAGTACACGCTCAAACGGCTGGACGGATCTGGATGAAATTTAGCAGAGAGATAAATTATAGTCTGGAATTGCATATATGATACTTTTTATCCCGGGATACTTTTTGAAATTCACGCGGGCGAAGCCTCTGGCAGAAACTAGTAAACAATAAAATGCAATACGCTTTAATGGACGCTTACAGTAGTGAAGCGACGTGTTTATTCGCTCCGTTATTCCGATTAATTATAATTCACAGTTAAATTGAATTTACGTAACAGTAAAAATCGCAGTGTAAAGGTGTGAAAGTTAGATTTAGAAAAAGTACTATTTTATTTTATTTGCAAAGATCTTTTTTTAGCATATATTTATTTTACAAAAATATACTTACCCTAAAAGACATATATAACAGAGAACACTTTATGAGGCTAAAAAACATTCGCCTTTCATAAATGCACTCACCCTAAAAGACACATATAACAGAGAACACTTTATGAGGCTAAAAAACATTCGCCTTTCATAAATGCACTCACCCTAAAAAACACATATAACAGAGAACACTTTATGAGGCTAAAAAACATTCGCCTTTCAAAGTTTATTGGTAACATATTTATTTTAAACTGATTGCAACTTATAATTTAAACAACAATAATATTACCATATTAACATTTTTGCAAATCATTGCAAGCATTATAATTTTGCTACTTTCATGTAGGTAGGACTAAATAAAAAATAAATAAGAAGATATCAGCTGATCGCACGGTTAAAGTATTATTGGATATAAGAATATAGAAAACAGCAAATAAAATAACTAAAAAATACTTACGATGTTATTATGATTAATCGTTGGATTCTTCTCTATATAAACTGGAATCATCACTTAAATCCTTAGCACCATTAATTATTAAATCTCGAGTGAAATCGATTAAAATTTCGTCATTGATAAATTCGATTCGGTTCCGCATTAATTTATAACTAAATGATAAGTTTTTGAGCTGTCTAATGTAAAATTACAGGCTGGACGGAGAGTAGAGCCTCTTATTGGACTTCCTAATAGCCAATATGTCACCTTTGAAACCAATTCCCCGCCAATATTTGCCAGTCAGTGACGCCATAGTCTGTGTAATAAAGTAGTGTCCTCTATTTGCAGGCCCGTTCACACTATACGAAATTAACAGTAACTGTCGAACACTCAATGACAGGGGGTTTCACACATAATTGGATTCTGCCCACTTAATTGGTTAAGTTATGGATGGTATGACGGTCATAAGTTACCTTTTTTGTGGTTAGTGCCGAATTTAGGTACAGGATGAATTGATATTGATTGGTCAGACGTGCTTTGAACTGAATGAATACACAATATTCAAGAGAGTAATACGTAAGGATGTACTCCAATAAAGTTGATTCTGCTTAGTTAAATTCCTAGTTACTATAAGTACTCAGTTAATTACTACATGTGCATCTTTACTTAATTTTTGGAAAATATAAACGTGATCTTATATGTTTTTAGTAGTTTATTTTATTTACGAAACAAAAGTTTCGTTTTCTTGTTAATAATTTACAAAGTGAACATCGATCCGGAAGACGCTGCGTTGGAAGGCCTCCCACCACGTGGACAGCTGACCTGGTGAGGGTGGCGGGAGCCGCTGTCAATGTGGCGACGCTTGGGTCAGGCCTATGTCCAGCAGTGGATGTCTTTCGCCTGATATGATGATGATGATGAATTTACAAAGTATTCAACAAAAAAAAAAGATATAAATCGTACATAGCAGATATAGATTTAAAATAACCCCCAGTAATATTATCAACATAAATTAAATGTATACTTTACATATAACAGTTGAACCAGGGGAGATCAAAAAGATCATTCTTGCCATCAAATCCAAAGCGGTGGGATGTGATAATATCACCCGTGGTATGGTTATCACTGTTTTGGATCATCTCCTATCACCCATATCGTAAATTTTTCTTTGTATACCGGAATATTCCCTTCCTTGTGGCGTAAAGTCTATGTTCGTCCACTTCCCAAAGTTTCCAATCCCACTCTTCCAACCCACTTCCGCCCCATTTCTATCCTTCCCTTCCTATCCAAAGTGCTCGAGGCCTGTGTTCACAAACAATTTTCAAACTTTGTGCAGAGTAATTCTCTCATTAGTCCTCTACAATCTGGGTTCAGGCCCGGGCACAGCACAGTGTCCGCCCTCCTTAAAGTGACTGGCGATATAAGGGCGGGACTGGAAGATACAAAAGTCACTGTACTAGTGTTGGTTGATTTCTCGAACGCCTTCAATACTGTCAGTCACGAAATCCTATTAGCCATTCTTTCCTATTTGATGGTCTCCCCCAAAGCACTGGAATGGTTCTCCTCTTACCTTCAGGAGCGTAAGCAGTCGGTTCACGTTGGAGATTCTTCATCTCGTTGGTGTGATTTGGTAACTGGCGTTCCTCAAGGCGGCATTCTTTCTCCTCTTCTGTTTTCTATTTTTATTAATCTGATTACTTCCGAACTTCAGTGTGCGTATAAACTGTATGCAGATGACCTTCAATTGTATTACCACGGGAGTGTCGAAGAAGTACCTGACGTTATCGGTAAGTTAAATGGCGACGTAATAGCGATAAAAGCCTGGTCGGATAGGTTTGGAGTTGCTGTAAATCCCAATAAGTGCCAAGCGATCATCATTGGGAGTCCTCGCAACATCGCTAAGGTGGATTATGCACCTTTGCCACCTGTTCTGTTCAACGGTACTATTGTTCCGTTTAGTACTGACGTGAAGGATCTTGGCTTGCACATCAATAGTACTCTTAACTGGCGTACTCAAGTTGCTAGTGTCAGTCAGAAGGTCACTGGAACGTTGCGGGCTCTGTATCGTTTAAAAAATTTATTACCTTCGAACACGAAGGCAATGCTTGTGCAGACCCTAATTTTTCCTATCATCGATTATGGCGACGTGTGCTATTAAGACCTGAATGCAGATCTCCTCAACAAACTTGACCGTCTTCTAAATTACTGCATTCGATTTGTTTTCAATTTGCGTAAATATGATCATGTCTCTGCGCATCGGTCACTTCTAAAGTGGTTGCCTATACGCCAGCGCAGAGAGTTAAGGGCACTGACTACCTAGTTTTCATTTCTTGACTCTTCCAACTCCCCTAGTTATCTGACCCCTCACTTTCAATACATTTGCGCCAACCACAACAAAAATCTTCGCTCTTCACATAACCGTCTTCTCCAATGTCCCACTCACCGCACTGACTTCTTTCACTGTTCTTTCTTTGTTCAGTCTATTTCGCTGTGGAATGCGCTTCCTCAAGACATCAGGATGGCAACCAATCGATTGGCATTCAAAGTGAAAGCTCGAGAGCATGTACGTAAGAAGTTGGCAGTAGTATCGTCACAGCGATAATTTTCTCCATTTATCTGCTACCACTAATTGTTTAAGTATATTCTTGTATTTAGTTTATTCAGTATCCATGTTTGAGTATCTATTGTATTTATAGTATGTATGTATAGCTTTGTATTTGAACAAACCTACCTTAAGTATCATTTTTAACTTTAAATATTGCACCTACCACTATTTGTCTCTGCATCACCCAAAGGTCGACTGGTAGAAAATGCCTACGGCATTAAGTCCGCCTCTGTACGTTTGTGTGCATGAAGTATTAAATAAATAAATAACATGATTTAAAAGGAGCTTATTTTTAGAAGCTTTTTTCAGTTTACACGATTAGCCTGTCGAACTAAAATAGATGATTTTTCTTTTCAGATCGGAGTACGATAACAACTTGGTTGTTTAAAGAAACTATAAAAGGGTGAGTGATTTATAAAATTTTAGTATC
Source organism: Orthosia cruda (assembly GCA_964057195.1). NCBI lineage: Eukaryota > Metazoa > Arthropoda > Insecta > Lepidoptera > Noctuidae > Orthosia > Orthosia cruda. The sequence goes on along the minus strand of OZ059830.1, from coordinate 9,132,253 downwards.
GTAAGATATAAAATGAATTAATTGATGTTTTAATGTTAGTCCTTGAAAAAGGTGTTGAATAGTATAGTGCCGGATTCTAAATGGCCATCTGTAAAATTGCTACCGCATGTTGCGAAATTGTTCTTTTGTGTTGATAGTTATTGACGGTTTCAGCTGGGTATAAAAAGATTAAACGCCTAATAAAATAAGAATAAAGACAATAAATTCACAGACACGCGGTTTAACATATAAGGTTAACTTTAATTTGAAGGGTGTTGAAGGAACTTGTTGATTTCGCTGGTTTAACCTATTTAATTTTTTACAAATTGCTAGTGGGGATGATGATGTCAGGTTTTTTTTTGTTCTCGTAACTAGACAAAATGTAGGGAATATTTGATTTTGTTCTTGATGATTTTAGGGTTAGCAATATAGCAGAAGTTCTTCATATTCATGAGTATATATATATTAACATGGGATTAAAAGTTAGCATGTATAGTTAAATATTATATGCACTAAGCTTAAACCTAAGCTGAAGCAATCAAGTGGCATCAGTGCATGCGTAATGGAGACATAAGCTGCTACACCGGTTTCCATTACCCACATTGTATTACTAACTATGCAACAACTACGCTAACATTAAAACGTTAACCAATTTGATTTGATTGGTCATATAGTCAGATATCTAGTTATATAGGATAATTCGTTGATGTTATTAATATTTATTGCAACAGGTCAAGTAAATACTTGCTATGGTTACTGATCATAGACTTGATCAGTCTTTGGCAAAAACAGAGGTCCGTTTTACAGGTCTGCTTTATCGTAAACTTATGTAGTTGTATGAGCGAGTTCACAAACATAACAGTATTCCAGATCCATTAAAAAATACCGATCCGACAAAATATAAAGCAGTCCGTTATACAGGTCCGCTTTATCGTTTACGTTTTTATTGGGCAAGCCACATATGTAGTTTCATGAGCGATTTTAATCAGGGCCAATTTCCATATTTTTGTCGCAAACTGGCACTGGGAACTTTCGCATCTCAGTCGCAAACTGTCAAAACCAGAGGCTCTAGACACTTGTCATTCTGTCAACCAAAGCATCGACATAACTAAAGACAAAACGTAACAAAATGTATGAGATTGTCGAGTGCTAGCGAAATGTCCGGTAATCAATCTCTTACAATTGGATATTTCGACCATCGACATCGATTGTAGAATAGCAAGAGCCTCTGCTCAAATTATTTTGAAAGATAACCTAGATTGTCACCGAAGATGTCATTGATTGTCGCCCTACGTACTAGAATTGTCCATCTAATAATTAAAAAATCAAAATTAAAGTAGGCAGTTATCAACTCAAAATAAAACTAATCATAATCTTATTACAATTAAAACGAATCCCATCTTGTTGCGTAGGTAACTTTCCATTTATGTATTAGAAATGTCCCAAAAGCCGCGTCTTTTTACGGCACAATAATCTGTTCCGTATTGTGGAGCTATAAAAGTAATCCAGCAGGACAATATTCGTATTTTTTACGATCGAAAACGAGCAGAAAACCGTCAGTATTATGGCTGTGAAAACAACACCATGAAAATATTACCTAAAAATATTTCCCTGTGTTTTTCAAATTTTATGTACACCGATATTGATACCCGATAGGACAAAAGTTGATTAGTTTAAGACATCACATTTTACTAGCATATTTGTTTAGTTCAGAGAAATACTTTCAAAGTTTTCAGGATTTTGAAGGTTATTTACCATCTTTTCTTTCATTAAAAATAACTAGTATATGATGAGAAGGTAATCAAAAACTAAGCACTATGAAGCAATTAAAATGTTTTCTGAACCATATTGCAGAACAACGCTTTAATCCGATGAGTTTGAATAGCTTCGAGCTTTCGCTTGTAAGTATTAGTTTGGCCTAAACATAAGCCTCCTTTGCAAATTAATAGGTTTATTAAATACACAGTCTGTAAATTACAGTGAAGGTACCCTACTTAGGAACGTATACCTGAACAATAACAAAACCCAAGTGCGAAGGCACTTGTAATATTTTGATTAAAAAAATTATGTCTCAGACCAGACAATTTTAAACAAGCCCGAAATTACCCAACAATTTTTTTTTATGGCACTGCGGTTTATTTTTGTTAAACCTTTTTATTAATATTATATATGCCTACGTACATCAATAAATATTTTATGACCTTGTTTCAAACATGCAAGGTTAAATGGTATGTTATTTTATGCCGTACCTACGTACGCGCATGCCTGAATCTTGATAGTGATGCGGCAGTAATAAATTTTAAATATATCATTAAATATTAGGTCTCATAAAAGTTAGGCCTTACCGATTTATATGGTAATGGATCTTTAATACAATTATTAAACATACTATGAAAATTATTCTGTGTATCTTCTTCGTCACTCCTTCGCTGCTGAAGATCGCGACCATATACGACACGTCTCCAAGTTTTGCGATCTTCTGCATTGTGAACCGCTCGGTACATGCTACCTCCAACAGCCTAGTCTGTCTGACTATCTTTCCGGTGATCTGCCATTAGCGCGTTTTCCATCCACCCGGCCCATTTGTTCACATTCTCATTTTGTACATATTTACTCCAGTTTGTTCACCAGTAGCAAAATTATCTATTTGCAACCCCCGACAGAAAAATAGGGGTGTTATAAGTTTGGCTTGTGAACCTGTGTGTTTGTGTATCTGTCTGTGGCATCATAGCTCCTAAACGGACGAACCGATTTTGATATCGTTTTTTTGTTTAAAATGTGACTTTATCGAGAGTGTTCTTAGCGGTTTGTTCAGCCGTTCTAAAGATATGGGTGATTTACTGTTTGAATCAGGGTGTTTTCGCAAGATATAGTTTCATAATTACGTGTTCAATAGATAGCCCGAAGAATTACCAAACTTAAGTGGCACTAGGCAGGGCACAGTGCTCGCAGAACGGATGGCCGATGGGGCAGAAAGGTTCTGGAGTGGCGAACCGATGCCCTGGTGAAGGTTGCGGGGATCCGCTGGATGCGAGGCGCACGAGACCGATCAATGTGGTGACGCTTGGCGGAGGCCTATGTCCAGCAGTGGACGTCTTTCGGCTGATATGATGATGATGAGATTATTGATAGAAGCGTCTCTACTAATAGATAAATCATGTAGCATGAAATAAAAATGTGTCGGGGGTTTTTTATATTTTACTTGTGCGTAAAGAGGTATTTGTTCGATACTATCGTTTGGCATATTGACACGAACTTATATTACAATACTAGCAAATGCAATATGAACATGAACAATAGTAGGTATACATAATGTAAGTAGATATGTATCGCGACTAAAATGCACCCAGAATCGTGTTACTAAGAACTTAACAATACCTATATGATTTCAGTACGGAGTTCCCAGATATGTAACTTATACAAACTAAACTAACTAGACAAGCATTTAGAAGCAACTCAAGTTTGTGTTGGCGTTGATGAAGATAGCTGAAGATAATCAAGAATCAGGGGCACCAGAGATAGTGCAAGGTAGTTTTGTGGACGTTTAGAGGAAGTTGTGTATTCCTTGCTAAGATAATAAAGCTTTAAACTTAGTTATTAACGTCTAGTGACTGTGTATGTATAGTAGTTCTCTACAAAATATATAGTTTATACGGAGCTGTTTCCAAAGGTATATGGCATGGTTTAATATAACCATATTTTAAAACAGTGCATGTTTCATCTACTACAGTTATGAAGGTATTTTATTTTACGTAAAAATAAATAAAAATAGTTCAAAAGAAATAACCAGAATACAAATACATAAGTAAATACAATTATTCAACTAATTATATTATTTATACTAAGCCTTACTATGATGTACCAAAACAAAATACACTTAAGCGTCTAAGTAGTCCCTCCTTATCGCTATCATCCGGAAGTGTACCATAAGACTGGCAGAATGACCTCATTGAATGGCAATGCTAATTCGTTGGGCAAAGAACGTCACGCAATGTGTCGATCAGTCGGCAAGAAACGTACTTAAGAAAGAGACACGCACACGGGCCCCATGACCCAATGTCGTTTCGACTCCAAACGGCTCAAATCTCTATTTTATCAATAAGGTTATTATTTTAAATGCAAAATAAAATAAACCCTATCTACACTAAAATTTTACTTTGTATAAATAGGTATACTTTATGAAAAGACATTCAGAAAAAAGAATTACCAATATTAAAAAATAATTTGTCGTATATTTTTAAAATAAATATTTACAAAATACTTAGTGTGGAAAAATAAAAAGAAATGTCAAGCAGTGTACAGCATAACCCCAATACTGGTCAAAGCTAATTTAGAAAATATCCTTGAAGAAAACACAGATTTGGCTCACTTTATTTTTCCTACAAGATCCAGACACACAGATTAAGTTCCTCCAAACTTATCTAGCTTGCTTGCCAAGACTTAAGTAACTAAAAGTGTACCTTCGTGTAGAAACCAGGTAAACAAATCTAATAAAAATCACATTACTGGCACTAATTTTGATTTATAGATTTGTTTTGTCTCAAGTTGTTTGTTGTTACCGTGGATTTGTGTCTGTGGCTGTTAAAAAGTTTCTGCTTGTCTCGTTTTTAACAGTGATTTATCAAGGATTTCAAAACTATTAAATCAAAGTAGGTCAAAGACTATTCAATAACCGTTTCACCAATCGAGCAATCGCTATATAAAACAATTGATTCAAGACAATAACGTAACCATCCATCCAACGTAACGTATCCATCTTCTATATGTCTAGGTTTTCCGACTTCAAGGTCTAGCAAAACACAAGGCCCCCTTTCGGTATTTTGAACAAATAATAAAATTCTAAATTACATGAATAAATACTTGTGTCAAAGGAAATAAAATTGCCATTCTTCACGCATGATTCCATCGGAATAATATATTATTACCAATAAAGGTTCGAGAAAATGTTAAGTATTGTCCTTTGACGAAAATAGTTGTAGGTCGTGATTTACCATTTTCCGTTCCCGTTGAATTGTTTGGGCTCTAACAGATGCTCAGAAATGAAGCAAATATTTAGACTCGGTTCGTCTTTTGATTCTTGTTTACAATAATCAAAGTTTTAAACCTTTGTTCTAAAACTTTTAAAGCTTTATTTAACAAATAAACAATAGCATTTATAGACTTTTCGAAATTATCATTTCAGCGGCGGGAGTTGGAGTTTGTGGTATTCAACCATCTTTCAAATACTGTGCTTTAGTTGGAATTCGCCTCAAAATTTGATCATTCCTCAAATCCTGAAACTCGCGTTGTTACACAATTTTCAAACGGACTTGTATAAATTTTCTCTATGACATGGGTCCTGAAAAATTGGCAAAAGTCTGGTTTAACGTCAGTTGGAATTCCGTTTGTTTTCATATCTCTTTATTGGGATTTTTCACTGTCATCTGCAAACAAGGACAATAACTTTTAAAATTATTGAAATAGCTATCGAAAATCCAATACCAAACTTACGGTAGCATTCTATGCAAAATATATTATCGATGTTTAAACACCATTAGGTTAATTTCCTATATAAATTTAGCTTATGGTGTACAATAAAGTATATAATAAATAATAATGTCGCTAAGAAAAGTTATAACAATAATCTAACATCGATTTAATATAATCCTGGTAACACGAGAAGCGATCGTTAAGAAGAAAAATAACAGCATTAACAACAATGTAATTGATCCTTCAACATAAAAAACGGCTATAAAGCACAATCTATCAAGTAAAAAGAATTGCTAAAAGAATCGAATGGAAACCAAAACAAATAGTAAAAGAATCGTCTTAAGCGCTTAAAGGGTTATAATGGTAGAAATTCTTCGCATTCCGCGAACGTAATTCAAAGTTTGTTATGCTTACACCTGTTTCAGTATTAAATCAATCGCCTTCGGGTTAGTTTGAAGGACAACTCAAATAAAGGGTTGTTAACTTTACTTACAAAGTAAATATAGCACTGGTTAGTACAAACATTTAGGTAGATCGTACCTTCCTAGTACAGTTTTGTGAACAATTAAGTTTTGTGAAACTCTTACATAGCAGGCATATGATCTATTGATAAAAAGGAAGTTCTCGCAAAAGGTAAAGATTGTAGCTTCTTCGAAAAAGTCAAAAAAGATTTGTGTTAACACGTTATCTATCTGCAAATAGTTTTGAGGTTAACTATTTTTGTGTTTATAAAATTGTTTAGGTGTACCACCTTGGAGACTAAAACTTTTTTCGGAATAAGTTCGTTGTTTTTATTTGTGGAATAGTTTTTAAGCTAATATAGGATATAAAAGGGAAGCTGGCAGAGTTTTCGAGTAAGTATTTAAAGCGAAAAGTTGATGACACTCCGTCAGAGCCGATAATTTTCATTTGATCGTGTGGAGTTTAACAAAAAATGACACGTAACTGAATGCTCATCAGATTTGCGACTTATATAGTCTACTTTCTGCTCTAAAACCGTGTTGGTTTCCTCATTAATTTTGGGCCGCTCTATTCGAAAATACGGCTGATATTCGGGAATGAGTTTGAAGCTTCACGGGTGCCCAAAACAAGCTCATTATCGCTCCTAACATGAGTAGATTATGTTGTTAGTTAGTTTCTGGTTATCAAACCCGAATATTAAGGAGGTACCTGTAACGTAATACCTATTACTAACACGATTATGTTGAAACTTTGAAGCAGATATTGTTATAAAATCTCGACTCTGTTTGGCACGTGTAAAGATTTCGCCAAGATTTTGTATGTTCCTTTTCAAAAATTAAGATATTAAGAAAAGTATACATTAGAACGGTGAAGAACATGTCTCACAGATACAAGGTCTGTGTCTTAGCAGAGGGAATATTAAAGGCTGAATGATAAATAGATTCAGGCTTCGGCGCTTAAAGCTTCGGATAGGTACTCAATTAAAACTACAATAGGTGTTTTACTCACGACACCTTTTGTATTTTTTTTAATATTTAGGTTTGGGGACTCTTTCAATTTAGACGTTTCGTGACGGACTGCTGTGGTACCGCAGCGGTGCGGGTACGCGCGTACTGCGCACGTCCGGTTGATTTTTACAAGCTTTTATTTAACTTGCAATGTATGTATGTATGTTTGGGTCAAATCATGCAACTGAATTTCAAAGCAGTTATCCTCCACCGATTAAGAAAACTTTTGCATACACGATAAGTTTAGATGACAATGCTTAGTTAGCTAAGTGACCACATTCTAAATCTGACGGACACTGCCATGATATGGGTGTCAAATGAAAGAGTTTGCTGAGAAGAATACGAAAAAGGCTCCTTTATAAAAAAAAATTACGACTAATTTTATTTTCATACATTTCATATTTTTTATTTGGATTTTTTTTTGTTTACGTGAACTTCTTTCGGCTGAAATGATGATGATGAAGTTAAAGTTCAAGTTTTTGATTTGAGTTTATTCAAAACTACCAATGAAGCTGACTGCAGCTACTGACAGCTTCGTTGGTGGTTTTAAAAAAAAAGCTTCACTTCTATTTTTTGAAATTATAAATTTAAGATGAAGAATATAAACGGCTCTACCTCGATTTTGATTAACTGCGAGTTGTACTGAGCTAAAGTTAATACGAAGAACTGAAATGCAAATTTTCTTCATTAATTCTCAGTTAACTACCGACATGTGTTGAGTAGCCTTTTCAATAAATATATTAGTTCTAACACTTGCTTTTTCTGCTTCTTTTGTTCTTTTGCGTTGGTGAAATTGCTATGAATAAGGGTCGGTTTTAGAATTGATTATTATTATATTGCCAAAGTTTAACAGGTTTTGGGTTTTGATTTTGTTCTTGTTGCTTTCGTGTGAGGATGTGGCCTCAGACACCACAGCCACCCTCTGTGGTGTGGTGTCAGAGTTAATTGAGCCGCCTCTGGGAACCCCACAGTTCAAGTTACGCACAATTATTATGTGTACAAGTTATCTACATTGGTTTCGTACATGTTACGTGATGCGTGCACAACTAAACAGGCAAACAGTCAAAAATGCTGGCAATGGTTGGTTATCTTTTAACACCCTGGTTATTTTTTTTGTAAATATTTTCGATGTACAAAAACGAGCTTTCTACAGATTTATTATATGTATCGATAAGACTGTTTAAGTTTAGTTTAGACCATTTACCAGCTTTCTTCAGTTATTAAATGTAGGGACCTAAGGAGTTGGTTTCTTCTAAGTATAAAAGTAATAATGAAGTTATCATCGCCTAACTTATTTTTTCATGTAAATTATCTAGATAAAAACCCGACCAACTTACACAAAGGAAGGACGTTTTCAAATGTGGACGTTTTCACTTTCTTGATTTATGACAGTGAATATTAATAAGAAAGTTTCCTTAAGAGAACTCGACAAAAACCTTAAGATACAAACATAGCAAAACATAACTTATATCAAACACAATTAATTATAACAGCTATACAATAATAATTATAACAGAATGAGAGTTTAAGAAGGTAGGTAAGATACACAAAAGTAATAATGAATTTTAATTAGGTACCAAACTTATATTTGTTTGATTAAGAACTTCCAAACAAAGAAAGACTTGAAATAGAATATTACTCCATACATTTATTGATCACTAGCTTCTTCCAGCGGCTTCGCGCGCGTGAATGTCTAAAATTATCCCAAGAGAACATATTCAAAGGATAAATAATATCCTATGTGCTAGTCTTGACCACAATCGATCTCTGTGCCAGATTAATCCAGATCCGTCCAGTTGTTTGAGCGTGAAGAAGTAATAAAAATACTGTTACAAGTTATGGCAACACCATCTAGTGACGAGAGGAAGAACTAGGTAGTAACTAGTGGCGCCATCTAGTATCGAATAGCGGAACTAATTTTCTTGTGATGAATGGAATTTTTCAGAATGTTCGGCTCGAAGTATAGAAGTTTCTAGTCGCTTCGGGAACATTGAATTCGAATGTTGATTGTTCTGGAAGTTTCTCGAATTATCTAGAACAGTACGGAACGTTCTAGAAATATCTTCCGTGCAATATAAAGAGCGGTCAGGTTCGTCATGGGTCAGTTTCGATTGAGAAGCGATACAGAGCGAACAGAAAAGGAAAATATTGCGAAGTAATAGAACTGTTTAAGAAGTGTTCTTGTAATGAAGTGTGATTAATTGAAGTCTGCTATTTAAATAATTTAACTCTGAACCCCAGCTCGTAACAATACAGACACAAACAATCAAAAACTTTTGCCCTTATAATATTATAGTATGATAGTACGTATCTAATGTTTTAATTAAAAGGTGAGTTTCCCTAAGAATGCTATATTTTTTTAAACACCTACCTACATATCAAAGCAAAACATAACTCCATAGCAAACAACACATAATTTAATTACAATTTATGAAGCGTAATGATGGTCGTCTGTTTCATCTATACATGTATATGTATTTAACAAGAGATTAACATTGAATTCTTAATAAATATTATTATTCCTAATGTAGTTTTGGTTAATTATCAACTACCAAAAAATACTTAAGACTTCATTACCTATTTCATACATTTTATTGATTGTATTTGCATATTGTTTTATGTAGTAGGTAAGTCTATCTGCTCTCATCAAGCTATGGTGCCGCTATCTGCCAAAATCATATTTTGAATAGGGTTATTTCCTGGGTAGTAAAAACATAATTATATAGACACGTATTTTTTGCTTTACCAAATCAATAAAAATTGACAATGATAAAGCGCATCAAAGTTCAGGAGAGGGAGCTTGTGACGTCACTATGACAGTATAAAGTGTACTAACGGCGTGACGTCATGCGATATTTCAACGAATTATATCGTCGACACTTTATGTTTACGTGTCAAAAAAAAAACACGTGTCCAATATTTTTTATTAATCTACCTGACGGACAAAAAACTAATTTTCAGTTAACATCCCTATTATAGACGAAAAGCCGTGAAATAATAAAAATCGATACTCATCATCATCACCATCATTTCAGCAGAAAGACGTCCACTGCTGGACATAGGCGTCCCCCAGGCGTCGCCACATTGACCGATCCCGTGCGTCTCGCTTCCAGCGCCTTCCCGCAACCTTAACCAGGTCATCAGTCCATGTAGTGGGAGGCCTTCCAACGTATCGTCTTCTGGTTCGCGGTCGCCATTCCAGAACTTTTCGGCCCCATCGGCCATCCGTTCTGCGAGCAATGTGCCGTGCCCACTGCCACTTAACTTTGGCAATTCTTCGGGCTATGTCGGTAACTTTGGTTCTCTTGCGGATATCATCATTTCTGACGTAATTACGCAAAGAAATTCCGAGCATAGCCCTCTCCATTGCCCTTTGGGTGACTTTGAGCTTTCTGATAAGGCCCATTGTGAGCGACCACGTCTCGGTTCCATAGGTGATCACTGGCAACACACACTGGTCATAGACTTTTGTCTTGAGACACTGCGGTAAATTGGAAAAAGATCAACCGTCGAATCCGACTCGGCTGGGCGGCGTTTGGAAAGTTGCGTGGTATCTTCTCGTCCAATTTACCGCAGTGTCTCAAGACAAAAATCGAAACCGTTGCGAGAGTTTGCAGTGTCAAAAATAGATCTAATTATCATAGTATGACAGCTTTACAAATCTTCAACCCAAATATCTAAGCAAACACAATGTAATCCACTTATAATACAGAGAGTCATCTGCTCCACCTATTAAACAGACTCATCTGCTTGACATCAGTATGATAACATTGTGAACAGTTAATTGTTTGCATAAGTTATTCGTGACGCGTTCGACGGGCGCGACGAATCTTCAAGAGCGCTTGCTTATAAAATACATGTTTAGTTCGTAATGTGATGAGCGCAGTACAAGATGCAAGCGATTTGGAGACGAAAGACGATAAAACAATTGAACATCCAAATGACAGAACATATTCCAAACTTGAATGATTTATTTCAGGCTTGAAGGTGAGACAAAAATTCTCAAAGGAAACTCTGTACAAGAATCTTTAAGCGCTGCATAAATTGAAAATAGTGCCGACATCTCGTATTTGAATACAATTGCAAACAGACAAATTGCCAGATGTTTACCGGTACCCTCTCAACAATGTCATTTCAAGCGCCAAAATACTCGTATACTTGTTTGCACTGCAGCTTTTTTTTTATTATTTTTAAGCCAGAATTATTTTCTTCTCTTATTGATAAATTAATACTGTACCCAGGAAAAAGTGTTTGTTCATGTTCTAGGCAAGAATTAAAGTTTTATGGGGTTTTTGACTGCCCATGCTTTTTAATCCAATTAAGTACATTAATTAAAATATCGTTTACACGCACAGAACATTAAAACCTTTTAGTTATGGTAATACCTACACTACACAAGTACACACCCAAAAAACCTAAATTCGCTCACTCTTATCACTTAAACCTATCTTAATTATATCACGTGACGTCAAAGTTCATTGTGTTGAGCCTTGTCTCAAAAACCGCCATGACGACAAGTCTGCTTATCTTCCGGCTTATAACTACCGTATAAGGTACCCATAAATGGTGTAATTAAGGCACTATCTTTATAGAGAGCGAACCGCAGCTAGCATAGGTGGTGCCATTGAGAACTCAATTTAAACTAACTGTTGACTGCGACTTCGTGTACATACGAATATACTAACTTCTGTTAGCAGCTTCGACCGCGTAAAAGTCGGAAATCTGGGATATTTTTTTTCCTATGTCCTTCTTCATAATCAATTAATCAAAATAAGCTTAGCGGTAGACAGCATTACTTTAGCATTGATACTGGCTTCTACCACCGGCTTCGCCCGCATGTACTTCGGTAACTATCCATATGGAGGATAATATTTTTATGTAGTTTCAGCGGTTTAATTCCAAATGTGCCCGCAACAATGAGACATGGATTACTATCAAATGCGGCTTAAGTCGTTACTGAAAATCTGTGCTATAGGACCAAATGCCGCTTTCCAGACGCTATTTTAATAAACTGATAGACAATCCAACCCTTTATTAAGTTTCGTTCATACCCGGCTTTGTAAAACAGCACTTCTCAAGCAAAATGTGCCAGTTTTTGACAAAATGTCGCATTAGAAATTATATTTATTAAACGGAGTCCTGATTGATGCAGGGCGTCTAACGTTCTGAGTGCTGACGAAAATAAATCATCTGTCACTTTGGCTTTTCGGTATTGTATAGTCTTACAGTTTATTTCAGGCTTAAACCTGTTTAGGAACGAAACTGTTTTATTTGACGTAATGTATGTTAATTTAGGTATTTCTTTGAAATAAATATTATTTATTTATTTATTATTATTTATTTATTAGTTTATACAACATCGCGTTCGGGAAGTTGCGCGGTATCTTCTCGTCCAACTTACCACAGTGTCTCAAGACAAAAGTGACAGGACGGGACATGGTCGCTCACAATGGGCCTCATCAGAAAGCTTAAAGTCAAAGGGCAATGGAGAGAGCCATGCTCGGAGTTTCCTTGCGTCATCGAATCAGAAATGAAGACCGAAATGAAGACGAAGATGATCCGCAAGAGAACCGACGACGTTACCGATGTAGCCCGAAAAATTGCCAAGTAGCATTGGGCAGGGCACATTGCTCGCAGAACGGATGTCCGTTGGGGCCGAAAAGTTCAAGAGTGGCGACCGCGTGCTGGAAGACACAGCGCTGGAAGGCCTCCCTTTAGGTGGAGCAACGACCTGGTAAAGTCCGCGGGAGTCCGGTGGATTCGAAACGCACAGGACCGATCAGTGTGGCGACGCTTGGGGGAGGCCTATGTCCAGCAGTGGACGTCTTTCGGCTGAAATGATGATGATTAGTTTATCGTTGCGCAGGAACGCCTTGCAGCAATTACACCAATGGAGCACAATCTCATAATAAACTCACTATAAGTTCAGGCTTCCTCAAAATGATTTCATGTGAGCCATTTCAAAGAAGTTCTATTTAAACATATTTTCAGTCTATAAGTCTGACTACCTCATTACTGGCCTCTTTCAAAAGGCCAGATATCCTCTCCGTTGCCTTTCATGTTTAATTCTGTTTCACAGAGCTCATATTAATTGGCGCCGAAGCAGCTAATTTGTAACTTTTGATTACATACGAGTTGGAAAGGAAACCACTCTTTGACTGTACAGACAGATGTTTAAATTCTTTTTAAAAATAACATGATTAATCTTTAGAATTGTACGTATCACCATATCGTTTCGTATAGTATCGTGTCGTATCTTATCGTATTTCTGGGCATTGGTCCTCATTAAAGCCACCGTAACCCAGTAACTGAGCTCATTATTATATTAATCTGATTTATGCATAATTTAGATACTGCTAATTACTTAATTATGCTCACAAACAGGCCGTTATCCTCTGGGAATAACCCTAAAAGCCGACATTTTAATAAATGAACAACAAATGTTACATTAATTGTGAAACAAAATATTTTAGCCTATTTTTACAATACCTACTTCATTAATGAGAAAATGAGATTTCAGAGTCAAGATCGTGATAACATTCCCTCGTGTATAATCATCTTGTTAAGCTACACGCTACTAAGGGCCTTAGGTGGTTTTTACAACGTAGATGTACGAGGTAGTTAGGCGAGGCGAGGATGTGTAGCAGCGTTGAACAAATTGTGTTGATTGTTTCCACGATAGACGTGCGAGGAGGTTGCGCTGTACGAGGATACATAGTAAAGCTGATAATCAGTGTTGTGCACACATCCCTCGCACACACAAATCTCGTTTTTTACAAGCTTTTTATTAACTTGCAATATTTGTACGTAAAATTTGCAATAATTTTAAAGCAGTTATCCTCAACCGATTAAGATGAAATTTTGAATACACGTTTGGTTTGCGTGACAATGCACGGTAAGCTTAAAAGCTTGTTAAAAAAAGATTTTTTTAATTGGAAAATTTTATTTGTATGTATAAATATCAAGCTCCGCTTCGCTCTTTTCGACCAGAACTGTTCTAAGCCAGGTTAGGAAAATGAAGTGATCCCAAAGGTGGAATATTTCCTCGCGCGCCGTCTATCTACCTCGCACATCTCTGGTGGAAAAGTGCCCTTAATCCGTGACTGCTCCGGACTAGCTAATCGTGGCAAAAGCCGCGCCGTAAGGGACATTAAGTAATGTGGGACACCATAACAAATTAATTTATCGTTACCAGAATCTCAAATATGCTGGAAACCAATAAAATCGACTGTTTAGATCGTAGGATGTGATTTTATGTTCAGCCATAACCGAGTTTCTTGGTATTCTACCTTCGTTTTATTGAGGTCATACCATCACGTCATGGACTCCCTGAGGAGTAAATTAAAGAGGTATAGTGGCACGCTAATGTTTTACGAAAATCGATTTAGTTATGTACCTCAAAGAGCCGAAGAGAATCGTAAGTGAACCAACAAATATTATTAATAATTGAATTCAAAATCCCACGCTCACCTTGCTAGCTCACTTCCTAGAAGAACAAAATTAGGATTGCTATAACTGCATTCATCATCATCATCATCATATCAGCCAAACGACGTCCATTGTTGGACATAGGCCTCCCCCAAGCGTCGCCACATTGACCGGATCCCCGCAACCTGCACCAGGTCATCGGTCCACCTGGTAGGAGGCTTTCCAACGCAATGTCTTCCAGTTCGCGGCCTTCCGTTCTGCCATCAATGTGCCCTGCCCACTGCCACTTAAGTTTAGCAATTCTTCGGGCTATTTTGGTAACCCTGGTTCTCTTGCGGATCTATACATTTCTGATTCGATCACGCAAGGAAAATCCGAGCATAGCCCTCTCCATTGCCCTTTGGGTGACTGTAAGCTTTCTGATGAGGCCCATTGTGAGCGACCACGTCTCAGAGCCATAGGTAGCCATAGGTTATCATGCCTTATTGCTTATTATGCTGCATTCAACATACAAAAAATACAACTAGTAATAAAATCGCTACGTTTAGTAGCAACACATCGCGTGCAATTCATAGTCATTATTGATACATGACAGGCAAGTTTTTATCTAAATCACACAAGATGAAACGATACGAAAATTCAATAAAGAGAGAATCAATTAGATATGATAAATCACCGGCTGTTGTTAGTTCCACGAACCAATTAGTACAAATGGATCACTTAGCCGATGATCATGCAACATCCTGTATATCAGGACAAACATAATACAATATACCTAGATTGTTATTTGGCTTTTAGCTGAATTAATAAGCACAACGTAAAAGCTTCAGGTGGAAACCAATTTTCAACAACATTGTAGTATTTAATGGGTTTTTCATAAAGTTCCGCAGTTTCACTATGAAACTTTGCGTCGCATCAAAATAGATTAAAGTTTGTAACTTAAAAAGATGCTGCAGTAATAAACCTTTTGTTTAACAGGATAATATCTTCCTGAGGGCATAAGAAAACTACGCTATCACAAGGAATCTTTGTGGTTTCTTTTCAAACTAAGACCGTCTTTTACTTGATCTCG
This sequence comes from Orthosia cruda, assembly GCA_964057195.1. Classification (NCBI taxonomy): domain Eukaryota; kingdom Metazoa; phylum Arthropoda; class Insecta; order Lepidoptera; family Noctuidae; genus Orthosia; species Orthosia cruda. The sequence goes on along the minus strand of OZ059830.1, from coordinate 9,116,836 downwards.
TCGACAACTCTCTATACGGGTAAAAGTTGCCAGTGCCACACAGGGGCCACAGAAGTTTGTGGGAAAATAGAACATGATCGTAACAAGTTGTCAGCAATTGAATTGTAAAGTAATGGGGTAAGATTTGAAAGGTCTACTGCCTTCAGCGAGTTTCATAACTTTGTTAATATTTGTCTGTTGAACGAGTGTTTGGAATTCGGTTTGGGTGTCGGTATTTGATGTTCCAAATATTTAAAAAAAGTTTATAATGGTTTTTCTTTGTCACCGAAAATGCTTTCAGGTGTTTGTTATATTTAAATATTTGGATACCGTAAGGATAGTTAATTTAAATGAATTTCAGCATATCTCTATATTTTTTTGTATAATTTGCGTCAGGCATGACGCTGACCATTAATAAAATAGAAAAAAAAACAAAAGAAAAACGAAAAATATTTAAATGCCGGGCCCGTAATATAAGCTCTTAGTGCAAGGTTATTTCCATTGTGCGTAAGGGACAGATGTATACACTGGATATAATCTTACTCTAAGAACTCATGATAGGGCCCCTGGAGAGAACTTCTTATGCTATTACTCGTATGTACTGAGGGTGGTCACTATGTGAGTGGCTTCCAAGGTCGCATACTGAATAAATTATGTGTAAATTCTAGATTATGAGAAAAATTCTAAGATATGTAAAAATTCCAGCATGAATATTTTATTATTCGTGTAAACATTTCAGAAATAGTGAAGTACTTGAATCCCGCTAAGTTTTATATTAAAGTGATGATCGTAGCTCAGACCTCGACACGTTCCAGAACGTGGACTATATTTTGAATGAAGGAAAATTCTTATTTCTTAGAAATATTCCCTCTCTTAATGGAATACTTTTGAATTTTGTAGATACGAATGTGAACATTGTATCTTCAAAATCACAAAATTGAGACTGAGTTGTGTGATCTCTAGTTTTCTAAGCCAAACATAAGCTTGTCTTAAAGCTTATGATTGGCTTTAAAGCTCATCGCCCCAAACATTCGTCAAATGAGTTTGAGACAAAAAGCTTTGAATGATTTGAAAGGATCAGTATCTTTAAAACGCCTTTTCTACTTATTGTCTCATGGACTAACTAGATGTCAAAATAAAATACTAACTAATCATTTAACATATTTTTGGTAAAGGAAAACCACAAGGATTCGATTTATTTGTTTATTTATTTATTTATTCAAAATTATGTAAGTAACACCTTAACAGCTATAACGCCAATGTGATGTTACTACCGCAAAGATACTAACAGAAATACAATTAAAAATACAATTTAAAAATACCATTAAAACAATTAAAAATACATTCAAATATTACAAATAATATCAATTAAAATAAAATCAATCATACAATTATAAATAAAATTAACATCAAATTAACATACAATTAAACAAAAATTAAACAAAACAACATACGAGTACATTTAATTTACAATTAAAATCCAATTAAAAGCCAACTAAAATCCAAATAAAATCACTTTGTTATTTAATACTTCATGCACAAAACCTTAGAGAGAGATGAAGCAGATAAAAAAATATAAGGAAACCTATGCCTTTGTAAAGAAGTGGTGGTAATTTACTTTAAGCAGGTTATCGGCAACCCAAGGTTCAGCAGAAAACTTGGAAATACAAACGGAACAGAAAATTATCTCTAAATCAACACCTGAAAATATCTCCGCACAGACTATGCGTTCTATCTGAGGCTTGCCGACTCAGCTCCACTGACTAACTTAGTTACCGCTACCTGATTGGCTGATAGGCAGAGAATATAGGGTTGTGACTTTAGACACCGCAGGAACTGCGACTTTGGTACAATTATATTTTGTTTACGATTTTGTTGTAGTTCTAATAGATACTGTATTGCTTGTAATGGCTGGTCAATCATTTTGTTTGATTGAATTAAATTCAGACAACCACATATTTATAAATATATTTATTTCTAAATAACTTTTCCCGTTACCCGTGGTACAGATAATATAATACTAGTATACAGATGCCTCATCCCATACAAAGAAACCGTGCTGACGCAGCTAGCGTTTTACGGCTGATTAAACATATTATTTTTTGTACATCGATCGCGTTCGGTTCCGTTTCACGGCGATAGATAGATGGTGTTAGAAGCGACTTGCAAATAAAAGGGTTTACTCGGTTTGTGAATATTTTTTTCTTTAAATACATTGACAGTTTTACTGTTTCATTGCACCATAATGTGTTACAATACAAACAATTGAGTATTGCCTCAGAAATTTAAAAGCGCGCCATCTATTGACATCAATTTTAAATGATCCGTTCAAATAATCTTTGAAAGGTAAATGAAGAGCCCAATATTCCATAATTTAGTGCTTAGGAGAGTTGATTAAACAAGAACATTTAAAATTTTATGTTCAATTCCAAAAAATGATAATTTTACACACAATCCAATATTAAATCGGTGCAAATCGTACCATCTAGTGATATTTATATGAGCCAAATTTTCTTTTTTAGCGCAGGAATCCTGTGCCCGTGGCTTATCCTACAAGAACCCGTGATACTTGTACTTACGTGTGAGCTCGCATGCATGTAAGTTATACTATAAAGTACAAAGTTGCTTGAAATAAATATCCATAGATCTTGCTTTGTTTGTCTTGATAACGTTTTGTTTTTATTGAAGGTATGAAAGGTATCCATTTAATATGACAAGTGATTATATCGGAAATATCCGGCAAATATTTGAAACCTGCTGAGCTCGTCAGATAAGAGACAGATAGATGAGACTATTGAGGAGAGGTGTCTATTACGAATTGCCGAGTATATGAAGCCTATCACAAAAGTGAAATATTTTCCGACAGCGAATACACAAATACATGACAAAGCTTACTACACGATCCAAGATTTTCTTAATAATTTGTACCTACAACAATCTGACAAAATGCACCTAATTCTAATTGTGTAAGATTTGTTTTACATGATACCTATGATTATTTTTGCATGATGACATAATTTTTGAATGCCTACTGGGCAGGACATAATGGTACTGTATCTTACCTAACATATGTCTGAATAACCTACCCACAATAACAAGTTTTGATTTGATTTGGAACCTGAAATCCAATTAAATTTCTGGTAGTAAATTGATTAAACACTAACATTCCACTCTGAATCTAAATATTAATCATATCCTGAACAAGGTCGTCTGTGTAGGTATGTAGGTACAGACAAGAACAAAAATATTCTTAGATTTCACAATATTCTAAAGCTGTCTCGTTGAGTTTCGAATTGGCGGAATTTATAAAGTAATGTTAAAATTTATGTGTAATAAGAGTACTTGCAGACCGCATAATTTTTATATTATTTGATTTTCTTATTATTCATATATTACTACATATATTATTCATTTTTCTTTTAAATCTTATTTTAATTTTGAAACTCGTTGTTGAATTTATCTAAGGGCCATTTGACACCTTTACGCAAAAACGTATTTAAAACATATTATCAATCGTTGAAAGACGTCAGAGGCGGATTAATGTTTTAGTACGTTTACCGTTTACATTAAATATATTTAGTGATTTGTGATGCAAGTAAGCCTATAAGTGTGTAACACCACCCAGATCATATTCATATAATTATTTGATTTTCAAAAAGTTCAAGACAAGATCTTACAAAAGTACTATTATAAATATATGGGCCCTATACAGTACAGTAAAAAGTAATAAAGCAACCCATCCACCCAACCAAGTGAACAAGACGGAAGAATACTTATCCTTGTTCCACCAACCGGACACATTTTAGCCCTTGACTGTATATTCTATTCTATTCTAATCTTCAGCCCAAGACTGCAGGTAGGTAAAGAAACGGCTGTGGAATTACAGATGCTCGCCGTCGTCTCCGCATTGTTTCAAACAACGCAGATAAGATCCGCCTGGACTCTCAATAACAGACATACCGAACTGGTATTAATGAAAATCGTAGTGCTACCTTGAATTCCAGAATTTGAATCGTGTAAATTATTTAACAATATCTACTAGTTTGTTTCATGAATGTTTGGTAGTTCGTTAGATATTATCCACTTGAAACTGTCGTTTTACATTAAATCACACTAATTATAAACGTTTAAAACGAAGATAAAATCGATCAATGGACCCAAAGGTTGACTGGTAGATATTGGCATGTTGCTTTAAGTCCTCCGACTGTACATGAAGTTTATATAAATAAAACAAAGTATTTAAATCTTAGATGTTTCAAATCAGTCACAACTTAGCAGCACAGACATATCTAGTGGAAAATAATGAGGAGTATCGACCTTAATTAATGGGATAGGGCTTAAAATAGAAAACAAAAGGAAAGACAAAAACTAGAAAATAAACTTTAAGTTGATTTTCCATCTGAAAAATCACTTGACTTCCATAAAGGCGTCAATCAAAGAAAGTTTAATTAGTTGTAAAAATAAGCCTGTCGTGGGCGCTTTTATAATTATCTCAGAATTAATTTAACAGCAAAAGATTAAGATGTGGGTGTAGGCACGTGTCCGTATTTACTGACAAGTTATTAATATTGTATTAATATAATGAGTTATTTTGGGTAACGCTGTAGACAAAGATGGATTGGTTGTTTCTACACAATTTACATAATAATGTAACATGCATTGCTCAGTTAAAAATCGCCACTTACAAAGCACTCGCTCCATTAACAGACGGATCAAGACAAATTAGCGATAAGTATAAAAATACTTAATTAATAATCTTATTCTAAGTTTTCCTATTCACAGTCACACAGATAACTTACCTCACTGGAAACGTCAGATAAAATCGATAGGTTCGCACTAGAACAGGTGGAACGGAACCAACGCTTTTCATTTGATGCAAGTCGTGTCTAAGGGAAATTGATTATCTTGAGAGTCACTACGGTACCTGTCGCTTCCATCACACTATTGCTAGCTTTACGTGTACTTACTTTAAATGAGGTGGTGGTGGTGTTTCTTTCTTTAAAAAATTTGAGGACAAAGTATTTTGGAATAGTAAATGTTTTGATGCTGTTAAAGTATTTAGGGCTGCATTTATCAGTGGGGTGAGCTTATGGTCCCTTGTTCTGTACAAAATTGATACATTATTCAAATTCTATTATTATTCTATTTGCCTTTTGAAATACTAAGGCATATTTGGGCGATCCTTGTGAATTATTTATCATAGCTAATCAGTGCTCTAGAGCTCTCCCGCTAATCATGGCACTCCTTCCTCAATGAACACCAATTAAGAATAAAAGGCTAAAAAAAACCATTAATCAGCTCTTTCCTTTTTCTTTAATTCCTTTTCTTAGATTTTCCTTGTATGACTTTTGGAAGTCAAAGAAGGAAAAGCCGTTGACGGCATCCGTATAAAATACAGTTAAAATAAAAGTGCCATTCGTCCCCCAATAAGGCTTTCCATCCCTCCAGTTACTGTAAATGTAAGGAAATCCATTTTAAATAACAATCGTGTTCCCCTTGTCAGGTTTTTACATTTAAATGCGTTGGCTGTCGCGGTGTGGCTCAGGAAATAGGAATTTCATCCAGTTACGTGAAAGCAATAAAAATTCTGAGAGGATAACACGATACAACTTCACTAATATTAATGTAAAAGTGAGTCTGTTTGTCTTCATGGTACGAATAAACTGTTCAACTGTTGACATTTCAAATAGATGTAGCTCCGATCTCCCAAAGTGGTGTTTTATCAATCTGAATGTGCATAAAAGAGATATGCTTTCATAAACAAATTTAGAGTACCTTTGTGGCTTTGTTGCTATTTAAAAAGATTCATAGCAATTTGAGACTATTCTGTGAAAGATCATTTGGGCAATAAGGAAGACAACTCAGAAATTGCTTTACAAAGGGATGAATACAAGATAAAGGGATATATATATCTATACCTTTTATAGCAGAACTTTGTATGTCATAATATTAGTATGCCTAACAATTGATAGCATAAACTTAATTTTGCATAAGATCGTTTGGCTTACACTCATATAACATACATTCAAAACTCATAATTTTGTAAGTCAGAATCATCTTTAGGCATAAATTTCAAATCGATAGTCATTAAAAGGCAGAACCATCATATCGCAGAAAGTTCAGTCAGAATCGTTTTTGGCATACATTTTATATCCATATTAATTGAAATACGCATCTGTCACATTGCAGAAAATTCATAGTTAGAATAATTTTGTATTTTCACCATAATAATAAAATTGAATGAACACATTTTTTTTTGTTTTTACTTCTCTGTAAGAAGCTCGCAGGTCGCCTCGCCCCACCGCGCCTACGCAGGTTTAATTACACTCTAGGGGTAGGGCAGACAAAACTACGTGGAGTCGGTTTTGCAGCGATTCGTTTCTGTCACTAACTTTTGTAACACAACATATTGACTTTTTAAGAAAATATTTTAATTTTAATTTAAGGTTAAAAATGCTATTTTATAGAAATACCTTATAAAATTATTCCAAATGAATTTCTGCCATGTTCACAATATGCCAAATGAAATTATGCCAAATAAAATTCTACCATCTTATAAGTAAGCCATTGTAAATTAGGACATATAAACATTCGGCCAAACAATAATCATATAAAATAATTTTTATGCCTTAAAATATTCGTTTATGCCAAATAAATTTCGGAGCATCAAGATTCTGCCAGATAGAGGCAACCCAAGATAAAGACCAACAATTTTAGTCGGTGTTTACGCTTTTAACCAAGCTGCTGAATATCAGTTAATATTTTCTAGTTACCTAGTGAGAGGAAAATGGATATTCTAATCCGATGCTCAAAATTTCAAAGTTCTGACTGCCTGTAGCGTGAAGCGACGGCTTAACGTGCTATGTAGAGCTTGGCATCGGTAGCTATTGTAATAGTATCATAATGTGATTATGCACCCTGTTGGTATATTTGGAAGGGATACATGTAGCTCCTGAATACGGCTTGGCATGTAGATATAAGGGCGAAGCAGATGTAAAAACAAACGCACGAATGAAATGGCTTAAAATAATGGATATAATATGGAAGGGTAGCGTTTGCGTCTTGTGAGTGGAGTTTCTGGTCCGTTCTTCTCCATACGTACCTACATTTTTAATGGATAGTGAAATCAATTGTTATTACTTCTTTTTTTTTTAAATCAGGACAGCCGTTTTTGAATTAATTATTTGACTTTGATTAATTTGTCATTAACCGGAAACCGTAGAAAAGTAGGACGAAATAGGGCCAATGTTTCAATTAAGGTCCATACATATCTGGGCCGTGCCCGGGACGTGACAGGGCCGGGTCCAGGCATTGACGCTTCGTCACTGGCCAACAAGTTCATAAAAAATGTATACAACGATATTTTTTGAGCCCCTGACGGGACACGGTCCGTCCACGTCCCGGGCACGGCCCTGATATGTGTGGATAGACCCTTATTGGCGATTCTATTTTCAATAAATTGATGATTGATAATATAATGAGATCGATCACTGAAATATAAATGGCATAAACATGACCGCTCTATCCGCTTTCATATGAGAAAATTTAGATTATACTGAATTCCGGTGAATTTCCAATGCACCATTTTGTATACAATATACATTTTCGTAAGTACATATAGTAACGAATTTATTTTTTGAGGTCAACCATGTGGTATTGCGTGTTGCTACTGCTGAGCTAGACTCATTTGCAATAACATTTATTGGCAAGTAAACACATCAACCAGACGATTTTATGAACTGACAACGAGGCTAAAATATGTTTTTATGTGAATTGTTCTTTCTAGAACTATTGTGACAGTATAATCGGATTCAGGCATCTCAAAAACATAATAAAGCCTCAGACTTAGGTCTACAAAAGCTCTGAATGAAATCTTAAGGGATGAAAGTTCTACGTCCGCGAGAAGAAGACCGTAACGTAAATAAATGCCAAAGTTACTTAGTATTCAGGGACACTGCTAAATATACAGACAATAACATCTTCCATTATGCTCATTAATTCGCCATCAATAAATGCCATAAACGGGGAATAGAACGATATTACTATTTTACTAGGCAGACGACAGTATTTCTTTGTTGGTTTTTCTTTATTTACAAAATTATTTTCTGTTTGTAATATGTAATTCATATCTGCCTAGATGTTAAGGTTCTAGCTTATTGGATCTTATTAGATATCAAAGGTATGCATTTGGCTTGTATATGCATCTCATTTTTATTATTTAACCTTACTCAAAGAAAAAGCAGTCTAGCATGGCGATCAATGCACGTTCCGTCTCTTTATGACAAGTTTTATCTACAGCGGGCAAATTACAAGTTGTATAAGGTACGAATAGTACGAGCGTTATTTTTGTTTCTTTAGATGTCTCTTCCGAATAATATTGTGATTCTCCAGTGAAGAAACAACATGCTTACGAATTAAACAGACCACCACTGCTTATATTTCTATGTCGATTGCAACAATCAACTGTGTTAAATAAACTCTGATTCTGACAGGACGTGTCGTCGCCTCCAGCGTTTGTAAAGAGATGTGATGGACAGAAACCATTATCTTAACAATTTAACGTGTTCATTACAAATAGGTGCCTACACATCAAACGGTTCTTCTGTACGAACACTGATTGTTTCGAAACATATCACATCAGAACGTCGATACGATGAAAAACCTCCATGCTCTGCTTTTTCTCGCATTTTGAATTCAAAGGCGTGCGGAATTGAATTCTCACACACGTGTGTCTTATAGCATTATTACACGGTTCAACCAAATTGATTCACTTTGATTGAAAGGCGCGGAAATGAAAGGTGTGGCCAATATTGAATGAATCACTTTTATGTTTACTCAATTCAATTTGGTTGCTTCATCCAAATTGAAAACCGTAAGTGAACCATGGAATATGGCCTTTATTAATTCCTCGTATATGTTTGAATATGTAACTCAGATCTTACAGTATTGTTTTTCTTACCTAAAATATCTTCTGACCACGATTTGACGTTCTAATATATACACAGTATATTTTTCTTTTGATTCAGTTTACACAAATAGGAATGCGTATCTAAAATATTTTGTTGTTTCAATACTTCTGAATAAACGCCGCTATACAAATATGTAAAGAACGATCTCGGTGATCTTACAATAATATTCGTTGAATAAAGATAACAGTTTTATTTGAAATGAGATAAAATCATTAGTTTGATGATTCCCTGATATGTAACAGACATAAGTCAATAAACTGTAGTCTCAGGATGTAGGTAACTAAGCGGAATTATGGATATACAAAGGGTTTGATTTACGGATGAAAGACATCATCATTGACTATACTGTGATTTTTAATTTTGTAGACTAAACTGACGCCAATGGTGTTATTTTTTTAATTTTGCAAGCGCGGAGCATAGTGTTGTAGATAAGGTTCAATCATAAGTAATTCATCGAATCGATGCGACATGACTCCTCAATTTAATTTTACCAATTGGTGTAAATAAATGTTTTATGAATATAAACGTAATAAATTTAAATATATCAATATTTATACACATAGTACATACACTTTTATTGTGTTAAATATGAAATCAACAATATAATAAAAATGCGATTGATAAATTGACGTCTGACATAAATGAGTAGAAACTAAATAAGTGCAGCTAGTTCTTAACAAATGTATTTTTTTTGCCGTGAAATAGTTAGATTTTTGATCAAGTTTCGATCACTCAGAATAGTCAGGATACTACACTATTTTTACGTAACGATAAAGTGACAACCCACCAAATGTCAGTTAGTCTACGAAATAAAAAATCAGAGTTATAACTAATGCACGCCATCTGGCATTAGCTTCAAAAATGTCCGTTGAACAGATACGCTTGTAATAATAAAACGTAAAATATATCCACACGTCACCAGGGTAGGTTAGCGACCTTCAGTTTGGAGGCATGACGTCAACGATATTCTTTTTCACATCGTCCATGTTATAGCAAACATTACGCTCATACAGCCAATAACGTTATGGTCTGTCAATACTGGCTCAGTTTCCAAAGTGCGTGCTTATTACGTGAAAATGGCTATCTATGTTGCGTCGAATTTCTCTTTTGTTTTTTTTTGTGTTATTAGATGGGTTTGATAGCCATTGGGTAGGTGGTCTACTTGGATACTAAATTGACGGTCATTGCAGTCAATCTATGAACAATTGCTTCTTGCCCTTGGCTTTGGTTGGCAAAGGGTATTGGCACCGTGATACAAAGTAGGTACCCAATCTCCCAATTCAAGTCTGTGTTAAGTACTTGTGTGCTATTTAGCAGATAATTAATAATAATTGTAATATATATTTATCTTGATATATATCTTTATGAGGGCCCATTAATTGAATGTGCCAGTCCCCCCTGCCATTTTATAACCGTGTACTTCAACAGTGGTCAGGCAGGAGCCAGGAGTCCTCCTATAGTTTTAGGTAATTGATCTACTAAACCTACTAAACCCATAGCCCAATGCATTTTTCTCCATATTTTACAATAATCCTGCACCAACCGGGGATTGCCCTTGGGTGCACTTGCACAGTGCATACAGGGATAATCGTCGGTCGGTGTTCGATAATGGCGGTCATTTCCTGACATATGCCTAACAAGGCCTCTGCTATTTGGCTTCGGCCCCTCGCACGGCTTTTAAAGGACCGGGACCCCAGGGTCCCGATATTGTGAAAGTTAATATAGTAAATGTAATATTAATAGAATAAATAACAAATCGAATTGGACATCTGAAAAACCAGAGGCATTATATGCGTGGTGCGCTGTGATTTTAGAGACAAAATTAAAACCTCCAAAAAAATCCCTGAAACTCCAAAACAACTAAGCAAAAACTGAAAAACCGTTGTAAAAGTACCACGGATAAGTTCCTTTTTAAAGAGCTTTAACCCTGTAATAACAAGCACCTTAATAGTAGTTTTATTTAGCTTGTAATAACTTTAAGTTAGATATTAAACTTAGTGCTTAACGCCCACTTCAACTGGGCGTTAAGGGGCTGTAGTCGAACAGTTGACAATCGACATCTCAGGTTCTACGCCACGCCCACTGTCATCGATAGCTTAGGGGCAAACTTTAAATTGGCGGGAAAATTATTTGAAAATTAAATACACAAGGCCGACCACAGAGGCCCACATCATAAACGGACTCTTCCGATGATTTTACAAAAATATTACCGCGCAAGTTCTTATTTCAAACTGGCGGCTAGCATCTGACATCAGATCGTTCACTGTTATTTTGCCTAAGAATGCAACCTTATTGCTACGAAAATAAAGATCACTAAAATAGGTAATCTGGCTAGTGTCATACGAGTCTTTGCCGTGCAAATTGAATAAATATTATAATTATGTCTGCTTCTATGTGACTGCCACATATAAGAACACAGTACGTTAATTTTTTTTATATTGTTTTAATAGCTAGATAATTTTATATAAATTATTTTAATGAGTTTTACTATACTGAAATGGACTGTGCAATATTAAACTGGAAACTTTAAATTTGAATTGAGATTTGGTGCTTTCAGTAATCAATTTTATCATTATTTACAATAGGAAAGTCACATCAAATTGTAAAGACAACTTAAATTAGCAAATATCCAAAACTTACTAGGTTTGGAATTGTCTTTTTTAGGTATGTTTAAAATATGCAATAGAATGTATGACGCTATTAATATCATTTGTACAATTAGTAGGTTCTTATTCCTTGTTTAGTATTCTCTTGAAATCTTAATATATCATTTAGTTACTAATACAAGATGACTTGCCGCTCTCCTGGAATATAATAATTACAAAGCACTTACTGGGTTTTGATATACATCAGCCCTCTGTGGTGACGTCACGTGGTGCCGCTTTTCTGTATATTAGAGTTAAAAAACAAATAGACAGAGCGCAAAAAACACGGTCATGTAAACTTTATCTATATATATAAATAAAAAAACCGGCCAAGTGCGAGTTGCACTCGCGCACAAAGGTTCCGTACCATTATCGCAAAAAACGGAAAAGAACACATATGTTGTATGGGAGCCCCACTTAAATATTGATTTTGTTCTGTTTTTAGTATTTGTTGTTATAGCGGCAACAGAAATACACCATCTATAAAAAAATTAATTGCCTTGCTATCACGGTTCATGAGATACAGCCTCGTGACAGACGGACAGACAGGCAGGGAGATAGACGGAACCCTAAAAATGCTGTATGTGATTTAAGCGTCTCACTAGAGAACGGCTGAAACTATTTGTTGCTATTGTTTGTTATATATCAATCAATCATTTATTTGCTATAAGTATTGGTACAGTGTAGGTGTTTAAAGATAATATAGAAAGAAAGAAAATGTTAATATGCGCCAGGCACAACGCATGCCATAAAAAAAACCGGCTAAGTGCGAGTCGGACTCGCGCACGAAGGGTTCCGTACTTGTTAAATTGTGGTTTAAGATTTATGACGTATTTAAAAAAAAACTACTTACTTGATCTCGTTCAAACCAATTTTCGGTGGAAGTTTACATGGTATATTTGTACATAATATATTTTTTTTAGTTTTATCATTCTCTTATTTTAGAAGTGTCAGGGGGGGGGGACACATTTTACCACTTTGGAAGTGTCTCTCACGCAAACTGTTAAAAGTTTTTCTAAACAACAGTTTAGAAAAAAAAATATTAGAAACCTCAATATCATTTTTGAAGACCTATCCATAGATACGTATCGATACACGTACAGTTAGGATGAAAAAAAAAATTGAGTTTCAGTTTTTTTCTATTTTTGTTTGAAAATCTTAATGCGGTTCACAGAATACACCTACTTACCAAGTTTCAACAGCATAGTTCTTACAGTTTCGGAAAAAAGTGGCTGTGACATACGGACGGACAGACAGACAGACAGACAGACATGACGAATCCATAAGGGTTCCGTTTTTTGCCTTTTGGCTAGGGAACCGTAAATACTAAAAACAGTGTATGCCTCACAACCACGTATATGTTACTGTAAAAGCCGAACTGTTTATTCAGTTTAAAAAAAAACTATGATGAAACTTATTATTTATCGGTAAAACAGATTTACTAAGTCTTACCGGTAAAAGTCTGAAATCATCATCATCATCATCTACCTGCCCTTGTTCCATGTTACTTGGGGTCGGCGCAACACGTTTTCTTCTTCCATATCGTTCTGTTCCGCACCACGCTATAATTGACTCCCTTTCCTTTCATATCACTCCTCACACAGTCCATCTATCTTTTCTTTGGTCGCCCCTCCCTCTTCATCCATCCCCAATTAAATTCATAAGAGTACACCTAAGTCATTCCAGATATTCTTTTCCCGCACCGTCTAGAACCAGCCCTCACGGTACGCGTCCAAATCATCGCGGCACCTATTTCTGGACCGGCCTCAACGGTGCGTTCCATCTTCAAGATTGTGGAGGCTTGCCCAGCGCTCAATTTGCATGCTACTAACGTGAGCCGTAATGGCATTGGCCCATTTGAGCCGAACAGCCTTTTTACCCACGTCTATTATGCCCGTTTGGGAACACAGCGTGTTCCGTATTCGGTCTGTTCTTTTTACATCCAGAATGCTGCGTAAATCTCTGGCAATCCCCAAGTGTAAGTCTTTGCGTTTACTCTCCAGGGCGATCGGTGGATTTTTTGTTAATAAATAAGAATTGTCAGTGCCGATTTGGCAAAATAATAAGATCAATTAATAATTAGCTTAACAATATTAATAGACTAACAAACTATTATTGTAGCCCGTTATTGCAATTGGGATAGTTAATTGCGAGAAATACAGGACTGATCAATGTGGTGATTCTTGGTGAGCTTTATGTCCACATGTGGACGATTTTTGGTTGAAACGACGAAAAATGTCAAATTCATGAGAAATAGATTATCATTTCTCACGAATTTGACATTTTTTGGTCAGTTCTAGGTGCCGTATGTTAGAAAGAAACAAAGATTGAAACAAATGGATACGAAGAATTTTATTAGGTCTGTCATTTCGAGACACTGCCAGCGTGGTTGGTATGACCATTCCATGTTCTGTGTTTTTGCTTCTATTGTTTTCACATGAACGAAGAAGGTTAAAATAGTATTCGACCTTACCTATATTTTAAATATTGTTTAATTCAAATTGAGATAACATTTGTTGTATTTTCAAAGAGGTTCAAATACTTTTTAGTTATGGACTTAGTAAGTAAACTAAACGACGTGAGTCGTTTATAATACAACAAAAATATAGATGCCAGTGACAGAGCGGTAGTGCCAAAAAATAAAAATAATACAGACTTTGACAATATTACTTGTGATTTCGTTAGTTCCAATTAAAGCCACCAGGCTACATGATCTGGCTGCATTATACCTGATATTTTTTTGACAGATTGAATTGACGAGAAATAAATTGATTATTATTTTTGCTTTTTGCGGAAAAAAGCGACATACGTCCACCTAGCAACGCCGCAAAGCGGTCACTGTCGAATTGCACTGGATGGAAAGAGAAGCACGATGGAATTTATATAGACTTTTTTACAAAACATAATAATATGAATTACTTAAAAATAATGAATGAAACTTCAATATATAAGACAATGAAGTTCTGCGTCCTTTTATGATACGTTATTGTTGTTAATTGTACAAATGTACGCTGGTCAGTATTACCGGAAAAATCTTTTGAAGATCACGGTAAGAGGTTACTTTGCCATTCAATTGTATCGAGGTTTTTGTGCGTAAACGTGTTTCGGCCACAACAAAGTTTTCGGAAATATGATCAAGATTAACATATTTTTTTTCTGCTGCCACATCTTCAATAGATTTGGCTAAAAAATGTTTAAAAGTAAGCCTATTTTGAGTATTCAGCCCCTTAAGTTGTGTCAACGCTAAGTGCATCAGTGTCCCTCTTGTCTGCAGTTCTAAAGTACTCTTCAAGTGCTACATTTATTTTAATTGGAGTTTTAATAACGTTAACCTTTTACCCCAAGAAGTCGTTAGAGGTTTATTAGTGGACTCGTAAATTCGTCAATTTATTTAAATTTCTGTTTTTATTTTGCAATATAATATTACTTCCGTTAAATAATTTAACGTAATATTTTACCCGACTTACCGAATGTTTTTGCCGAAGGATGGTAATGTTTATCAGTATGTGTGTATGTATGTTTGTTCCCATGTGGGGTTCTAGAGACCAAACTCATTAGCGTTATTGAAGTAAGATGATTATATCTTACGTCAATCGACCTTAGCCTTGCGAGTGTCACTGGCTATATTAAAATTGAAAAAAAGAAAAGTGGGGGATAGATTTTTTTTTCCCTTCCAAAGCTATCATGTGGTGCTATCAAAATAAAGGGTTTTAAGAGGTGATTTTATTTAAAAATATATGACACTTACATGTATAAATGTACCTAATGCGAAAAAATCAAATAAAAGTTTATTAAAAATAACAAAAAGCCCAACTACTTAAGAAGCGAACGAAAAAGACGCAAACAAGAAGAAAATCATGCTGAGTAGTCGGAGGATACATATTCGCGAGCTGGATGACCAAAACCTCGATGCATCCTATGACTCGCTTCTTAAGCAGTCGGGCTGTTTAATTTTTTAAATAACCTTTTTTTTTGCGTGAAAATTCATACAAAAAGCAAAATTAAATGGATTCGTTAAAATCTGTATGCTTCATCCGGATCCAATTTAAAATATTGAATCTCGAATTCTCCAATCACTCGGAATACGAATTTTAAATTGAAATTCCATGAAGAAACGTTCCATAGACGACGCCGCTTGTCAAAAAGAGTTTTGACAAAAGAGGTTCCCGTTTTCATCTGATCTCTTTAGAATTTGGGAAGAGTGCCGCAACAATATTCCCAGTGATGGGTTATAACTTATAAGGTCAATAGATAGATGATGTCCCAAGTCGTGGACATGATTAATGGCGCATCGATCAGCTCCTCCCACGCCCATACACTTCATTTGGTCGCTCTGAAAGTTACTGTTACGTTCCATCATTATGGAACTACTGTTTGTCATCGCGCCTCACCGATCTTCACGGGTGTTTGGTTACAAATGGTTGAAAATATTTCTGTGGGCGTGATTTATCTTTTTGATTAAACTTTTCTTGTGGATTAAATTTACTCCACAACTATTTTTCTGTAAAGTTTTGGGATAATATCATCCTAAATCACTCTTGGTATTTTTATACCTACCGGCAATAATTTAGACGTCTTAAAATATTTTTTTACAATAACATTTTGTATATCATTATTGCCTGCCTTTGAAATCGCTTTTGGGACAAGCCCTTTAGCAGCATGTTGTCATGCACAATTCTTAAAAACAATTCTAACACAAAAAAAAACAAACTATACGATCAATGAGATTGTTCAAACAAAACTTTTTATATTGCTTCCTAACCTTCTTATATACGAAAATATCCCTCCTTACATCACAAATAAATATAACAAACAAAACAAGAATTCTCCCACCGGGATACAGCAAACAGGTGTCGATAAACCTACTATTCGATGCCGCAAATTCCTTTCAATAAGCAGTCACGTACGCAATGTACGTATAACCCAGACAAACATAGTAAATGATAATATGAAAAGGAAAATTCTCTAGCAATAACATAAAGCCTACCACACAGTAAAGGTCAAATTGAACTTGCAAAACTCTGTCAGTTTGGACTGATCAAATTATGCTTAACATGTTCACACGTAGATATGAAACTGTAAAAATTCTACACAATTTATGTTGTACCGAAATAAATGACTTAAGTTTTATTTTAATTCTTCAAGTGATGATTACAGCTATGTGTCTGTGTACACCTTAGAATCTTAACATCCAAATAGAGGTTTTTAGCAGCAAGGAAGGTGCAGAAGTGGGGCTTTAAGCAAAGTGACATTTTAACAGCGACGACAATTGCAAAAATATAATAGCGCTTTGCAATGAGGGCTTCTGTTTTTGTGCCCATCAGTTGGCGCCACTGGCAAGTAAGTTATGTCACCATAAATATAGCTGTTAAACGTTATTACGCGCACGGAAACAAAATTTGAGTTAAATAAATATATAATTTATATTGCCGTAGCGATTGAATATAACATCGAGTATTAACAGTTTTTTTTACGAAAAAAGAAGATTATCATATTCCGAAAATGTTTAGTAAAACCCGTACTTATCTTAATCTGCTATATTTGGCAAATAATCAAACAATTTAAAATAAACTCGCGCTAAAATAACAAAACTGTGAAATTTGACATTTTGAAGACCTCACTCTACACGAGCGCCACTAGCGGAATTAATTACTCAATTACTTTAATTTTGTTTTTTTTTGACAACCGTTAGGTATTGCTGGAAGACTGTTAATGTTTATATTATATAGGCTCTCTGATATATGTATGACACCAAGAAAAGGATCGTGTAAAAAAAATAGGTACATAGATATAAATAGGTATCCAGGGAGGTATCAATTATCTAAGTGAGGCTAGGTACCTACCCTCCACCAAGCCCTAATCGATATTCCGGGTCGTAACTTGAACACTATACACACGTCTAATCTAGGTATTGTTTAGTCTTCAACAAAAAGCAAGGACGAGTAACTCTTGGCTAAGTAAAAAGCCGCACTGGTCGATCTTCAAGGTTTGCTGAGGTTGAAAATCGCTTGCCGAAATCAGTCTGCATACTATGCTTGTACTATTATCTAAACTGTGTAACAATCGTAGATAGGCCAATAAATAAATAAAATAATATTATTAATAATATAATATTCATGGGTTATCCGTCTCACTTTTTAAATCAATTCACATGACACTTTAAAAGTACAAGAGAAGTCCAAAAGATCGCCGAAATATTTTTCCATATAATTTTAAGAAAATATTCCGCGAACTTTTGAACTTCCCTATGTATGTGTTTATGCCAGCCTAAATTCTAAAAGGTTAATTTCCTTTGCGACCTGTTTATAATATAAGACATAATACCAAGAATCCACCGTTTCTCGAAAAGCACGTTAAGCCGTTAGTTCCTGTTGGTATTTGTAGATCTTTGTAGTTACGTGTAGTCGGAAACCTGAAAATCTGACACCAGTCTTGCCAAAGGGTATAGTGTTACCCAGTTATTGAGTAAAACAAAAGTTATTACACGCACGGAAGAAAATTATGCATAAAAAAAAAAAAAAAAATTCTAATGCCGTAGAAGAGGTACTGAATATAACATCGAGTATGCAGCCCCTTTTTTCAAAAAAAGGCGGATAACATTTTTCCGAAAAATAACACTCTATTAAAGCAGTGGTTGGTAAAACCCGTACATATCCTAATTTGGTATATTTGTAAAATATTCACAACAACAAAAAAAAAGCAAAATAAACTCGCGCTAAAACCAAAATATGATGAAATTTGACATTTTGGGGACCTCACTCTACACCAGCGCCCCTAGCGGAAAATTCCTCATTCCATTAATTTTGTTTTTTTTACAACCATTAGGTATTGCTGAAATAATGTTAATGTTTACTTTGCTTTAGCCTAACGAATAGATTGACACCTTATTCACCAAAATCGGATGAATAGTTTAGGCGCTACGGAGGAACATACGTAAATACAAACATATATACCTACATAGACTGCTAAAATCATAACCCTTCCTTTTGGATTCGCTGAGTCGGGTAAAAAGTAAGGACTAACATAGTGAGCTCAAAACACGACCTAGATTAGAAATCAAGATGTTTGCTTGTATTAGGTAGATAATTTAAGGCTGGATTATGTTTTTGCTGCCTTGGGGGTATTCTGTGTTCGTAGGCACAGCTATTGTTCTAGTGATAAGGGTCATATATCGAATGTAGAACACAGACGTTTTTCTTCGGCTGGTCACATTATGTAAACTGGTCTGGGACATATTGCATAAAAAGAACTATACCTAATATATATTTTGCTTACCCAATGTTCAGATACAAACCTTGAGTTACCTATATAAGAACAAATTACCTAATGTGTTCCACTGTATCAACATCACTGCTTGTGCCATCGTTGAAAAGATACTTTCTAGGTTACGTAACAATCAATTATAGAATCCTGGGCGTTAATATGAAACTATTAATTCCATGTCTGAGAGAGACAAAACACTATTTAATTATTTTTCTATATTTCTTTGCCATTTCGCCCGGTACACAAACAGTACGTTACAAATAGTCTTGCTATTCATAGAGTATTTACACTTAGTATTAATGAATAACATCAAACGTACACACACGCACACACACATACGTATTCCATATTCCATACACTATTTTTAAAACGAATTTCGATGTTTATAGCAAACCAATAGAAAGTTATTTGTATAGCCTCACTGACTGTAAAAATATGAGTATGTAAGATGAAAATAAAATACATGTACCTACGTGTGTGTGTATTTAGCTTTAATATAATAAATATGTAGGCGTATTTAAGCCGTTTTACGAAGAAAATGAATCTAGTGAACCATCCAACATGAAAAAGAGTATTATGTGAGTATCAAAAAAAATTAAAGGCTTATTGTATGGGTATGAATGCCGTCAAAACTTTTCTAGTTAAACTAAAATTGACGAGCTCCACAATGCATGCCAGTTCTTTGTGATCCGATATATGATAGTTCTATTTTAAAGTAACAAAGCTGTTGCCAAACCTGAAGGCTGAAGACTGAAGTGGGTTTATTATGGACGCTCATCGGATTCTATATGTGAATAGTCCAAAAATATAATTATTATACATGCGCAATTGTTTGCAATCTCTATTGTTCCTTTTAAGAACAGGAACAATAGAGTGACTCTACAAGCATAGTCAAAGTTACTAACATACGTAGCAGGACTAAAGTAACTGACGCTTTAATCTTCGCCCTGAGTCTAAAATGGAAATGGGCTGGCCATGTACACTGACGATAGATGGACAAAAACAACATGGGAGAGACCATAGGGAACCAGAAGCAGAGGTAGACCATGTTCCGGGTGGCAAGATGATATAAAGGCAATTGCGGGCAAAAACTGGTTTGATGAAGCGAAAGACAGGGACATCTGGCACTCATTGGAAGAGGCTTTTAACCGAGAGGGGTCCATGCATGAAACTTTAATATGTCTTTTAATTCAATTATCTTTAATATCTTATTTATATCCAAACATAATATCTAATTTGATAGTCAAATTTCAATTTATAATTAATTCATTAACTTTTTCTTTTTTAATTTAACAATCAATTCTAATATCTACTTTATCATGACTTTATCAATTGTAATTCCATGATCAATTTCATCTTGTGATTCAGGATTTAGGGTTCAATATTGATTTGATACTTCTAGATTTAATTTCCAAATTTAATTCAATATTTCTTGATTTCGTAGCAATATTTGAATGTTTAAATTATTTAATATTATCTTATTAATTGTAATCAAGGCACATGAAGATTGATTTAATTATTATTTGTTATTTTAACAATTCCATCAAGTGATTACTTTAGGGAAATGAAATGGATGTATGGAATTAATAAAGCTATCTTTTTATTTTATTTTTACAAGCATAGTGGGCCTATTCATTATTTTACCAGCCTAGGGTTAAATGCCTCTTGAACGCTATAAATCTACTTCCTTTGACATATTAACTTTTCTTCAATCTTTATTTCTAAAAGAATCTGACTTTGTTCAAAGTTCTTCAATTTGCTACTGGAATTTCAAAATATTTATCAAAAAAAGAAACCCTAAAGAAATGAACTGCCAAAGTAACACAAATGATGCAAAACATTTTGTCAGCTAAAAACAGAGATTTTATTCCACTGCGGAAAAGCACTTGGCAGTTACTTTTTTGACAATTCTTTGTATAACACATTATTGATGAAATTTCAACTTACTGGGTTTTGTTGTCAAAACAGGAAAAATACTTACGAGCCCGACTACGCATAAACAATATTAAAACGAGAGTTTCCTGACAGGTTGCCCGTGACGCCATTTACTCGTAACATAAAAACAACACTGAAAATGTCAACACAATATCAATAAAGCTAATGGCAACGCTTTAGACTTTGAAGCACACATTAATTGAATAATAAACGGCTGCTTTGATCAAAAGTTCTAAAAGTCAATAACTCAAATATATTGAAAGAGCCAATTAAATGAAATTGTCAACAACTTAGGAATTGATGTCGGTTAGACGGTGCCAAAAGGAAATTAATCAAATTGAATCAAAGGCACAGACGTCCGTAATGTTTCACACACTTTTTCTGAGAATTTTTCTAAAATATCTATGTTGTGATGACACAGGCGAGAAGAACTTCCTGAATACCATAATTATCATCGTCATAAGCGAAAGACGCCAACTATTGGACTTAGGCTACCCCAAAAGTCACCACACCTATTCTGACCACCGATCCTGCGGCCATAGACAAAGTTATATTCAATTTTTACCCAACTGCCGAAAGAGGGTAATGTGTTTATCAGTGTATGTATGTATATATATATGTATGTTTGTTCCTATGTGGCGTTCCAGAGACCAAACGCGTTGGCCGATTTTGATGATTCTTACGTCAATCGATTCGTCTTAACCCTGCGAGTGTCACTGGCTACATTAAAATTGTAAAATAGAAATATGGCGGATTTTGGGCGCTATATTGTGGGGGCCCATATTTTTTTTCTTCCATACCCATCGTGTGGGGTATCAAAATAAAGGGTTTTAAGAGGTGATTTCAAAAATATGTAACACTTTTATGTTTAAATGTAACTAAATCTAGGAAAAAAAATACTAAAAAGTTATAAATAAAAAAAGTTAACCCGCTTTTTAAAAAGTCGGGTTTTTTTGATTCTTGAATTAACTTTTTTCAGTGATAGCGATTGTCCCAATGTCAAAATGATTTCAGAATGAGCACGTGTCATTTCGTTAGCGCATATCAATATCTTTCTTTTTGCCTTTTAGACAAGTGAATTTCACTTTTTTAGATAGATTCTCTGTGCTCCTCATATCCAGTAGACGCCCACCTACTATCCACTTGTTCAATAAAATGATTAGGAAGTAATAATCTTAAATTAGTTTAATAAGAAGCGTTTGAAGGAAAAAAAAATCCCGACAAGCATTCCTGTCATTTTAACATCAAACGAAAAACGTAACTAAATCCACATTGTGACGATCCGAACACTATCGTGACATTGACTCTTACTAGGAATTCAGATCTCACAAAAGACTTCCTCGAAAACACTGCTCAGTAAAAAGCTTTTTTAAAGCTCTCCATTTGGTTTTATATAGATAAGAAATATACAATCCTACTTCCCAGTAAACCAAATTACTAGTTTCTTCCTACTAATATCCTACTTCTTACTAATAAAAGCAGATAGATAGGAAAAAGATAACTGAAATTTTAATTAACAAGGAAATTAAACGTTTTTTCTCTCTCCTTTACTTTATCTAGAATGTTGCTGCGCCCGACAGGGTCCATAATTGTTTCTGTAACTTTCATATATTTACCATCTGTATGTGCATTATTACTCGTATAATAAATTTAATTTGAGATTTGAATTTTAATATTACAAATGTGAAAGTATATAAATGAACGTTAATCAACCACGCCAGGCCAACGGCTGTTTGAGCAAGGGTAGACCATGGCCTGTATTAAGAAATTGACGCTTTTTGTACTTACGTTCTCAAGGGATAGTATCTAACTTTCCACGGCAGAACCCGCTGGCATTGGCTTGTTAAAAATAATTTGGATCTTTTTGTTACTCCATCACGGGTTAACCGCAAAACGGATTTCTATGGAAACTGCAGGCACACTAGTCGAGCTGGATTAAAATATAGGACAATTTTTCATTATCATCATCAGCCTATTAATGTTCCCACTGCTGGGACACAGACCTTCTCTCTGTGAGAGGGAATGGGTCTTAATACACCACGCGGGTCCAGTGCGGGTTTTTGGATGTCACATGTCTTCGAATTTTTGGCTCTAAGACATGCGGGTATCCTCACGATGTTTTCCTTCACCGATTTGAGAGAAAAATTTTTACTCAGGTATAAATGAAGTTCTCAAGTGGAACCGCAAGCAAAAAAGAAGTACCTATAATGTACCTAATCCAGACCGACTTAGTTTCACTTGAACAATCAATGAGTTTTGTAGGTTCTGAGACCATTAAAATAAATCAAGGCATTTTATATGTTACAAATGAAGAAAGAATCGTCTAACACTTTAATAACGATACATTGCTTGATTTCCCCAGGGCTTGTGGAGATCAAACGGCAATTTCATTTTTATAATTTAAATTTCACAACCAAACATAAGAAGCTGAAGTAACGAAGCTTTGATATGCTTTAAAGAAACCCGAAAATAATTCGTTCACCTCTTTTCTATAATATATGACTTGAATAAACAATATTTGGCACACTTTTTTCATTTACATGTATATGCGGTCCATTTCGTAAATTATGTCTTTCTCAATAATTCGACTGGGAATCTTCACGTTACCGACGTCTTCGCCATTATAACACGAGGTGAGATGGTGGTCCCCATCATGCCATCGTGGTGATGTTAATGGAAACGCGAACCTTTCATGACTTCTTTATATTTGATCAGTTCGCCATTGGCCATTATCTCACCCGATCCTGAAGCGACGTATCGGTTGACGATTGTGTACGCTTACAGCTTTCTCTAGATAATTTCAAACTCTTAGGTTTTGGTGCCTACCATATCATTGTTGACACCCGTGTCGCTTTCTTCTTGTCGACACAACGTGTCGCCTTTTTCCATAACTCTCTATTAGTCGTTATCACATTAAGTACTCTCTTTCTACTTACATTCTTTCTTACAAAAAAAACCCTAATGACATGTTCCTCATTGCGGCGCATCACATACCCAACAATCACAAAATTTTTGGTGACCGGTGCAACTTTTATCATTAAAAAAAAATATTCTCTCCATCTCTCTCGCTGCACATACTGAGTAAGGAGCCTTTTTGGTCTCGCACGGGTTTTTTAAATATTTTTATCTTTTTTTATTTATCATTTCTCTACAAATAAACATATATTCTTTCCTTTTTTTTTTCTTTAACATCAAATAGGTAAATGTGTTGGAGGTAGTTCTGTACTGTAAAGTAGATACGCAAACGCTGACGTCAGCAACCAGTCAAGGGTTCGTTCTGTTTTCATTATGAATTAATTTTTATGTTACGATGCTGCTTCACCGAGCTAATGTTTTGTTTAATCAGAGTTCCAACGAAACTCGGCCTAGTTAATATTGTGGAATAATATCGCTTTGATTCTCGTTATCTCTGCCATTTTCGAGAGAAACTTTTGAATTTAGTATTAATATTTAAATATATTTAGAGTTGGGGTGAGTTCAAGTGAAAAGATTGATCCGAATTTAGACTTGTCTTTCATGACGCGTATAATTGACGGAGGAGGCAAAATAAATTGCCTTCAAATGGCAGTCCCGTTAGAAAAAATTATATTGTGTAAAGATTGTGGCTTTGTAGGTTATATTTTCTGTTCTTTCTTCTTGTATCTTTATTGTAAGTGTGTTTATTAATTGCTAAATAAATGAATAGTTACCTATAGAATTTTTCTAAACAACAATGTCTACAATATACTTTTACAAATCTTACCCATGCGAAGTTGCGTTATCTACAAAACTAAACTCTTTCTTTCTCAAAGAAACTAATTCACGTTATATTTACGACTAGAGTAATCCCAACAGCGAACGAATGCATTTTTGTCACATTCAATCGGATCGGAATACCGTGTGAATAGATTCTGTAAAAATCCGTTGAATTGAAATTCAGAGTTTTTATCTATACTATTTTATCTACATTAGGTAGTTTTCACATCTTCATTTGTCTAAACGAATAGTGATCGTTAGTAATAGAGATGTTACGAAAGTTCGATTCCAATTCCAAAAGTCGGAACTTACGATTGTTTTTAAACCTCCGATTTCGATTCCGAAACTTTTAAATCGGAGCTTTTTAATCGGAGGTCGATGCGGTGCGGGGTGGCGGCGGCGGCATGCGGCTGCAGTCAAGGCATATTGAGCAGCGATGATGATTATGATAATAATACCACATCTGACGAACATGCGGTTTTGGACAACTATCTTATATGGAAGGGTTTACTTAATGATTACAATAGAGAAAAATGTATTCCTATCAGTGACGATCCCTTATTATGGTGGAAAGTAAATACTATATTCAAAACCCTGAACTCGGTTGCGCGTCAATATTTGTCGTGTCTTGGTGGACACAGTAGCAACCGAACAACTTTTTAGTAGTGCTGGCTTAATCTATGACCCGTTGAGAAATAGACTAGAAGGAGGTAAAGCTGCGAATCATTTATTCATTAAGTATAACTTAATTCTTTTGGAGTCTCTGATTTGATTTAATTAAGTACTACAAACATTTTTAATAGAGCCGTTACTATTAATACTGATTACGCTTTTAGAAAACTTATTTGCTTTTTTCAACGCTAAGTTGTTTTAAAGCTTAAATTAAAAATGCTGATTAACAATGTATGTATTATTTTATTTTATTAATCCTACTTTCTTTTAACACATATTTCTTCATCCTGCACCTCCGATTCCGATTTCGGTTCCAGTTCCGATTCCGATAAACCAAATTTAAAACATCCGAAACCAAGTTCGGTTTCGATATCATCACTTCCGTAACATCCCTAGTTATTAAAATGAACGTCGTTTCGTGTTCGATGAATTCGGCTCCCAAATCAAGCTAAGTGGTATTTTGTTTTTCCACCAAGTATTTTTCAGCCCAGAGCCTGTATTCGAGCACTATTATCCCCACTGGATTTACTGGCTTTTTCCACTGGACGGTAAAGGCCTAATTACTCCCTTTCACTATCTCCTACATTTGAGATCAGTTTTTATCGAAGGAGTCCATCTCATCGCACCATCTCCGCCTATTTTATTACACCTCTAATCAAATCAAATCAAATCATTTTTTTTTTGCCCACATAAGCACTTATAAAACGTCGACAAGAGGTGCACGGTTTGGGTTGGTCATTTCCTATGGAGAAGAACCGACAAGAAACTCCACGGTTACTCTTTTTTAAAAATGGTTTGATTTTACAATATTTCCATGTTACAGCATTAGTACTTAGATATGGGGGGACAACGTAAGCCCGACAAAAAGACGTACTAAAAAAACAAATATATATATTATATAAACAAAAGAAAAGAAAGTAAAACGAGATAAAAAGTTAACAAGTGTTAACAAGCATCTAGAAACATTCACAAAACAATCGGTAAAAGATAAAAAAATCTCCTCCCTCTGCTTACAACTTAGAGGAATATAATCGTTATATTATGTAATCAAATAGGCGGTGAGTTAATTTTACTTCCTAGTTTAAAATCGTATCTCTTCTATCGGATTTAGAATAAGCTCTTAGAACTTAAACAAACACTGGGAGGCTGAAGAATTCTAAACTGTTTATTGGCATTCGGCTTAGCTCGGCAATGCTTCATTGAGCGCGTGTTATTTATGTATGTAGGTATATGATTGTATTTATACACCTGGGGATTTATTGTTTTATATATTGCATTGCAATCTTCTTTTTTTGCTTTATTCATTTTAGTTTTGTCACCAGTAATACTACATTAGTGTTTTTTTTTGTTAGCCAATCCTTCGCAGATTATAAATGCTGAAAATCAGGATTAATGTATGTTTGTAGATCAATCACGCATCAACAACTTAACGGATTTGGATAAATTTGAACCACTTCTAGATTAGAACATACATAGCCTACCTTTATCCCGTTAGTAAGTTCCGTGGGATATTTTTTGACAATCCTGAAAACTTTGGATGGCCTCCAACTAGGTGTAGCGACGACCTGGTTAAGGCTGCGGGATTATTATGATGATGTAAGTGAAGCCACTAGCAACTTAGTCCCAAATATTTTTCAAGATATATAATAAGTTTATTTTGGTTTGGGGGGATTTGCCGTAATCGCCACGCTTGGCAGGCGGGTTAGCGATCGCAGTTTGTTGTTAAAGTGCACAGAGAACGCTGCTGCCCATACTCCCTTACTCGCCTCTTACAACAACCACGGGAAGATATGGGATGGTGAAATTCCTTAAGTCCGACACCATACTGTACTATTTGACCTGGTGAAGGTTGCGGGGATCCACTGGATGCGAGACGCACGGGACCGGTCAATGTGGCGACGCTTGGGGGAGGCCTATGTCCAGCAGTGGACGTATTTCGGCTGATATGATGATGATGATTTGTATAAACAAATTATTATTATTACTCACCAGATTTTTTTTAAACATCTATGTTTATTTCCAAATACCTGCAATCTTATGGTTATTTTACACTTTAGCATTGTTTTGTACATTAAACTATTAGTAAGTACTATGTACGCAAAATACGCGCTTAGACGTGGAGTTGCGGATACCAGCCCGTCTTAATCTAATCTAGTAATTACTATTTTATTTCATACCCGGGTCTATTTCTTAAACAAATCTGTGCCAATCCTGCTAACATTGAAGTTGTAAGCTCTGGCAATGGGCAAACAATCGCAGACTCTCAGTAAAAATAGTTGGTATTCTAGCTAAAATTATAGAGTTTGAAATAAATTGCTTCAGCCGAGTGGGTGTGGATAGATTTATCTGCGGATTGTCGATAGCTGTAACTTACGTACGCAGGTACTACGGACGTAAATGATTACACTTTCATACATTTTAACGTTGTTTCTCAGATATTCTTGTACGTGGCGGATTTCATGATTAATGGGTATATTTTTTTTTGGATTAAGCGTGGAACTGATTTATGAATAAAGTTGTGAAATTAATTTACTGAAGATTTGAAATGATTTTGTCTTTAAACTTTTATGCATGCTTAAATATTCGAATTTCAATTCTTGCAAAAGTTTGCGTTAATTTTTCCAATGGTAACAATAAATCATCTATTTGGTATACTTTAACGTGCGCAAAATCAGTCAATTTGTGGGGAACCACTAATTACTTTGGGTTGGTCCCTCAAGAAATCTTTATTAACTAAGTAGGTGGTCGCACATTGACACCCTGAAAAATTGCCAATAAATTATATGTCATAAAATTTAATGTGTACTATACCTATACTGTAATTTTTAATTTGGTTGACTAAACTTACAACTGCCAATTACCTTACTTTTTTTAAATGTTGCTAGCACGGAGCATAGTGTTGTAGGTACCTTATGCCTTATAAGGTAATCATAAGTGACTCACCGACTCGATGTGACATGACTCCTCAATTTAATTTACTAATTGCTGTAAATAAATGTTTTCCTAATATAAACGTAATATATTTAAGTATAACAATAATCATACACATAGTACATAAACTTTGATTGTGATAAATAATCAATAAATGAGTAGAAACTAAATAAGGGCCGCTAGTTTCTTAAAAAAAAAATATTTTTCCCGTGAAATAGTTCCATTTTCGCTCTAATTCGATTTTCGATCAACTTTCGATCATTCAGAATAGTCAGGATACGACACTATTTTTATGTACACGATAAATTGAAAATCCCCCAAATGTCAGTTTAGTGTACGAAATTATAAATCAGAGTATACAGACTATAATCTCTCACACTCAGACTATTACGGCTATTCAAAGAACTTTTAATCACACAACAGAAAATTTTGTACTAGCCACTTGACTGGACTGAACCACGGCGTGACCTTTGACAGAAAAACAAAAGACGATGCGAACAAAAAAAGGCTTGTACGACTAGAACGTAATGCATAAGATTTATATTACATAATAGATTTTATTTATATACACGCTAAAACGGCTGAACGGATCTAGATAAAATTTGACACAGAGATAGATTATGGTCTGTTGTTAATACAACATAGGTTTCATTTTTCATTCGCTTTTTATCCTGGTATAATTTTCCCTTGGAATGAAAAAAAAACACTTTTCTCGCGGGCAAAGCCGCTGGCAGAAGCTAAAAAACACTATAAATTTGAAATAATCTCTATGCATCGTCTATACATCTGGCTTTTATTAAATCTTTATTACCACATCGTGTTCTGATTGTGATACTGAAGATTATAATTGTGAGTAGGTACTGGTAGTCTTTTATTATCTACCCCACTGACACACACCTAATTGACGATATTATAACAATTAGGTACACAGGGCACTTAATCTCATTACTCCGTCATCATTTAATGATTATGTCATTTCCCGGCGGCGGCACACAAACAGTTAACTCAAACAACTGTCCATTAATTTGTTTATTTACTGGAACAGCGTCAATTTACACATCATTTGCACCAAGGTTGAAATAATTTCGCCATTTTGTTATTAAAACGTCCGCGGATGCGTTGTTTTGTTTGTTTATGAATTATGCGTCGAAAAGTTTGATATTTGCTTATGAATGAAAATATTATAGTTGATTTGGTACAAGGATATTTTTTGGCATTTGAATGACAAGGTTAAGGGACGCTGTTTGTAAGTAAACATTTTGTGAGATTATATTAAAAAAGATTTGACGGAGGTCTTAGTTCCAATTTTGGCCTTACGCCAAAGACACTTGTACCAAAAAGTAGGTAAGCGGCGGCGCACCGCAGACAGAGTGGCCACTACGAACAAAGCGCTATTTTGCACGCACACATTGACATTATTATTTTACAGGGATTCTCCGTTAATATTGGACAGAGCTTAGTCGCGGCTGTCACGTGTGCTTTGTGCGAGCGTTTGTTACGTATGTCACGTCATTGACAAAGTACTGTAACAAGATTGCATTTTTGTAGATTTTCAGTTATAAAGGTCATAAAAATTTATACTTAAATAAATATCTAAGAAAATAATAAATTATTTTAAGTACATACACGAAATTGTACTTTGTTTTAGAAAAGGCTATGAAACTTGTTACCCTTCTAGATCTCAACTCTTCTTCGTCGAACTTGGCACCTTTTTCACATTTATGTTTTAGTCGAATTGGTGCCTTTTCACATTATTGTTAATCGCTGGATCATTATTATTAACCCATTGCTCGTGCTTGACCACAATCTTACCTGAAAGTAAGCGATGATGTGGTCGAAGGTACGTTGCTTAAGTACGCTTGCCTAGAAGTAACCTATTCACTCTTGACTTGTGTTTCCAGATTGTAGTCATCGGGAAACACAGACTCCGGCAGGATAATGTATGTTTAGATCTAATTTAACCGAAGTATTGATGTTTGTAAATTTATCTCCTTTTTAAAATTCAGAATCAATTTAGTAGCTATACCAGGGTTCCAGTGAGTCCGGCAAGTTTACGTGCAAATTTTCGAGGACGGCGGGAGTGGTCCTTCTGTAAACTTTCTATTTTTTGCTTGTAATTACAGCTTCAAACACTTGGGTATTATTTAATACAAGAAACTATATTTCTCTTCCTTTTTCAAAATGATTTTAAAAATGCAGGCATCATTTTGAAAATCCCGGGGCGAAGCCACTCAATGTCGATGAGTCCGAAACTGAAAACCATTCTAAAAACTAATTATAAAGTCACCGACACGACGGAAAAGGAGTCAAGTACATAATATTAATAATCAATCGATCTTACCTTATCTATGATCAGTCCAAACTCCAAAGCCATAGGCAGATTATCTTAACCCCTCTTGGGAAAGCTCACCTTAAATAAGCCCAAACATTTCCAACATCTAATCATAATCAATCTTAAGTTTATGTTTCTTGTTCTTAAACATTGAATTGTTTATGAGCCCAAAACAAAAGGTAATTGGCGGCTTTTATCTACAACAATAAATAAAGAGAAGAGATTGCTAAATAACAAAGTGCCATTAAAGTAACAAGTAAACAGGTATTTATACAGGGTGGCCAAAAAGTCGTGGATCAAACGCAACTAGGGGTTAGATGGGGTCATCAGCTGCAAAAAATTGTTCTACGGGAGGTCCTTAAGGTCAACCCCTGCAGAGTTATAATTTACATGCAGAGTTTATTTTTAAATAGCCTTAACCAAGTTTTATGGTTGGGTTAACTTTGGCCTTGCTACGAATGATCGTCCCCGAAAGATATCAAAGCCACGCATAGCCATGTGTAATATATTTTTAGAACCCCTATTAAATGCGCCAAAACTTGTAATACAGGGTATTTTTTTTCTTAGTTTTCAAAGGTTATGGTTTGAGAAAAAATGTTTTCGTTATGCTTAATAATATCTTGAGCACACCCAATAAACAACCGATTTAGCATGTCTAACGCAAGGACTCGTCAGTACCAATCTAGTAAAAATTATAAAAAGATACAGGATGTAGATTTTTTCGCATTTTAATAAGAATTAGGAAAAAAAGACAATTTATTCATAAAAACACAAAATAAATTACGAGGGCTGCACTAAAAGTATCGGGAATGGAATATTTCCACTGTTTCTGTCATATTAAAATCTTTTTAATTGAAAACTCCTTGGTTTTAAAAATCGAATACCATTTTATTATTTAAAAAAAAATATTATCGGTGTTGTCACAAGGTTTTGTCAAACTTGTTTAGTCGTTTAGAAAATGGAATTGACTCGAGAAAATTCAAGATCGATGATTTATTATGACTTTCGAAGTGGTTTTGGGTTTTTGTGTTAAAAAAAAAGTGTGTTGACCGGATGATTTCTGCATTTGGTGATGAAGCCCCATCCAAAACCACAATCCAATCGCTGGTTTGCTGAATTTCAACGTGAACGTGTCAAGCTCAGTGATGATCCCCGTCAAGGTCGTCCAAAAACTGCAGTCACCCAAGAAAACGTTGATGCTGTGCGTAAGCTGATTGAGGAAAATCGACATGTGACATACCGCGAAATTCAGGCAACTTTAGACATGGCATGAGTCAAATACAAATAATCTTGCAGGAACAATTAGGTGTAAAAAGTTGTTTTCCCGATGGATACCGCATTCGCTCTGTGAAGAGCAAAAAGCGGCTCGCGTTACTTGGTGCGTCAGAACTCTCGAAAGATTCCACGCAGGATCCTCAAATGCTGTATACAACATCGTATTAGGTGACGAATCCTGGATATACGCGTACGAACCCGAAACAAAAAACCAGTCACGAGTTTAGGTGTTCGAAAATGAGTTAAAGCCAACAAAAATTGTTCGTTCACGGAGTGTTGCAAAAAAAATGGTGGCCACGTTTGTCTCCAAAACCGGCCATGTTGCGACTATTCCTCTTGAGGGACAAAGAACGGTTAATGTAGAATGGTATGCTAGCATTTGTTTGCCACAGGTCGTTTCTGAACTCCGTAAAGAGAAATGCAACCGCCGCATCATCCTCCATCACGACAATGCGAGTTCTCACACCGCGCACAGAACAAAAGAGATTTTAGAGCAAGAAAACATAGAATTATTAGACCATCCGCCGTACAGCCCCGACCTAAGCCCTAATGATTTCTATATTTTCCCTAAAATAAAGAATAAATTGCGTGGTTAGAGATTTTCATCACCTGAAGAAGCTGTGGACGCCTACAAAACGGCCATTTTGGAGACCCCAACTTCCGAATAGAATGGTTGTTTCAATGATTGGTTCCATTTTATGGAAAAATGTGTCAAATTTCGCGGAGAATACTTCGAAAAGCAATAAATACATTTTTAAATATTAATGTTGTGTCACTTCCTTGATTCCCGAAATTTTCAGTGCCGCCCTCGTATAACTCTGCAGGAGTTGACCTCCAGTAGAAAAAAAAATTGTGCATGATGGCCCCATCTAGCCCCTATAGGGGATGGCCAAAAAGTCGTGGATCAAACGCAACTATAGTTGCGTTTGATCCACGAATTTTTGGCCATCCTGTATAAAATGTTTATAGTTTCAACAAAAGAGGCACAATAGAACAAAACTTTGAACAAAGAACATTAAGTATATCATAAAACCCTGGAAACGACTATGCTAAAACGTTGTAAAATACTCACTTATTACGGTCAACGATATTTTTCCACAAAAATAAAAGTAATGAATAATGCTAGCATAAAAAGTAAAATTGGCTTTTAACATGGGCGGTTTCAAAACAAATAATGACCCTACCAAATTGCGTTTAGTGATGCTAAATAATTAGTTCTTGAAAACAGAAGTCTGAGCTATGAGCAAGAAGCAAAAAATGATATATCATTGGCAAGAGCCTGTAAGTGCTTTTTGCTGATAGAACGGTTTTTCTGTTCCATAAAACTTACGCATCATTCAGGTAATAAAGGTTTATGTTTATGAATCTTATCTCGTCTCCATTTTCTTGGAAAATGTTTGAATTTTCAACAAATAAAAAACTTGTACTCTTGGTACTCTCATCGTGTTGATAGATCACATTGGGCCAGGCCAAAAGTTTGCTCCGGTTACTGAAGGACGCCAAATCTATTGCCAAAATATTATGTTGATTTGATTTGTTGTTTTTTCCGCCAACTAATGCCACAAAGAGATTATTTTGTCGGCAGTTTTACAGACTGGAGTTTTTACAAACCGGGCTTTAGCTAAAATAGGCTAAAATGGATAATAATAGTGTCGTAACTATTTTATTTATTACTCAGATAATAGAAAATAACAAAAAGGCATTGTTTATAATTTATAAAAATCCATACTTACTTTAATTTTATAAATGCAAAAGCAACTCTGTCTGTCTGTTTGTTATGTTTTCATGCCGAAACCGCTGAACAAATTTTAATGATTTTTTGGGGATACATTACAAGTCACTGGCAGAAGCTAGTGGGCAATAAATATCACCGTTGCTGGTTGCTTATGCATCATTCATCATGGTTCCCGAAGCAGTGACAAAAGCCGCGTCGGAACATGGACGGATGAATGTTGCATATTTTTACAAGTTTTCATGTTACTATTCAGATTAGTTCGTAAGTATATTCAGCAGAATTTAAGGTAAAATGCGTTTGACTACTTTCGGAACTTGTCGAGGATAAGTTTTTTGACATATAGCTAAAAGATAAAGTTCCAAATACGAAAAAGTGTCTGGTTTTTTTTGACGCCATTGTAACTTTTTAAATCTTGAATATGGGGAAAGAAGTAGTACTTACCAACAGTAACATTTAAAAGAAAAACCGTACATTTTTATTTCATGCTACTTAATAGCCACGCTTTATCGACAATCTATTGAGCATGTAATTATCACACGATATCTTGCAAAAATACCGCGATTCAAACAGTAAAATGCCTATAACTTTACTAGAACGGCTGAACCGATTTTCAAACAAAAAAAAAACGAAGTCAAAATCGGTTCATCCGTTTAGGAGCTGTGATGCTACAGACAGATACACAAATACACACATCAAACTTATAACACCCCACTTTTTCCGTCGGGAATAAAAAAGTAGGCTCTCGCCTCGAAATGATAAATTGTATGTGCCACAGTCGTTCCAACCAATATTTTACAAGAGTATAATACTGGTTTTCTGGCTGCCGACCCCAACATATTTGAAATAACTTCTAGAAGTTATCATTGAATCGCAGGGTACACAACATTCTTCGGCATATTTTATATATTTATTTACACAAAAGTAATGTAAGCTAAATAAACGTTTCCTTTATTTATTGAAATGTTGCCAACTCGAGCATCCAATAGACTGTGAAGTTCCAAGTATTATCTGCACTTCAGATATTGATATTATTTCTAGTAATTACAATATAATGTATTTCTGTTAAGAAAGCAACATCTAGTATTGAAAAAACGGTATTGAAACTCCTTTGTAAAAACTTCGGTTTTTTACCCGACTACGGCGAAGCTAAAAGAAAGGGTTATGATTTGAGCGGTCTATGTATGTATGTTTGTATTTACGTATGTTCCTCCGTAACGCTAAAAAACTATTGTCAACTATTGTAAAACTATTCATCCGATTTTGATGAATAAGATGTCAATCGATTCGTTATTATAGCTCGGGTAACATAGGGTAAAAAACCGTAGCCGTGTTACGGTTTTTATTAAACTTTTTGGTTATTTAAAATAGGGTCAGCAGAGGTAAGATAACAGTAAGACTATTCAAAGTTTGAAGAGGTTTATGCATGGAAACTCGAAAATTACCTATTACTTAATTTGACAAATTATGAAGATTCAGAACCGAAAAAATCTGAAATATAAGGTCTCCGTAAAGTTTTAGTCTCTTAATGGGAACGCACAACATTGTATGCGATGTCTGACACATAATAGGGAGTATGAAAATCGTCTAGAATGGTTTTTTGTTCCGACGCAGATGTGCATCAAGGTACTCCCAAGAGGAGGGTCCGATGGCGGACAGCTGCGGCGGGTTTGCGTTGAGTGCTAACGTGTGCACACTACAGGAGGAAACCGTGGAGTTTTAGTGGGTTGGAGTCCCACATGACTGCGCTATCTCGCCGTGGTAGCGCAGTATGCATGAGCATTTCCCCAAGATAAAAAAGGTGTGTATCAACGGTGACGCGCTCAGACGTGACGTCACAATGCAAAAATACAACGAAGTTTCATAGAAATTGATGTATGATTTTCAAAGAAAATGTTCTATCAATATATCCGTAGAACAATTACTATTGAAAAAGGATCTCTTATGTGTCGTTCCGCTTGTCTTCAATAGCCTTTACTTCAAAAACTTGCCTACCTACTTTATACCTGATTATATTTATTGTATCTATTTTTGCAAGCTCATTCTTACGCACTTGTAAAGTACTTTATAATCTATGCTCCCGCATGATTGCTCGCAGTTATCATCACATCATAATTCTCTGAGCGATTAATCGCATCATCTTCATCATACCGCGATGATTTATTGATTACCGCACTAACACAGCACATCTGGTTAATTTCCTTCGCCAGATATTTAACTTTTTTAAATAACTTTTTGGATTTATTTTAGTCAAGCAATTTTCTTTACAGTAAAATCTAATTACAGTGTCTAGAAGGTTAGTTTTTATAATTTACATTTCTCGGACTTTTTATTACTTAAATAAGTGGAAATCTTTGAATAAGCTTCATTTTTATAACACTAACCATTTTCCTTATAAACTTAATATTTTTTTAATAAAACATTTTATTTTTAATTTAATTTCTAACTTGATTCACTAGAAATGCCAGATTGTTAGAAAGTTATTTAATCTAATGATCTCATAGAAAACTGTGGTAAAAATGCGAAATACCTACTTCAAAAATACTTTGCCTACAGAGAACTTATTTACATCTATTAACACCAATAAAATACAGGCATTTATTTAAAACAACAAAGCTTTATCATCTGCCTAATCTTTTCCCAACAGTTGGATTCGGCTTCTAATCTAACCTGGTGCAGGTGAACTACCATCTTGCATGGAGCGACTGCCTTGATACGTGGTGGCTCACAATGGGCCTCATCAGAAGGCTTAAAGTAACCCGAAGAGCAGTAGAGAGGGCTATACTCGGCGATTACTTGCGTGATCGCATCAGAAATGAGGATATCTATAGGAGTACCAAAATTACCGACATAGCCCGAAGAACTGCAATACTTAAGTAGCAGAGGACAGGGTACATTGCTCGCAGAACGGAGTGAAAAGTGGCGACTGCAAAGCGGAAGACGTTGCGTTGGAAGGCCTCCCACTAGGTGGAGCGATAACCTGGTTAAAGTTGCGGGCATGCGCTGGATGTGAGAGGCACGGCACCGGGCAATATGGCTACACTTCAGTATGACTGTGTTCAGCATTCGACGTCTTTCGGCTGAAATGATGATACTACCTTTCTGACCTCAACCCCAATAACGGGGTAACGCGATACCCCTTAGAAAACCGAATGACGGGCTTTCGGGAATCCTGACTATCAAAAATCTACGAAATCCGGAACCAACGGCTTAAACAACATATGTTTACCGAAACAAAGAACGAAGCTAAGGAAAACATTTGTATATTTCTCCCTTTGTTTTAATACCCCTTGACGTGTCTTGGAAGTAAAGCTGGTCGTAAAACCCTGAAAGTGGCAGAGGCATGCTTCATCCAAAACAAAACATAAACAGAGCAAGCGCGCTCATCAAAAAGCCACAACTCCGCACGCGGAACAAATATATCTCTTTCCTGAAGTTTACAAGTGCATCCATTCTACGTGTTTATCATAAAAACAATTCATGTTCATTAGTTGTTTTGAAAGTGGTTCTAAAAGTTATGATGAGGATAATATATTAACGAATTGAAAACTTTTTGAATCCGGTCATTATTCAATTACAGTCATCATCATATATCAGACAAAAGGCGTCCACTACAGAATAATCGCCGGTGTCTATATTTCCCTACAGCTACAATCTAGGAGTCTTTAAATCAAGAGTGAATAGGTTATTTCTAGGCAAGCAGCCTATAAAATGTAAAAAAAAACATTGTCGTTCACTAAGTCTTGCCACATCGACCGGTCCTAAGTGTCACGCATTCAGCGAGCTTCTGTGGTGGCCCTTATTGGCAGGCTTATAACGTATCTTAAAAGAGCAAAACGATAGCGATTTTAACATTAACATTAGAAATGTGATATTTAGGCGCTGGCCACATAGAAATGGCGTCGGGTGCGGACATGGCACGGGCGGCTTCCTATTCCATTCAAATTTCATACAAATGTGCATGGAAAAAAAGCGCAATTTAGGACACGGTATGTCCTTGCTCGGACATGGTTATGACGCGCCGTTTCGGTGCCCGCGCCTGATCAAATTGCGCTTTATTTCCATGCATTTTGTATGAAATTTGAATGGAATAGGAA
The DNA here is from genome assembly GCA_964057195.1 of Orthosia cruda. NCBI lineage: Eukaryota > Metazoa > Arthropoda > Insecta > Lepidoptera > Noctuidae > Orthosia > Orthosia cruda. The sequence continues at coordinate 9,079,271 of OZ059830.1, read as the reverse complement.
GCCGCCCGTGCCATGTCCGCGGCCGACGCCATTTCTATGTGGCCTGCGCCTTACCATGTTTACTGTTTGTTGCGAGTAAACACCCACCCGCAATAACTTCAGTTTATCCGTGATCATACTGCTTGCAACAGCACCGAAATATCGGCAACTCGCTACAAACTGTAAACATGGTAAATATCCCGTTTCTAATGTTAATGTTAGTGACCATGACAGTTTAAACACTGATAGCGATTTTTTCGCAAAAATTGCTCTTCAATACAGAAGTTTTAGAGATCTTGGCCGTTTTTTTTAAATAAGTGCATTAGATGAACAGCGAGCGATTAGCAAACGATTGCGTAGGACCTACCATACCTACACTGTAGGTAATTCCAACTTTTATGACATAAAGCGTGTTTCCTACGTAATAAGCCTGCGGGTCATCCAAGTGACTTGAGAGAGGCCTTCCAACACTTTATATTTTATTAAAAGACATAAAAAAACAATTATATGAACTTATGATACGGTTATAATATTCATAGCGGATCTTTGTGTCTCTGAAGTTGGCTCTGTTAACTATTGCGCAAGAAACAGTTTAGCTGCATAGAGTAAGCGAGATAGGACGATGAGACAAACGTAAGCGAGTGAAAAAGACAGTTATACAATGCTATCTTCACTTTCAATATTGACACAAAAATAGCTACTACGCAGGCTCTTGCGGCCAATTCAGAGCCACAAAGATCCGTTGTGAATATTATAGCAATCATTGTAGAAACTATGCAAAGTTTCTAGAAATAGGTAGGTAGGTAGGTAGGGTATGTGGATAGGTTAATTGATTATATTGCTTGCTATTTTGTTACCAATTACGACTCGATATGTACCCACCCACTATACAAATCATTTCTTCATTACGATAATTAAATATATTCTGCCAAACACTAATGCTAATTATTACAAAGAGGGTAGAAAGTATTATTTCCTTGAATAAATTGTTTACTTCAATGCCAATCGTAATCAATAATGAAGGATAAGTGAACAGTACACGAAGACAATCGAGAGAGATGTTGCGTTCTAGTTGTAACTGAACATGGCCTCGAACGCTTCCGGTCTAGTTTCGACTAGTTTCCAAACTTTGTCTAAAAGCGGGAGATAAGTGATAGATGGAAACATCTCAAATTGATTTGTTATGTAAATATAAGTAGAAGGAATTGAAAGAATAAGAGAAGGAAATAGAGTCAGGTAAAATGCATCATTCAGATACAGCATTGATATTATGAAAAGTCGGTTGTATGCAGTCATGGGGACTGCCGACAAAAGTGAAAAGGTAAATCTCTGGAATAACTGTGCTTTTGTGTGTGACTGACTGGTGACGCCTAACACGGTTATTTCGTCACACGTATGCCAATTTGTAATTGTATTTTTAGACAGCTTATTAACAATTTTTGCGTGCCTACTTCCAAGCAGAATTTTCATGGCTACAATTTACATGTACTCCACTTTTATTTTAATGTAATCTACATTCGTTGCAAATAAATGATTTGATTGATTGATTTGATGACGGTTTCACAAAAGCTTGTCGCTGACGGGAACCCATAAGGTTTGCTCCTGCCAAAAACAGCTCAAAGCGGCTAAAGAAGTTTTCACTTCAAAAATCTCACAATGAAAATTAAGGTATTGTGAACTTGAAGTGAGTTGTCAATCCCTAGCTTTAGGTAGAATGGCAGCAGACTTGAAGTCCCTTCACTTAAGGCTTATATATTCCCTACTGTTAACGCAGTACTGGCCGAGCGCCCGCTCGTAGCCATAATATCAATATTGAACCTCCTTTTGGACAGTATTCTTCAAATATTCTTTGATTTACATATGCTATTTCAGTTATGAAGAAATTCCAGCCATCAATTTTTCTTTGTAAAAATATTTTAAACATCCAAGTCGTTTTGGAGGAGTATCCAAAAGTAGCGAAAAAATATCGTATTGTTACTTATTTTTTTATAGTAATACTATTAGTTACACGAAAAAATCATGTTTCACAAATAATGTACATGAATCAAGCTAGCCGTTCCTAGCCCTTACTAAGGAATATGCTTTAGAAAGTAACCGTTTTACAGCACTAAAGCTGTGCAAGCCCTTAAGTTTTCATGGAGATATTTAAACAGAATCCACCAGCACGAAAATGGACTAACATTGGCAACGTATTTAGTTCAATAGAGAAACCTGAATGATGCAATACAAAGAAGAAACATAAATCTGAAATAAAAGATAATATTACCGAGATTTCTGAACAAACATTGTAAGAACTTTGACATTCACTCGAGCGCATCTGACTGGCTGCGATCCAAAGCCCTGGCTTTATTTATTTACATACACTGTTTACCTTTACAAAATTATATAGACGATGATGATAGACGACAAGTGACGGACGTGGAAACGATTGGAAGTAATGAAACAGTTTGTCTGAGGCCACCCTTTCATCATATACGGTGCAAATATAAACACTACGAAGATTTGTAACATGCCACAGTTACACACGATTTACTTTTTAATTCACACTCAACTAAACAGACTGCCGGTTACTGGAACATTTCTTGGCATTGGAAAAACATTGGTCGTGAAATAGAGCTGTAAACATTTTGGTTCTTAATTAGATTCAGAGATGGAATTATTAAAGGCGGACAGATTTAGTGGTAGAACAATATAAAACTTGTGTCAAACACTGGCTAATAATTAATGTACATTTACGTTATTTCAATTATGCAATCGATGATGTAATTTTGATACGCAATAAGCAAGTCTAGGAACTTTCAACAAATATAACGTCTGATTTAGTTGATACTAGCACTATTTCATGGCGTTGCTTACGTGACTTTTCTCACAGGAATCGTGTTTTTTTTTATAAAAAAGAAGCTTATGGTTCTCAGCGATAGTGTAGCTTACTATCAATGAAAGACGTTTTATAATCGGCTCCCTTCTTCCACATATTACCTCAACATTACAAACAATGAAGGTTACAAAAAAAAAACATGCTGTGCAGTCGGAAAATACTGGCGCGAATATGTATCCTCCGACTGCACAGCATGATTTCCTTCTTGTTTACGTATTTTTAGTTCGCTGCTTAAGCAGACGGCTTTTTCAAAATTAACTTTTTTATTTATAACTTTTTAGTTTACATGGTTTTTTTTCGAATTAGGTACATTTAAATATAATAAGTGTTATACAAATATTTTAAAATTTTCATGTAGTTAATGACACTCGCAAGGTTAAGACGAATCGATTGACGTAAGAATCATCAAAATCGGCCAACGCGTTTGGTCTCTAGAACGCCACTTAGAAAGAAAGAAAGAAAGAAAAATATTTATTTGTGACCCGCACAGGAGACACGAGATAAGCAACACAAACAATATTAAAAAAATAAAATAAATAACCCCGTGCGAGACCCCAAAAAGACACCAATAACAACAACTACAACCAACACAGTCATAGGAACCAACACACATATATACATAGACTGATAAACACATTACCCTCCTTCGGCAGTCTGGTAAAGTAAAATAGCCTTTTATTCATATCAACACACTAATCTATTACTTTTAAACGTAATCTAGTCTAAAATTTGATTCTTGGTAATTTTTTGCAGATCTTTTTGGTCTATATGCGTCCTCCAACCTTTTCCATTCGTGTCTTTCTTGAGGCACTCTGTTCCACATCATTCCTGCCACTTGTCTGATGTTGTCGTGCCATCTTTTCCGTGGTCTTCCTCTTTTCCTTTTTCCTTCTCTTGTCACAGTTTTACTCATACTTAAACAACGAAGTTTATCTCTTCATAATATTAGTTCAGAAGTATATACTCAATACTTTATTGCATTCCATATGTATTACATAGATGGTATAGACATGGTAAAAGATCAATATGGACCCCGTCGGGCACAACAAAAAATAGGAGAGAGGAAGAGGGCCAAGTAGCATTTCAAGGCATTACATAGTATCAAAAAATTAATAAAAATATTACAAATGTCAAATTGGATGTATAATTATGTCTGTGTTTATAGGTATGATATATTGATTGAATAGGAATAGTAAATAAGTAATTATTATGAAATTGATTGAGGTATTTTCATTAAGATTAAATTATGTTATTGATGTTATTATATTTGGCTTTTGTAAGTACCTATTTCAAGCAATTTACCCATTTTATTATATATTTTTCGTAATTTTTGGTGGATAATTGAAGGATTTTTTTTATTTTGTAATCGATTTGTCATTAAAAAACTCCTTAACTGAGTAATATGACTTGGATTCAAGAAATTGTTTCACTTTATTAATAAATATATTTGTTTTGTTTATTTCTCTAATATCATTTGGCAGTTTGTTATAAATTTTTATGGACATTACTAAAGGGGTTGAGTGCATTTTAAGTCGGGATTGAGGTATGTTTATTTTGTTTTTGTTGTGTCTAAAATTAAATCTTGTTTGTGTTTCTTCGCAAGTTGTGTAAAAATCTGGATGCTTTCTGACAAATTTACATAATACTAGGATGTATATGTCTGGCAGTAGACAGCCTCTACTGACGGTTTATATAAGGTAGGTAGGTTAATCAAGTTCAGACTTGATTAACCTACCTATCTTATATAAACCATAAGTACAGGTACAAAAACAAGCCAGAACTTTCCCGACACGTATTCTCCATTAGTGTACCAACAAATGAAACAAGGGCATATTGTGCCTGCTTCAATAACAGAGATTTGTTCTACGTCCGGATCAATTTGCTAAACGCCTATCACCTAAATTGTCTCGGCTCAGTTTACGCAACAAAATTGATTCCATCATGAACGAACCCGTGACACAATGTCCACGGTTTAGCTCCTTCAAGATCAATTTATGTTCAAGTAATAATTTTATAATATATAATATAATATTAGACTTTGATTTGGTATGAATCTTTTTTTCATTGAAAATATCATCATCATCATCATTTCAGCCGAAAGACGTCCACTGCTGGACTTAGGCCTCCCCCAGGCGTTGCCACATTGACCGATTACGTGCGTCTCGCATCCAGCGCCTTCCCACAATCTTAAACAGGTCATCAGTCCACCTAGTGGGAGGCCTTCAAACGTATCGTCTTCCGGTTCGCGGTCGCCATTCCAGAACTTTTCGGCCCCATCGGCCATCTGTTCTGCGAGCAATGTGCCCTGCCCACTGCCACTTAAGATTGGCAATTCTTCGGGCTATGTCGGTAACTTTGGTTCTCCTGCGGATATCATCATTTCTGACGTGATCATGCAAGGAATCATCATTTCTGAAAGTTATAAGTGAAAATATCATAAGAACCAATTTTACTATTTGAATATTGTTTGAAAAATTTTATGATTGTAGATCTTATTTATTATTTTGATGGTTGGTTGGTATTAAACAATGTTTTTAAGTTTTGTTGCCATCACCTAAATACAGTGATTAAATAAATTAATAATCTAATTTAACAATCTAGATTAAATAAATTAACAATCTGTTAAGTGTAAAAAAATGTGATGCATGAAATATAAGGCTTTTTATTTTATTTTAATAATTTTATAGAAAACTGTTAAAAAACTAAAACTGGAAACAAAAATATTAATTTAAGTATGTAGGTTTATGTAAATTAGCTGCCGCCTGCGGCTCCTCCCGCGTGGCATTAGTTCTTCTCCCAATATCTTTTAATGTTCTTTTTATTTAATTTTATCCCGTTTCGTTTCCGTACAGTAAGTATAACAGAACAAGTCAGAAAGAATGGACGTTAGTGGATGGGGCCCTATTGTAATCAAACGCAAGCCTATCAATTAATATAAAAAGTAGAGAACAATAAGTATCATATGTGAATTTTCCTCCGTTCGATTTATAATCTTTCGTAATCTAAACGCGAGCTTGTCAATATTATAAGATAAAGAACAAAGGTTTAAAAGTATCATGATTGTTTATTTAATCTTTAAATACCGCTTCGTAGTCTCTGATTCAGCCCATCGTCCAAATTGTCTTGGCTCCGTTTACGCAACAAGATTGATTTCATCAGGAACGGTTACCTTCTAGGAACTCAATGTACAATTTTGCTCCTCAAAGATAAATTTAGAAAGTTGTGAAATGTTTTCGTTTGGGTAAAGGTCACGAGTTTACAATTTGACATTTATAAAAACTGAAAGGTATAATACTACTTCTTTCAGATTATGTAGCTAATTGAATAATTTATTACTTTGAATTCTGGATAGTATATTGTGTCGTTGGGAACTTCAGCTGTGACAAACAGACAAACAAACGAAGTCGCACCATACCCTTTATGGTGCGACTTTTATTTAGGTTCGAATATCTTTAATGAAAACTAGCAGACGCCTCGCGGTTTCACCTACGTAGTTCCCGTTCCCGTGGGGCGTTCAGTAATTTTTAAGTTTATTCGCTACATACAAAAATATAAAAATACAAATCTTTCCTCTTTATAATATTAGTATAGTGTATGGGTCGGGTGTCAGATATAATAAAACATCCCAAAATGTGGTGTAAGACTGCCTTTATTATGTTGATACTATGACTTATATATTGGTTACACACATTGAAATAGAGGTTGCATACGTACTACATCACACCTCCCAAGGCAATAAAAAAAAAAAATATTCCTTTGCATGGATACTTTTTTTTTTTTTTTTATATATATAAACTACGTAATGTGGTTACAAATTTAATGTAAAATTACTGTTTATTATCTATGAGTAATGGTTATGCGTTTGAGTTACTCGCAGGTTTTTTTTTTTTTTATATAAGTATATTAATAAACAACTTATAACTAAGATTACAGTTGTTGTATCGCTTGTGTTTACAAACAAGCGAATTGCTTTTTTTTTTTTTTTTTTTTTTCCAAACTTATACCTAAGATTACAGTTGAGTTCTGTGTTTACAAATAAAACATGTAAGTACTTTTTGTTGGCACCATTCATTCAGGGCATCACGAGTGCATATCATTTTACAGCCACGATCGCAACGAAGGTCAGTAACCTAGGTATTGTTGCTAAGTATACAATATATTATGACTTTATGAGTAATACAACTTCGTTCTGTTTTTATGAATAACATCAATTTTTCCATTAATGTTTACCTCTACATTTGGCGACAAATCTCTAATAACAGTGTAGGGACCAGTATAAAGGTTTGAGAGCTTATTACCAGTTTCATTTTTAATCAATATTTTATCATTTGGTTTATATTCTACAGGTCTTACATATTTATCATATCTGTTTTTCCTTTCTAATTTCGAGTTAATCAAGTTTTCCCGTGCTTCTGTTTGTGAAATCTGTAATCTATATTTAAGCTCAAGGGGATAACTGTCATAATTGTATAGTGGTTCTACTGTTCTTAAAAGGTTACTTGGTAAGTTACATTTCTTTCCATACACAAGTTCGAAGGGAGTAAATTTTGTCGATGAATGTACTGTGGTGTTGTATGCAAAGGCCCAAAAAGGTAACCATGAACTCCATGAGTCTGGTCTTTGATTGATGTGCATTCTTAAAAAGGCCCCTAGGGTTTTGTGAGAATTCTCCAGTGCACCAATGCTCTGGTGATGATAGGCTGTTGAGTTCAGTTTGGAAATATTAAGAATTGTACATACCGCTTTGAATGTCTCTGACATAAACTCCGTTCCTCTGTCAGTAGCGATTTCCCGAGGCACACCGTGCACGAGGATGAAGTTGTTGACGAACACACGAGCGACTTCAGCTGCTGTTCTATTCACTAGTGGAAAAGCGCATACATATTTTGATAGTTCACATTGAAGTGTTAAAATATACGTGTAGTTATAGTAATCTCTATCAAGAGGCCCTACTATGTCTAAAAATATCTTCTCAAATGATGATTGTGCCGTTGTGGTTATTACCATGGGTTCTTTTACCATAACCGTATACTTTTGTTTTTGACATATAGGGCATTTTTTAACATAGTTATTTATATCCTTTTCGAGACCCGGCCAGAAATAATATTTTTTAATGTTGTTAAACATTCTTTTTGTGCCTGCGTGGCCACTTGTGGGTAATAAGTGAAAGTCATTTAAAATGACTCTCCGATCTTCTAAATTATCTACTTTTTCTATATTATTTAAAATACACAATCGCGGTCCTTCCCATTTAGTATATCTTTTAACCTCATTAGTTATTTTTCCTAAGAATAAGTTATGGGATTTATTTTTCACGAAACATATTTCATGTATATCATTAACTTTACAGAAATCGCACATCGCTCTCACAAATGCGGCTGGCGTCAGTTGTGATCGAGCAGATGGATTTATATACAACATCATTTTTGCTTGATCATATGAAAATATATTATTTCCCTTATATATTCTATTCGTTTTTTGTAGCCTGTTTAGACTTGTTTTATCAATGAATTGCAGCTCTACTGCATTACTAGGCTTGTTAATTGTTCCCACAATCCTTGCTTGATCTTCTTGATCCGGGACACAGTTGTCTGCGGTATCTTCCGGAATATGAGAAGTTTGTTCTAATCGTTTTATCTGTGCTCGTGTCATTACAAATAAACTTTCGTGCATGTTCTTTAAATCTTTCGATGATATTGGAATTCGAGATAAAGCATCGGCGGCTGCATTTTGTTGACCTTTGACATATTCTATTAAATAGTCATATTCTTCTAAACATAATCTAAATTTGAGCAGTCTACTTGATGGCTCCTTTAAACTAAATAAATATACCAGTGGTTTGTGGTCAGTTACTATTTTGAATGGACGACCATACAAATAGGGTCTATAATGTTTTACGGCCCATACTATAGCCAGGAGTTCTTTTTCAATAGTCGGGTAATTACGTTCAGCTTTGTTTAAACTCCTACTGGCGTAAGCGACTGGCCGACCATTGCCGTTGGATAAAACCGCTCCTATCGCGTACCCTGACGTATCAGTTTGTACAATAAACTTATTTTTATCTGATAAATCCGGATATTGGAGAACTGGTGGTGTAGACATACATTCTTTAAGTGTCTGAAATGCCTTTTGTGCGTCGCTATTCCAAATGAATTCTACATTTTTTCTACACAAAATATTTAAACTGTTTGCAATTTCAGCAAAATTTGGAATAAATTTGCGATAATAATTCGCTAAGGCTACAAAACGCTTTACTTCATTTGTGTTTTGGGGAATTGGATAGTTTTGTATAGCACTAATCTTTTCTGGATCGGGTAGTACACCGTTATCTGTTACGACGTGGCCTAAATAGAGCATTTTATTTTTAAGAAAGTCGCATTTCATCGGATTTAATTTTAAATTGACACTGCGTAATCTTTCTAGTACTTCGATTAAATTTTTGTTATGATTTGATAAGTCCCGTCCCATTATAATTAAATCGTCCTGATAACATAAACATTTTTCATAATTAAGGCCCGCCATTGCCATTGTCATCATTCGGGCAAATGAGTTCGGGCTTGTCTTAAGACCCATTGGCATTCTAGTCATTTGATATTGACCTGAATGAAAAGCTGTAAATTTCCTACTATCTGGTTCAAGTTCCACGTTATAAAACCCTTGGCTTAAGTCTAAGTGCGTAAAATAAATGCAACCAGATAGCGAGTCTAATATCTCATGAATATTTGGCAGTGGGAATTTATCATTTTGAACACAGTTATTTAACTTTCGGTAATCAATGACTAGACGCCATTTCTTCTCTCCATTTGATTTCTTTGGTACTAATAGAACGGGACTAGACCATTCGCTATTACAGGGTTCTATTATACCTTGTTCGAGCATGCGGTTAATTTGATTCTGTATTTCCCCTTTTTGTGAATGTGGGAGCCTGTAAGGTTTGCTGTAACTTGGTCTAGTACCGGGTTGTATTGTTATTGAATGTTTATATATAGTTGTCGTAGTGAGTTGGTCTCCTTCGAGATAAAAGATATCGTTATACTTTGCGCATATGTTCCTAATGCTGATTTTTTCCTCCTTATTTAGATGATCTAATTTTAATAAGGGAAGCAGTTTTTTGACTCGTTCTGCATGTTTCTTTGGCTTGTCAAATATACAGATATTATAATCTCTTGCTTTATGTATTTTAGGATTAATGCTATGTACATAAAAATCGTTTTCTGTTGTGTTCAAAATTCTTATTGGTAGCTTTCCGTCCGCGGGGCTTGCTATTGTACTTGCTAAAAATATTCCGTTTCCTATCTGCTCTGCGCAAACTACACAATCTTCTGTTATATCGGTCGTAATGTAATGTGTGCTTTCGGACCTAGCGGGTATAGTTAGCGTCTCGTTATGTTTGGTAATAGGCACACAAATTTCTTTATTGTTATTATACATAACTAAGGAGTAATTTTTGAAGTTAATAATCGAATGATATTTGCTCAAAAAGTCTTGGCCTAAAATGCCACTTGCCTTACAGGGTAAGGATTCAAATACGTAGAATTTATGGCTTAGAATTTGTTCACCTGCTCTTAATTCAAGATAAACAAAACCGATCGCTTCAATTTTTCCACCAATACCATTTACAACAAGTTTTCCTTTTTGGATGGGTTCATTCAACTCAGCAATGTGTTTATATTTTATGGCCGATATGGATGCACCGGTGTCGATTAGCCACGTATATGTAAGATTGTTATGTTTAGAGTGTAATGAAATATGATATATGCTACTACATGACATCATAACGCTTTTATTCACGAAAAAACTCTTCTGAATTATTATTATCATTGTTATTTTCAGATTGATTTTCTCGCGGATTTGAATCTGTCAAAATATGCGTATTTTGTTGCTGTTCCTGGTGAATAGTAGCTTGGTTAAAAAAAATCCTACCTTTAGCTCCACGGTTAAATGTGCCGCGGCCACGAGATCTCCATCCACCGCGACCTGTTTGCGATATTCGATCATCCCTCCGTTCCGCCGGTGGCGTTGATTGTCCTCGTCCTCGTGACATTCCCTGGCCTCTGGAATTCCTATATTGGTAGTAATTGTTATTACGACGCATAAATAAAATGTCACCTGACGTGGACGGTGTTGAAACTTCCTCATCGATGGCTGCTTGTATGGCATCACTTAAAGATGTAAACTGTCGTGCTGCTATTATTGTGCTTAGTCGACGATTTCTTAATCCGTCGGCAAAACTTTTAATGGCTGATTTTTCGTTAATAGGCTTCAATATATCGAAGCTAGACTCATTGCCTTCCGATTGGGAAATCGTCAAGTCAACAAATAAATCAGTTATTTTCTTACCGTAGTCATCTATAGTAAGATCATTTTGTTTCAAATTGTACAATTTGTGTTGTAGAGCTGTTGCTGATTTTTTTGGTAACAGACATGTTTTCATAGCCTTTACTAACTCATTAACACTGTCATACTTTGCATTAAGTTTAAGTTTAGCAGACTGCGAAAGTCGACTTTTTAAAACAAAATTTATCAATTTAATTTGTCCGTCTACGTCAAGTTCCGTTTCATAGTATTCTACGCCATCAATGAGCTGTTTCGTATTTGTGCCGTCGTCATTTAGAACTGGTAATAAGCTCAAGGCGATTTTTAAATCGAATTTCGCCATATTTTGTTCAATAATTGACTCTTCAGTCGATGAATTATTACACAAATCTAAAATATTGTCATACAGGTTAACAAAATCTTTGTTTAATTTATTAAATTTACATAATTCCTCGTCTTTTAATCCGGTTTTAAGTAGCCTTAAATGGTCTAAGCTCTCATTGAAATTACTCAGCAATTTATCGGCCTCTTTTAGTTTTTTCAAAACAATTTCACCCTTTCGTCTACTTGGTCCTATTTTTATTAAATATATTCTTATCTTACCAAGGTCGTTGTATATCTGTAACAATTCGTCATACATAACTGTCCATAATTTTATAGTTCATATACCAAATGCAAGTTCATATCGCGACTATGATTCCACTGTTGCACGCATACACTGCCCATGTTAGAATTATTACACTTTCACATTCATTAGAACACGGAACTCACAAGAACACTAGCCGAATTGTATGATTTGTTACACGCCTCTGTGTTGTCAGGGATTCTTGTTGGAAGCGTGGACCCGACGTTCCTCGCCTGCAGACACGTTACAAGCACCGTCGCGACACCTTCTGGATCGATCCACAGAACGCCTTAAGATGTGTCTCGTTATCTGCTCTCGCGCCCAGGACTCATGACATCTTTTGTAAATTTTAAAGATGGAGTATAGTGCACCGATGAATAATATCGTGCAAATTATTGTTAACACGATACTTATGGCCGATAAATGAAATTTAAATTCCTCTACCGTCGCTGTGTTTTTAGCGGCGCTATTGATTGAGAAAAACCTCCTCATTAGTTACTTTTGAGTTGCACATTTTTCAAAGTCACTTTTAATATATTTTTCACTTAAACAGTTGCCACACTGAGCAAAACCGATACTAATCGCGTACATGATTCAAGCCCTGTTTAGTGGCAGGGTCGCCATGTATGGGTCGGGTGTCAGATATAATAAAACATCCCAAAATGTGGTGTAAGACTGCCTTTATTATGTTGATACTATGACTTATATATTGGTTACACACATTGAAATAGAGGTTGCATACGTACTACATCACAATAGAAGTATTGAAGTATAGATACCAATTTCAAACATGCATTATGTAATCCTGATTCATTTTTTAACTATCTACATTATTTCAGCCCCAAATGAATTCCTCTACTGCCCAATAGTGCCAGGGTATCCGAGAAACTATATAATTATAGTGCCAATAAGGTCCAGAGTCATGCACCTAACTATTGATACAGCAAACTGCAAGCTCCTAGCTCCAAAGGGTTATGGTTATGGTAATACCCTATCGTGATTGTTAGTAGCCAGCCGTGTATATAGCCTAGCTATATTGACGTTTATGTCGATTTACGATTTAATCTGTTCACCCATTCAATCCAAGTTCACACATTTATTGTGTATATCACTTACTACCTTCTGCCAGTGGCTCCTACCGCGTGAAGTGTTTTATTATCCCAAGGGAACTTACTACTGAAATTAAATATCCTATTTCCTAATCACGGTAATGGTATTTCTATCCGTGTGCCAAATTTCATTTAAATTCATTAAGTTCGCGGCGAGTAGACTAACAAACATCCATTCATTAAGACTTTCACATTTTAGTAATAGTAATTGCTTGTCTTTGACTTGGCTCGCGAGGTTGTCGACATGTGGGATGTGGACACAGTGATCATTGTACCGATAGTCGTGTCAGCCAATGGCTTAATAGCCACGAGCATCGACTCTCGTTAGGCGGCTGGGTCCAAGGCCTGAGCTAGAAAGCAATATTGCTGGACACGGCACGTATTGTAAAGAGGTTCCTCTCTCTGGAGCCCTGACCGCTGGTGGTTTGGACCCTGTTCCCGATACCGGTGGGCCTCTATTTTCTCTTTGGCTTGTCATTCTGTAATTCAAATAGGCCAATTCTTTGAATGATTTTCTTGAAACAAAACCTTTGTTTGATATAAGCCTTATTACAATTGATTTCAAAACGACCTAGCTTATGCCTTAAAAGGGATTTATTATCTTTTCCTTAAAAAGACAGGTGGTGAGAATAGCTTTTTTGCCTAATGAAATCTGAGTAATAGTCAATTAAGCATTTTATTTGATGTCTTCTTCATCTTTATTCAAATCCAATATTCTGAAATTAAACATTTTTAGGAGTCGAAAGGAGCCTCGGATTACTGGATAATATCGCTATTGTGAATTTCAGCATTGTAAAAGAAAAGAAAATAGTGAAATGGTTGCTTTCCAGAGCTGTAACTAGTGTCAATGATATAAAACTAAAGATTGAGTCATTGTTAGAGAATTATGTTTCCAACCAAACTAATAAAGTTTATCTCTGGAAGCAGGAACGACTGACTGATCCGATAACCAACATTTTGTCACACATGAAAATCGACACTATCGCAAAGTATCAGAGCTTTTTATCCTGTAAACGCATGACTCCTATAGAATAGGCCACGGAAGCGAAGAGAAACATTAAACTGTATCATATACGAATGACATTTAGAAATAACTAGCTTCTACCTGCGGCTTCGCCCACGTGAATGTCGAAAATTATCACAAGGCACATTCCCAGGATAAAAAGTATCCTATGTGCTATTCCTGACTGTAATCAATCTATCTCTTCCTAATTTCATCCAGATCCGTCCAGCCGTTTGGGCGTGAAGAAGTAACAAACATACAAACACACACACACAAACTTTCGCATTTATAATATTACTAGCTGACTCCTGGGGCTTCGCTCCCTTCAGTTGGCTACCTACCTACCTATCCTATCCTATCTACCCTACTCTACCCTACCAACCCTGACCTACCCTACCCTACCCTACACTACACTACACTGCTTACCCAACCCTTCCTACCCAAACCTACCTACCCAACCCTACCTACCCAACCCTAGCTACCCAACCCTACCTACGCTACCTAATCATGTAGTACATATTTGTTATGTATCATCAAAAGTTTTCTCAGCGCACGCCAAAGAATTAATTTTATATGCAACATTTTGCTACTTGGGTTACATTATTGCAGTTTTCATAAGAATCTCTAATCTTTTTAGTCATAGTGGCTTCCACTATGACTAAAAAGATTAAAAGCTTCCACTTAAAAGGTATAGATATATGCTGTCAAGGATTTTTATTTAGAACTATTTAAGACAAACAATCCTACTGTACATTATATTTGTTGGCAGCGCACGCGAAGATTGCTCTCAGAGGGCAGATTTTTTTCCGACTTACTTGATATTTATTGTTATAATATGACCAAATTACAAAAAAGTATTATAAATTGTAGCCTATGTGTTATTCTGATATATAACCTATATTACTGTAAAGTTTCATCCAAATCCGCTTAGTAGTTTTTGCGTGAATGAGTAACAAACATACATACATCCATCCTCACAATCTTTCGCATTTATAATATTAGTAGGAAGTAGGATTAGTGTGATGCTGCTCATACCAAAACTTAAACGAAGTCAACAATAGAGCTAACCAGGTGGCCCCATAAAGGACGAAAAAGATTGAGTCAATTGGACGAAAAGAAGAACAAGAAGAATACTAATATGATACCAACTTGTTTTCTTTCAACACCACATCTCGTCACTTTGAAGCGGGAAATACACAAGAACACTTTCAAAATGTATCAAAGCATGTTCGGAAAGTTGAAGAACAGATAAACAGGCTGTTGGGAAAGCGAAGTTTATTTCTAACAAAAGTTTATTTACTAGTCCCTGAGGCTGCCTCAGTATTAAGTACCATTTTGAGAACATTACATTTGCTTGTCTACACACAAAGTGCTAGGCACAGTGGTGATTACTGGTGGTAGGCGTTTAGAAGAAAACGTTTTCCAAGTTTCTTCTAATGAATCTGTATATTTTGAAATGGCTGCGAATGCGAAGATCGAACTTAATTTTG